>CM031241.1:269893024-270493024 GCA_018340775.1 Taxus wallichiana var. yunnanensis
ATAGTTGTACATATATAATAAAGATGACTTAGAAGTAAGGATATCTGCCAAGACATTAGTATGTCTATAGGAATTGACTTTTCAATCGACAAAATTGATGGTTGATGTTCATAGAGAACTCGATTTATAAATGATACTTTTAATCTTCAACTTTTATCACTACTTAGTTTTCTAAATGCAGTCACTAATTCACTACAATCTAAAATGTGGGCCATTGACTATATAGTCACCATGTTGTGTTGTTGCATGTGAGATTGCCTTTGAATATATGTAACATGTCAATAATAGATAGGGTGAAAATCTACCTAAGTATCAATCACATGTGAAATGTATGATGGAAATGCCAAATGAGATGCATGAAAGAAGTTAAACTAGATAGTGCAAAATTACAGGAGAGGAAGAGGGATGGTGAAGAATGGTTTTGAGTTACAACAAGTGCAAAGGAAAAGAAAACGTTATGAAAAACAAATAGGAATCTCTATTTTCCTATAGCCACATGACCATTTTTCAATTGTTTGAAGGAGAAAGGACATATTTGGTAAATTGACATGTTAACATATTTTTGAGATATCTAAAAATGTAAGGAGTGGTTGGTCAATAATGCCAAATTCAATAGTTGATATTTATAATTTCAGGCCTTCTATTTTTGGGGAGTTAAAAACCGGTATCTATAAAGGGTTTTGATGTGCATATCTCATGCGATATGTTGACAATTTTTGCACTTGTGCAAACATGGTCAACTTGAATCTTTATTACGATGGATAGCTTTGGTGAAGTATACCTAAGCTAAGGGAGTTTACATCAGATTATTTTGTTATTCCTAATTTGTGAAAGAGATTAAGTGAAATCTGCAGCTATGTGTGCTTTGTTACAAAATGTAACAACTCACATAGTCTACAATTTCATGAATATCCTCAACAAAAGAACACAAGCCCCGAAGGACAGCTGTGTTATCTTGATGAAGACACCTGATTGCAGAGTATGTAAGGTGTATAGTTTTGGAACAACAGACATAGTGGCAGTTTTCAGATAATCAGATTCACGGTTATTATCTGTGTGCCTATCAGATTTATTGCTCTGTATTCATTAAAGTTGTTATGATTAATGAGATTGCATTCATCTATGTTGTCATAAGAGATATCAATTGACTCCTTTCCTACTACTTATGTCAAGAAAATATTGACAAACAAACAGTGACAATAGTGTCCAAATGTAAGTAGCAGGAAGGAGTCAAAATGAAGAATGGAAGCTAATGCAGTCAAACAACATACAAGGAGACATATCTCATTCAAAGAGTGCTTGCTGAAGTTACAGGTATTCATTTAAGATTATCCCTTATGTTAATTCATTTTATTGAGATATTGAGTTGCCTACATCATTGTACAATCAAAGGAAAACTGAATGCAGAAAGAGATAATCAACTCATTATTTCAATTTAATGCTTTATTCATAAGAGATCATAAGTTTTCCCACACAAGCTGTGGGATATGACTAAGTGACTCATCATATACATGGAAATGAGAATACTGCATGTGCTAAAGAACAAGAGTAGAGGAGTAAAAAGGAACCCATCATTGCCTTTTCGTCTTCTATCCCCACTCCGCATCATCTCCATCTCCATCTCAACTCTCTCATATTCTGCTTCCATCTCCATCTCATAATACCTGCAAATTAAGAAAAGTATCTATCAAATTGAGCTCAGGGTACAATGTTATTCCAATACTCATGTTCTAAAGCAAATACATATTCTAAGTTCAATGCATCTAATGGTACTTGAAGGAAAAGAATACAGAAATGCATGACACAGGATGAGAAAGAGATACAGATGGGTTGGCAGCAAAAGAAGAGGCAGAGTTCATAAAGTAAATGAGTAGCAAGAGAAGATCAAAGAAGCTAAGGATTGATTTAGAAAAGCAGAATCTGAAGCAGCTCATAAAAGAAATAGTTGTAGAAGAAGGAAAGAAGAAGAAATAAAACACATGGATACAAGAGAGGCCAAAAATCCTATTTATTTCTAACTCATTTCTGAATTTTGCAGGAATAGGTTGCAACATTAAATAAAAATCAGTTTAACTGTTTAAGAAGGAAGCATCTACTGAATGAAGACAAATATCATTTTCAGATGGTTTACAAAAGAAAGAAGCATTAGAATGAGTCAAGAAAGAGATATTTTTGCAAATCAGGATCAAAAATCTGGAAAAGGAGAGAGAAAAATAGGATTTTGAATTTTTTTGCCAGAGTCTCCCCTTGTAAAATTGACTTTTGATTTAAAACAAAATTGAAACACATGCTTTTTTGCTACTACATTGCTTTCTAAGCTATCTGAGCTTCAAAAGGAATAAAAACAGTCAAGAAAAATACATGTTTCATCACTTCTAAGTTGATATTATGATCAAATGAAACATACAGGTATTCCAGATTTTCATCATGCTACAGCTATCAAAAGTCCCTTTTAATTTCCAAATTCAAGTGTGAATCAAAGAGCAACTACTTTACAAATTTTCAGAAGTTGCAATGAATCAAGTAAAGCTAGCATGGATAGCTTATTCAAGTAATCAGACAAGCAAAGGAGATGTTATATCTTTTTCAGAATGAACAAATCATAAGAATCTAGAGAGAGAAGGATTCGGAAAAAATTTCCATAGTTTCCCCTTGCAAAATGCACTTTTCCAGAAAAACAGAATTGAGAAATAATGTAAAAATTGAAACAAAATTTCTACTATGACTTCTAGAAAGTGAAGTGCCATTACGAAAAGTAAAACTAAGTATTTTCTTTCATTTTCCAGAAAAGAAATATTTATTTCATTATACAGAAAGTATGCAATCATGTTTGCAACAAATAAACAACATATAAC
Organism: Taxus wallichiana var. yunnanensis; assembly: GCA_018340775.1. NCBI lineage: Eukaryota > Viridiplantae > Streptophyta > Pinopsida > Cupressales > Taxaceae > Taxus > Taxus wallichiana. The sequence continues at coordinate 269,895,880 of CM031241.1, forward strand.
TTCCAGAAATCATTCTGAATGCAAGTGTCAAGCTACAAAATACACAAGATAGCATTCATCTTCCACTGAAGGAGTAAACTACAAATCTCAACAAGTGTTCAACCAAAGCATGCCTTCCAGAAGTAGGATCAACAAGTCAAGTCTAAGAAGGAAGCATGCAAATACCAAACTGTATCTACAGTTAAATGGTTTCAACAAAACAATATGCATCTACAAGAAAGATGAAGTGAATATCCAACACAGAATTTGACAAGTGCCTAAGGAGCTTCTATAGCCAAATTATAATGGATTGCATCTACAAAGAGGAAAAGGAAAGATACGGGTCTGCAATCAAAATGGAGTACTTATTTTCAAGTTTGCAAATGCTTAGCTGAAGTTTACCAGTCTACACAGAAATGAAAGAGATTTACAAACTGCCAGAAATGGAAGTGATTTACAAAGCCCAAGCTCAGAAGTGGAAGTATTTTTTCATTACATCACAAAGAGAAATGAATCACAGAAGAAGTGGACTATTAATAATAGGTTTTCATTTACAGATATAGCTCAGAAACAACAACAACAATTCAAAGATGCATTCCCAGAAGCCCACAAGAGGAAAATCAATATGCATCTACAGAATGAAGGAGAAAATTACAAACTCCAAGTATACATTTACAGGGAAAAGGAGCCGAAACAGAGTTTAGACATCATGATGGAAAATCCAAAACAGTCAACATTTCCAAATACCATTACAGGTCTGCAAAGAAGTATCGTCAAAACAATGTTATGGAGTGAGGTTCCCTCACTACACTTTCAGAAATGAGTTCAACAATACAAGCATGTATCTACAGGGAGGAAGCTACTTAAGGAAAAATCATTTTACTTTTGCAGAATGAAGAAAGGGTTCACGAACTACAAGTGTGCATCTACCACAGGGAGATAAAATGAAACAGAGTTCGAATATCGAGTTGAAGAGAAAACAGTCAATATTCTGAATGTTGAGCCAGATTTACAAGTTAAATATCAAACCCAAGTACAAAAGGAGTTCCCTTACAAATGCCAATGAAGTAAGACTCGAGCTTGAGTTTTAAAGTCAGAAAAAACCTGAACCCACAAAGCATTTCCATTCAATGAAATTTATAACCAATATTTTCTAAGATTCAAGGTTACAGGAAATAAAACCCAAGCTCGCAAAAGGAAATGAAAAATAGTGTTGGAACTCACCATTTCTCAAGGATGAAACAATCAGACAAGCAAAATATGGTGGCAACTTCCTTCTACAGGCTCGTGTTGAGCTCGTTAGCTACCAAAAGTAGAGAACTAGAAGAAAACAACGATTTATCATTCCATGGAGAAGATACAGAGAAATAAACAATGAAAATGATCTTTAGATCATATACCGAAAGGAAGGCCGAGCTACGAAACCAAAAAAAAAAAGAAAATACCTCCAGATCCTTCAAAAAATGCATGCAATAGTCAAGTATCAATGGTGTCGCAGGCTCAGGAACAAAAATGCAAGCTCAAAACCCTCAAATCTCCCAATTTTCATCATAAACACAGAGAGTGAAAAAAATTATCGAGGATTCACCCAAAGAGTGAAAAAATCAAATGAAGTGACCAAATGCGAGCTTGCAAGTATAAACCTTACATTCAAACCGAGGTTACAAAACCCTAACCCACGGTTAAGGATCAACGACCCATCAAATGCCAAGTGCCAGATCGAATGGTGATCGGCCCACACTGGTTCCAAGGTGATAGAGCCCAATTAAATGCCACCAATCATATTAAATGCCAGGGATAGACCCTAACCCGTAGTTAGAAGATCAATAGTGGCGGTGCTACCAAAGCAAAGATCAAGGGCCAGTAGAGCTCATCAAAAACCAAGTAAACACAAGCCTAGTTAGGGTTTCCACCGCCTATGACCGGAAAGGGTCGAGTCATCATGGAGAGGGGCCAACCCATGTGGACCAACCAATTAATCATTGCAGGAGACTTTACAAAGTCTAAACTATAGTCCATGCCCCAAAAATCAAAACAGTATTATATGCCATGATCACCGAAAAGGTGAAAATTGTATTATGTGCCAAGGGGTCTAAAGGTGGCGAATCAAATTGCATGGTGGGCTAGCCAAAAGGGTAAACCCTTTATATTATATACATGCTTATTCCTAAGTCCACAATGTGGAAAAATATCAAACCAAAGTTGGTCCCCACATGGGGTTTCAAATTTTTTTGCAAGTGTCACTCATGTGACTATCCAGAGCAGTGAAGGATATAAGAACATGTGCACAAAGAAGGTGGTCCCCACTTCATCTTAATTTTGCAAATATGGATAAGGTTGCATATTTTTACCTACGCACAGAGATGATTTTTTCATGCCTTCACAACAGGACAGAACAAAGAAGATGACAAATTTGCATGTGCAAAGGAGGAAGACTTGCCTAGCAAGCTATTTGTAATTTTAGCAAATTATTCACCTTTCATTCTTAAAAATAGAACAATCAACTTCAGTTTGGCTGTATTGTATCTAAGCCTGATAATGCCTAATTTTACTACATGCTTTAGTTATATTATTTTATTCCTTTATTTATTATTAAATAAAGAATAAAATTAGGATGCATGGGCCAAGTCTGACCTTTAGGCTATTTTTAGGAAGGGGGTGAAATTTTGCTATTAATTGGGTGCTCTTGCAAAAGCACAAGGTGGGATTTTTAGAGAACTTTCCCGAGAACTTTTGATATGAGTCTTCAAGCAATTTCGCCAATTTTGCCCTCTAACCGTGAATTATTATTTTCCTTTTCAAGTTATTATGCGAGTCTTGTGTATGCCAGTATTAGTCTTATGAATTAATATTCCCTGATTAATCACTTTACCCCACTGCAAATCTACTATTTTATACTAAATTTCATTGTGCATGTTAGCTTACTAGTGTTGTTGTGAACTTCCCTCTGTACAAAATAAGTACTTTTCCCTTATTTTCTACAGAAAGTACAAATTGGTTCATGCACATAAATAATTCTTCACAAATCAGTTGTGTATTCCACTCAAGTCAAGTTTTCATCCAAATTTGGTGTATCACCTTAGTATTTATTTCATTTTTAGTCACCTCTTAACCCTAAAACTCCCAAAAACATTTTAGTGAACACCAATAAGGAACCGGCCTTTTAACCCCGGAGGTTCACCTCAAAATAGGTATACCCACAGACCTGAGGTGTCCCCATTATATCTACGAGAGAGAGAGAGATCTTTGCAGACTTAGAGAACCTGCTGCCATCTCTCTGTTGGGTGCACTTTCAAGAGATAATAGTTTTTGGCACGCCCGGTGGGACCATGAATCAGATCTGCACGTAAATCCCAGATTCTAGAGTAGATCAAAAGCAGATTTACAACAAATAAAAGTTACTTTCAGGAGTAGAGCTACAAGAAAATTAATTCTAAAGATTCTACGATCTTTTGGTAACTCCGTAAAGCTGATTTCAGACCAGTATTACAGCATGTTCCATGCCTAAAGTGACTACAAGATCATCGGTAAGAGGAATTCCTCCTGAATTTGTTTCTTTACCTTTAATTCTTGCTAGAAGGAGAAGGGTTGGGAATACATTGCCTTATAACAGACCTGGTTTTGAAAATCCTCCTGATATTCCTTCACCACGTATAAATTTTTCAATCAATATCCCAGTTTTTCAAATGGCTATTCAACCACCCAGAAATTTTGTGGCCTTCACTAATGGCAGCCCATTAGTAATTCCAGTGTACCATGATATTCCCAATGCTGCTTTGAAAATTTTGCCATCATTTACCGGTGAAAATCAAGTTACACCTACTGAACATATTAAAGATGTTGCAGCCATATGTGTAGTCCACAATATTACTCATGAAGACATAGCTTTAAGACTTTTAGCTGCATATTTTAAAGGACAAGCCTTGTAATGGTATAGGAACCTAGAGATTGGAAGCATAAGAACTTGGGATGAATTAGGAGAGAAATTGCTGGAACAGTTCCAAGACAATTTAGATCATTTGTCCCTGATAGAACAATTATCTACTATCAAGAGAGCCCCTCATGAATATTTGTCTAGTTTCAACATTCGTTTTGCTAGAACTTGGGAAAGAATCCCAGCAAGTGTTAAGCCTCAAGCTGATCACGCTTTCCTTTATTACCTTAGAGCATTGAATAGTGATATTGCAACTATGATCCAATCCATGGGAGCTTTTACTCTTCCAGGGGCCTATGACACTACTATAAAAGTTTAAAACAACCTTATTCAGGCTGGAAAATTAGCACCAAGGCCTACAATGCCATTTTTGGTAGATTTAGCTCCTATCCCATAGCCTATTACAATCGTAGAGAGCCTCTTGTTTGCAGCCCCATCCCTAGATATGTTTAAAGCCTTGAAAACCATGGGAAATAAGCTGACATCAATTGAAAATAAGCTTACATTTCCTAATAGGCCATATCAAGCTCCTTATCAGCAAAACTAGCAGAATAGGTAGCCTTACCATCAGAATCAAAATTATAGGCAACCTTATCGGTAAAGACGGTTTGATTCTAATGTTCCTAGTGCATCTAACATTTTGGTTCCGATTAATATGGTGATAGAAGAGTGGTGCCAACCTTGTAGTCAACCTCATCAAACTACAAATTTCCCAAATGCATTCATGAACCTGAATCTTGTTGTACAACCTCAATCTGAAGCATTATTCATACCTCAAATGGAGGGTGGGTAGTAAGAAAGTCATGTTTAGAAAACACTTGAACATAATTTGGTCAACTTTAATGAGGAGGATTTCATTGTTGTTACCACTAGAGCTCAAGAGAAAGCTACCGAAAATAAAAACCAAAAAAATAGACCTATCTTTGGATGCTTTATTGCGACATATCAACATCTACAACCTCGAAACTAGCCAACAGTCCTACCATCCCTCAGAAAACAACAAGTGTTACAGATGGTAAAGAACAACAAAAAAAGCTTTAGCCTAATCCAAGAAGAGTTTTTATCCCTCATATATCCAAGGTTGCCAAAGCAGAATCAATTTTTGCTAAAGCTTATGCTAAAATGATTGAGTCTATCTCTAAGAATCGTTGCTTCTTCTAATATTATTGATGTGATGAAGAAGCACAACATTAACATCTTGATGTGGGATGCCTTAAGCATTCCAAGAAAATAGGATTTACTCTCTCATGAACTATCTAAACTACAAATTTCTTCAAAAATAAGCAGTAAAGGAAGTCCAAAATACAGATATGGTCCTTGGAACACTTGATCAAGATCATGTAAAGGATGTTAGATGGATGGTTCAAAAGGTCTTGAATGCTCATGACATAAAAAATCCACCACCTTTTTATCTATCCCTGATTATTGGAGAAAATTTAGTTCATAACTACATGGTGGATAGCGGTGCCAGTAGCACAGTTATGCCAAAGCCAATTGCTGAAAAATTAGGCCTGCAGTATGAGCCAACAGAAAAAAGTGTTCTACAGCTTGATGGGACTACAACCAATACAGTTGATATAATCAGAAATTTGGAGGTAACATTACATGCTTGCCCAAATGTTTCCATTTTGTAAGATGTTATTGTTGTGGATTTACCTCCATATTTTTCTTTGTGCCTATCTAGAGACTTTACGGCAAAAATAGGAGGTTACCTCTCTTCTGATTGGTCTTTCTTATTTTTCACTACATGTTATGGCACTAAAGTTACCATCAATTCAGAGCCATTGGCTAGATTTCATATTGAGCCTCATTCACCGAATGCTTTGGCAAATTATTCTGCTCTAGATCAATCTGATTTTGATGATGTGGCTCAGATTACAACTGCTAGAGGGTGTGTCTAACATATTTATGGATGAGAAAATAGTTGAAGAACATGCTCATGATCCTTTTAAAGAGGTTGAAGAACATATTTTCGGTGTATATTGCATGCATGAAGAAAATGCAGCAATTCCCTTGCTGTCCAAAATAGAAAATTCAACAGAAGGGATTTGGAAGCTTCATTTTGATGGAGCTAAGAATAAGAAGGGGTAGGGAGCAGGTCTGATGCTCACTTCCCCAACAAACGAAAGGTATTTTATAGCTCTGAGTCTTCAATTTTTGTGCACTTGTAATGTAGCTGAGTACGAAGCATTAATTCATGGCTTACTTTGGGCTAGAAAAAGAGGAATCAACACGTTACAAGTCTTTGGTGATTCTGAGTTAGTAATAAATCAAGTAAAAAACTTCAATGTATGTAAGAATCCATTAATGAAGTCTTACAGGCATAGAGTTTCAGACTTAATGGAATATTTTGATGCCATTAATATTCAGTCTATTCCTAGAGCTGAAAATAAACATGCTGATAGACTGGTAGCAGTTGGTGCTAGTTTCGAAGTGCTGGAACAAATAGAAAACAACAAAGTTTAGCCTCATGTTAAGTTGATTTTCAGGCCTTCTATACCTGATAATGAATCTAATCTGCAGGTGTTTGAGAGTGATAATCAAATCAGAAGTTTGTGCAAAGAAGAAGCTGAATTTTCTGTAGTAAATCGGATAAATTACAACATATATATGGTGACCAAATTTTCGATTAAAGACAAACAAGTTTCTTCGAGGACTTTTCACATTGGAAGACATCTTCGAATAATGATGACCGATTAAGAAAGGACAAAGCTAAGATGTCTACTCATGCTGATAATTACAAAGAGGTTTTAGTTGATGAAGGAAAGAACTTATTTCTTGGAAAGGTATATTCCTTATCCGTAAAGTAGTCTTTTATTAAGCTTTGCACTGAATTTAAAGATGTTTTCACTTGGAGATACCAAGACTTGAAAGGGTTTTACCCCAGTCTAGCATAACATACGATTGAATTATAGCCAAATTATAAACCAGTTAGGCAGAAACAAAAGCCTATAAATCCCATAATAGAACCTCTTATGAGGAAAGAATTATCAAAATTGATTGAATCAAGAATTATTTTCCCGAGTTAAGCATTCAAGTTGGGTAGCAAATCTTGTTCTAGTTAGGAAAAAGATTTAAGAAATCAGATTATGTGTGGATGTTAGAGATCTTAACAAAGGATCATTAAAAGATCTTTATCCACTACCAAACATGGATCAGATAGACTATCCCTTCTAGATGGTTACAGTGGATATAATCAGATTTTAGTCCGAGGAGAAGATAGATATAAAACAACTTTTACCACCAAGTGGGGTACTTATGCTTATAAAAGAATGCCTTTTGGTCTTTCAAATGCGGTCAGTGCAATGTTTCAATGTGCAATGGACATGGCTTTTCATAGCCTACTAAATAAATGCATACTTGTTTATTTAGATGATGTCACTGTATTCTCAAAAATTATGATGAACATCTAATGCATTTGAGACAAACTTTTCAGATCTGCAGGTAGTTTGGAATATCCTTGAATCCCAAAAAGTCTATCTTTTCAGTACATGAAGGTAAGCTACTCGGCCATATTGTTTCTAAACATGGTTTAGCAATTGATCCTTTAAGAATTGAAGCCATATCACAGCTATCATTACCTCATCACAAGAAGGCATTACAGAGCTTTGCAGGGAAAATCAACTTTGTCGAGAAGATTTGACCTAGATTTTGTAGCCTTGGTTAAGCCATTGATAGCCGTCTTAAGGAAAGAGAAAACATTCTCTTAGAACAACAAAGGGAGAGAAGGTTTTGAGGTTATTAAAACAGCTATTTCTCGAGCTCCTACTCTTTCAAATCCAAATTTTGACAAAGATTTTAAAATGTATGCACTTAGGAGCTGAAATTGTGATGCCACGAAAATGACGATGATCCAAGAACTTGCTTCCACAAACATACAACCCGAAAATGTGACTAAATTTATTTTTTTTTTTGCATGAAGATCAAGATTTAAGAGAACCAGTTTATAATTGCTATATATTTAAATCGGGTCACTTTGTTATTGTGTCAAGGAGGCGGATCTTTGGAAATAGAGTCTAGTTAGGTCACATAGAGCCTCCCTAATGTTCTTCTTGGCACTAGCATTGTCATCAAAGCTTGACGTCATGAGCCAGTTATTATCCAATGAGTCATTTAATCTTGCCTCTAAATAAACATTAAGAGCAGGTGTCGGTGAATAATTATTCTCGTGTCATGATCGTAATTCTACAAATGAACATTAAGGGGGTGATTAGGTACTCATCTTTATCTATTAATTTTTTATTTAGTATAAAAGGATTGAATTTGAATTTCAAAATTAAAAATGAAATATATATTTTATCAAAAATTACATTATGTAAATCTATATGTTTAAACATGAATTTGAAAGTTTGGTTGGGGATGGGTGGCTTTAATGGCCACCTGCCATTTCTTGAAACCCCCTCTCCTTGGCGTGCTGGGATACTCTTAGCTCTTATCTTCATTTAATAGCCACCTGGCCGCATATCTTCATTAATGACTTTTGGATATGCAAATCTTGTGCTTTTCACAGTCGGCTCTTGATTTATTACATCTGTTGTGTGGATTCGATGTGGTGATTATAGATGAAGCTACAGACCAGTGAAGCAGGCGTGTTAACTGTTTTATTCTGCCTTGGCCGTGTGAATAGAAAATGGTGGTTAGAGGTGAAGCTACAGTGGTGAGCAGGCGCGTTACCTCTTTCCGCTCGGCCCTGGCCACGCAAGTTGAAAGGAGGTTAATGATGAAGCTACAGGCACGTGGGATAGATGGGGTTACCTCCACTTTCAACAGGGTGCTACGAGGTGTGTTCTTGTCGGGATCCATGGCCGCGGCCTGCAACAGCAAATGGCCAGGCAGCAGGCAGTCACAACAGGAAAGGAAACCCTGTTGAGTGCTTAAAACAAGCAGGTTGTCCAACTAAGTTGTTATCATTTAGTATCGAATGCATCCTCAAATTCAGGATTCACCTCCAAGATATTTTATCAAAATCGATTAAGGGACAGTGAGAGTGTTACGAGGAGACAGAAGAAATTTATTACAAAGATCATCTATGGAAACCTACCTGTCTTATGCTACAACTCGTGGAAGAGAATCTCATAGAGGTGGATCTGTTTCATATCAGAATATTCATGGAATACGCTTTTCTTTCAATTAGTGTGAATAAGCTGTAAAACACACCGTATAGATTTCAACCTGTCTGACTAATTGTTTTTTATTTCCACACTTTCAAATGTTTTTCTTTGCTAACGAATAAAATAGTCATTTGGATGTATAAGTAACCAAGATCTAATGCATGTATATCCATTAAATAATATTCCAATGTTTTATTTTCCAAATATTTAGGTTTGTATATTTGTATTTATTTTAGTCGTGATGATTACTTTATTGTTTTTAATTTATTCTTTTAGTTTTACACTTTTCTATATTTTCTTTCACGTGTATTATGTAGGAATGGATTTATACTAAGTATGCAAAGGAAAGGATTTTATACTATGTATGCAACCAAATGCTTATAAACTATTTTTATTTATTTTACAAGAAGAGAGAATGCACTAATATTCCCACTTTTCAATACATCTCTTTTAAGTAACAAAATGAAATTTAATATATATATATATTTTTAGATAAATTTCTCAACATTCCTCAAGAGGGTTTCAACAATATTTCCATTAAGTTTTAAAGCAAGAACTACTAACATTTCAACAAGATCAACATACTCATATGAGGTTCCAAGCCAAGTTAAAGGAGAATAAATGAATTATCTTTCCTTGACTTTCAATTCCATCCACATTACAACCTTACTAATGAAGATCAATACAAATTTCCTTCAAAATCTTGTTACAACATTTTCCACTTAATGTGGGAACATTTTACAATAATGGAAGCTAAAATACAAAGCAATATTACACTTTTCCTCCACTCAAGGTGGGTAAAAATACAAGGTGGTTTCACATTGTCATCAACAAGGCTCCAATGCTACAAACATCAACAAGGTAGCTCCTCCAATAGTTTGTTTGATTCACAACAAGATAAGGGGAGAGGCAACTCTCTCCTCCCAACCAAGATACCCAATGGAGAAGAGAAGTCATCCTCTCCATTGGCCCCAGAAACCCCAACCAAATTACAATGGGAGAAAATCCAACTCATGGCAACTACTAGCTTCCACATAACTTAACATAAAATTTCACATTCATTCCATAATCCTTCAAAACAAAAGAATCAACAACTCAACAAGAGGGAAACCATCAAAACAACAAAGTCACAAGGCTTATCAAGAAATCCATAAGAGTAAGACCTATGGGGAGGCCACTTATGCCTCCCAATGGGAAAGGGTGCCACCTAAAAGCCTCCATGCAAAACACATTACCCCTCACAACTCTTATGCCTCCCTCAACTCTTATGGCTCCCCCAAAGTAAGAACAAGAAGAAAATGCAAGCATTCCTCATACTAGGTGGGCACCCAACCCAAACTCCCTCCCTCAAATAAAACTCCCCATAGTCTCCTCCCACTCCCAACTTAGGCATTCTACCCATTCCCAACAAGCATTTCAAACAACAACATTCAACACAACATAAATATACATTCATATAACAAAAAGAAACATAATACAAACAAAGGTGAAGCTCCTACCTTTCCATGGTAGAGCTTGCTCCAAGTATGAAGTCTCAATTCCCTCGAAAAGTCAAGCAAGCATCCACAAGCTCTAATAAATCCCACAAGTATCAACAAGCTCTAAAAATCCACAAACTCCTTCAAAATCCTCTCCTCTCCAAAATACAAGAGAATAAAAAATGAAACCTCCAACCCCCAAAACAAACAAGAGGATCCAATAAATAGGAAAAGAGAGGGAGGGATGATGTGGCTCCAGTAGGATGCCACCTCCTTTTCCCTCCACTCCACGTCACTTGGTCAACCTCATATTCCAATGCACCATTAATAAGTGGTTGAAAGAAAGGCAAGAACCTTACACACTCCAACTAAGCCCACTCCCCCAAAGGACAAAATTAAATTTTTGAAAGAAAGTGCAATTAATATTTTACCCTTTTATCCCCCAAAACACCTAAAAGACCCTAAATTTGGCCTTCCAACCCATAGGTAGGGTTGGCATGGGGTTTTAAGAGGTGTGGGACAAGTTTGACTTGTCCCACAAGCTTTGAAATTTGGCCTCTAAGGCCAAATTCGAGTTTCCCATGTGGGGTAGAGTGTGCTACACTCAAAACTCAAACACACATCAATCCACACAAAATCCAAAGTAAATCAAGCCTAATAAATGAACTCTCTTTTGGTCATATCCCTTAATTAGTTTAGGACAAATTCAAATTAGTTTAATTAAGACACTACAACCCATGACTAATAAAGGGGTAAACACCAATCCAAAGAATATGAATAATAACACAAGTAAAATTTCACTTACTAAGAGAAAACATACTAACATAATAGAAAGGGAAATTTAAAACAAACAACACATGACCCCTAGGTCACAATTTTCCCCTAACCAAATAATTCTAACACACACACAATTACTTGTTGCCATGGTGACCTTAGTTGGATTCTTCTCGAATTCCGATGTGGTTGGTCTCCACTCCCCAATATTGTTGTGAATATAATATACCCGCAGGCAATGAGAATACCTCCTTTGGGCGTGTTGGCCGCATTAAAACATTCATGCCAAATATATAATATAATCTAAAATAAATGACACATGATTTACTATCATCTATGCAAATACGATGTCACTTACACTTTCTAGCACATTTCTATTCCACATTTCATTTATGTCAAAATGATCATCACATTAATCCAATTATCAAGTTCTACTCAATATGATTAAATATATCACATGTCATAATTAAAGATAAATAACCATGTCAAAAGTATACAAATATCATCATCAAATGTCCACCAGTAGACCATATGCATCATATAAAGATCAAATCAATAACGATCCGAAGTGTCATGATATCTACTAGCATGCTAAATCAAGAAGCCATAATAAATCCATAAGTGAAGTAATCATCCTAAAAAAAGTTCAACAAAACAAAAATGGTGTCGAAGGGAGGTGGGCACTACATGCCCCTCCCCTTAGATTCGACTTCCTCCTAGAAGTCACTAGAAAGGGTGTGGAAACTGTCCTCATAGCAAAGTAGAATCCTCCCAAGTAGGCCAGTCTCATCATACTTGTCCCATTGGACCCGAACTTGATCAATCTCTCTCTACTGCGAAGGCCCGGGGTTACATGCTCTATAATGCGTCTGCGGGCTCCACCATCACCCGCCCGATCCCTCGCACCCGCAATGCGGTCCAATCTAGCACGTGAGAAGGATCAAAAATATATCTCCTAAGCACAGAAACGTGAAACACATCATGGATGCGAGATAAGCTAGGTGGCAATGCTAGACGATAGGCCAAGGGACCGAGGCGCTCCAAGATCTCAAAGGGACCCAAAAAAATAGGAGCAAGCTTAGAACCTTTTCCATAATGGATAGGACTCTTATGCGCTCTGACACGAAGAAACACCTTCGTGCCCACCTCAAAACTGCAATCTGTCCTATGCCGGTCTGCATACATTTTCTGTCATCCTGTGCCTCTTGCAATCTCTACCTGATCAAGGTAACCTACTGCTCCATATCCTATAATAATGCTGGCCCAAGGGAAACCCTGTCCTCAATCCTGTCCCAACTAAGAGGTGTCCTGCACTCTCTACCATATAATGCCTGAAAAGGAGCCATGCCTATAGAACTCTGGAAACTATTATTATAGGAAAACTCCACAAATATAGATACTCCTCCCATCTCGACTGATGATCCATCATGTACATCCTGAGCATATCCTCCAAAATCTGATTCACCCTCTCTGTGCATGTCCATCTATCGGGGTGATAAGTTGTGCTGAAATTAATCCTCGTCCCGAGGGCATACCGCATGGTGGTCCAGTGTGGGAGGTGTCAAAGGATCACGGTCACAAATGATCTTCCGTGGAATCCCATGCAATCTGACAATCTCATCAAGGTATACTCGTGCCATAGCACTTCTTTGTATAGGTGGTCTTCACTTTGGAGAAAAATGAGCTACCTTCGTCAATTTATCCACCGTGACCATGATGGCATCGTGATGGTATCTCGATGTAGGTAACCCAACGATGAAGTCCATGGAAATGGTGTCCCACTTCCACTCCGGTATGGCATGAGGATAGAGAAGGCTAGCTGGATGCTGATGCTCGGCCTTCACCCTCTAGCACTCTAAACAGCGTGATACAAACAAAGCCATGTCTCTCCAAAGTCCTCTCCAAAAATACAACTATCTCAGGGTGGTGTGCATCTTCTTCACCCCGGGATGGGCTGAATAAGGTGCATGATGAGCCTCTGTCAAAATGTCATGTCTCAAGCCTCCATCTATAGGAACATATATCCGACCTTTGTGTCTGAGAAGACCATCTACCTCTAATGAAAATCCATCAAACCTCCCCTTAAGGGGTCTCTGAGACTCGATCTCTTGCTCTCGGGCTCGCAAGGTGAAACTATCCCGAGGAAGGCTGCTTTGAAAGATCTTAGTCCGCAAATTTGTGCCCACCGAGGTGGCCATAGCCACATGTCTCCGCCTACTCAAGGAATCTGCAACCACGCCTCCTTCCCTTTCACATTCTCTATCTCCATGTCATACTCACAGAGTAATTCCATCCAACGCCGCCGACGAGCGTTGAGATTGGGTGCGTGTGAAGAGGTGGCGAAGACTCAATTGATCAATCCCGAGTGTAAATCTCTGCCAACTAAGGCATGTACCACCGCTTTGCAAGCTCAAGGTCACGGTCGGATAATTGAGCTCATAATCTTTTAGTTTACGAGACTCAAAGGCAACTACTCTACCCTCCGCATTAACACACCTCCAAGTCCCGCCAAGGAATCATTTGTGCAAACGTAGAACTCACCACGAGGATCCGGCACCGCAAGAATAGGTGTTCTCGTGAGGCATTCCTTTGCCAGTGCAAGGCCTGCTCACATCTATCTCGACCATAAAAACTTCTTCCCTTTCCGCTACGGAGGGAAGTGATGGGGTAATCGCACCGAGAAAAATCCTGAACAAACCTCCTGTAATACCTGCTAGACCCATGAAGCTACGCACCTCGGTCACACTAGTGGGTGTTTTCCATCCATGATGGCTCAAATCTTGGAAGGATCGATCATGCGATACCTTCCTCATTATCAACCAATTTTGACTGCGCAAAATTGTCAAAAAAACAATTAAATAATTAAAAATTAGAAAATTTTGAAAAGTATTACTTTGCGTGGTTCATTGGACTCCTTGCGATCGTCTTATTTTTGTGATCGTTTCGGTCTTCGTTTCGTGATTTTCGGGCAAGAACTCTTCCCGCCAGGCTATAAAACGCATTAAAATACATTAAAATAATTAATTAATATTTAATTAATTAATTGCTCCTTGTTTGATTAAATTAATTTTTTAAAAATCACTTAAGGAGTATTTAATTAAATAAATATAAATTAAAGTTCATCCGACAAGTTTTAGTGCTGGGGAAGTAAGCTTTTGTTTCAAACCTGGATTTCCACTTTCCTGGCAATTTCCTTCAAATTTCCCACATGTGGGTTTTCCTCTGCCAATTGCCAAATCATGGATTGGAAAATGGGCATAAAATTCCCCAATTTCCCACATGGGGAAATTGGACAGGGATTGCCAACCCATTTTTCCATTCCCGTTGGCAATTGCCCGTTACTTTTCCCATTTCCCCCTGGCACTTAAGCCACTAGCCGGGATGAGAGGAAGTTGAATTAATCCTCGTAACTTCCTCCATCAAACCCGGTGGAAAAATCAAGCTTCTTTTTCTTCAGAAGACATAATATTTTGTTAACATTATGCAAGAGAAACCCACGCCATTGTGAGCAAAAGAAATTAATCACAACAAAAAGACTAAAGGCAAATACATGCGCATTGGTTGAAGGAAAAGACAGAGAATGAGAAAAGGAACAATTTTTAAAAAATAGAAAATAAATACATATGAGTCCAAACGTTTTGAGGGGCGCTTTGATATATGTGGACAGTTTTTAATAAAAAGGAGCTTTGTTTTCAGCCGCCCAGCAAAGAATAGACACCCACGCATTGGTTTTGACCTACGCACTAGCCAGCAAACAAAAACATACACTTTCCATACATCTGTTGCAGCATTTGATGGAGCGCAGACAAGCATTCGTGATTTTGGGCGAAGTTTAGGAAGCATACGGAATAGTGCGCGATGGAACAGTGCGCGATCCATACTCTGAAGAACATCATCGATTGAAGATCCTGTGCCAATACTGTCAATATTGTTTGCATTATTATAGGATTTCCTGTAGCTTTTTTAAAAATAATAAATAAAAAGAAGCGAAGCCGAGGAAAGCATGGCGATGGGCGAGAATGTTTAAAAAAATTGAATTGTTTTTGTGACTTGTTATATTCTACATTTTCATCACCTTGAGGAATAATGCGTGATGCATAATAAATGGATTAATAAAAAAACGTACAGATTAATTGCTAAATCTGCAACAAATGAAGGTCACAAATAGCAAACATCATGCAGCTGTAGGCTCTTCTTTATTCTGAACTCTGATACATAGCAAGCTGCGTATTGGGTGAAGGAAAAAAGATACAGTCCAAAAGAAGACAAAAGAAAGAATTCATTTCCACGCTGGTCCAAAGTTTTAGTTCCACACAACATTATTGCCCCACACGGCCGGAGGTAAAATACATCAAGCCAAAGCCCACAAAAGACAAGAAAACCACGCATTCTTTTGGAGGAGACGCCCAGCCAAGGAAGACAGCAATAGACAACAAGAGAATAAATTTGTTTTATTTGCCTAAAGCCAGAAGAAATGCCGAAGAAAGGAAACTCCATTCACGTAAACATTAAGATCGGGAGATTTTAATTGTTATTGTCAGAGTTAGAATTCGAGCTTGGTCTCGATTTGTTTTTATTAACATACTAAAAGTTGTAATTCGAGACAATTATTATTATCATTTTTAAAATAATAATAATAATAATATATAACGGGAATATTTTTCTTACATCGACGGGGTGTTGGAGACTGAGACCCAGCCCGTTTGCATTGTTTGGCGTGCCTGAGTCACCTTTTGATTAAATTCATAATGGCCGAAAGATCCAAATCTGCAGGGAGATCGAGGAAGCCAGTGGAAAAATCTAATAAATCTACCCTGAAATATGAATTCCAAGGAATTATTCCTCCCAGCTCCATTAAGTCGGCGTATGACAACATCACCGATACAAATCTGGGTCACATCAACGTGCAACAGTTTTGCGAGCGAGTGAAAACTGAAGGCAAAACCATTTTCTCTTATAGGCTTTACCACAGTGGCCTACCTCAAGCAGCAGCATTCCCTGTCTCGGTGCAGTGTCCGGAATTGGTGATTGCTTGTGCAGAGCATTACGATCCTGAGAGACGAGGAATTTATAAAGACAACCGCGAGCCTTTCCTCTTAATCACACCTGAACACATTGAGGAGTTGCTCGGGATACCTGACTTTCCTGAGAATGCAGATATCACTCACTAGTCTGCATAATATTTCTGGGATGAAGAACCCCTAAGATGGAGCAAAATGGTTAACAACAATTGGCTGGTAACCAAGAGACCTCGGATTGACAGGCTCCCCAAAGAACTGTACCGCGTTGAGTTCGTGGAAGAGATTGGAGACATGATCACTCTCCTAAGTCGAGTTTTTGGTTTACCTTCTGCAAGGGTCTTCCACCCATGGATGTACCAGTTTATCTGTATCATCCTAGCCAAGAAGGAGTTTGTGGACTGGGCCACCATCATCAGCAACACCATTCACAAGCAATTGATAGAAGTCAAAATGACTGGATGCTTCTACATGACCTCATATCTGACCTATGCAGTAGCACGAAGAAAGCTATTTTCGGGACTTGAAACGAGAGGAGTCCTGGGGTCATCAAACAACGTTTTTCACTATTACCCTCAGCTCAGCTTCAAAAATAGTTCTCACCATTTTAGAAGAGTCAACGATGCATTCACCTTCCACGTGATCCGGAACTTGAATCGAAATACCAAGGAAAGGTTTTCCAAAGAAGCCATGAGTGTCATTTCCCAATGGGGAACCTGGTTTATACAATTTTCATCTTTTTCCTACATTCACGTGAGTGGCTTTGCTTTGGGACCTTGTGGAAACTTCCCAAGTATTCGGTGATAAGTGGGCATTAATGGAGCTGGCACGACAATTGTTCCAAGTTCACTTTGCTTACTTAGTGACAAGCAACCGTTTAGAATTCATTTCCCGATCCAAATCGGGGAATACCAATGCCCAAATTTATTCAGTGCACAACTAATGGAAAAGGAGTTTGCTCTCATAACCATCCATCCATATGTGAAGAGAGCCCAGTTCGATATCAATGGTTATATGCAAATGATTATGGGAGCGAAGTATCAACATAATCCTACCATGGAGGATTTACGGGCTCTTGCTCGGATGAACATGAGGTAAGGAGATGGGAGTACTCTCACTTAACACTTGCTCAGATCAAGGCCTTCCACATCCGGAGTCCTCCCGATTCATTCATAACCGATGATGAGGATGTCGTCGATCCCTCGTATGATGCCATTGCCTTCACACCATTGCCTCGAATCGACTGGACCAAAAGAGATGAATTTTCTCTCGATGGCAAGAACCAACCAATTATCGAAAGAAGCATATCTTGGTATGATAGGGAGCTTGCCAAATTTCAATCAATTCGGATCACGTTTCAGAATCACAAAAATTGCCTATATCAGGACACCTCCATTCGACCAAGGTTTCTTCTCGATCAACTTCGTTACCATCCAATCATACACGACATACAAGAAAAGAATGGTTGCCAAAATCCACTTCGCCGAAGCAACGTGTCACGAGGAGAGAGATCCAAAGATCCAAACCCTGAAGAAGGAAAGGAGCGTGTGTCTGGATTTTCTACCTCGAGTAGAGATTCTTCCACTCACATCATTAATAGCACTCATATGCTGGTAGCAAATGATCCTCAGCCATGCTTCGAACAAACACCCACTCAAGTGCAAGTAATTCAAATATCAAATACTTCGGAGCATGTAGTTCATGAAGGGATTTCCCAAAATCTCCCGAATGATCAGGAAGTGGACATTGAGGTTGTGTCTCCTCAAATCGAGGCCGTTGATAGGATTCAAGAAGGATCTCATGATGTCAGGGATAATGAGGATATTGATTCGAGCTCCAGGATTCTATATGCTGAGATAGTAAATGAAACTCCTTCTTGGGTTGATTCTGAAGTGAAGAAAAGGAAGAGAGTTGTCAAGCCAATCGACATTGATTTTGATGCCCTTTTCAAACTATCGAATGACGCCATTCCTAAGAAGCCTAAGGTACTTTCTCGAATAATGGTGGATAATGATGGAAACAAGTTTGCAGACCTTGCCATTCCACAGTGGATAAAGAGCGTAATCTTTATGATGCCAGCCCCACTATGAAGTTTCCAGACTAGGACTTGGGAGATCCACGTTAGAAAGTGACATGGCGATGGCTCGAGATTCAATTGATATCGTGCTAAAAAGATTGGAGAAATACAAGTCCCAAAATTCTCGGCTCAAGGCTGAAAAGAGTCAATTGGTGGAGTATGTTCAGCATTTGATAAATCCCATATCATCCACCTTCCCAGTACCTGATGCGGTGGCTGCCCCAGATGAAGAGACTCTTAATTTGTCAAAGGAAATAAACACGTTGGGCCATGTCACTAAAACTTGGCTTTCGGAGATTCTCGTTTTGGGCTGGGAGCGATCAAGACTGCAGTTAAGCTTCATGAAGATATCAGTGTATATCTGGATCCAATTCTTTCTTTCAAAGAAACTTTTGTTTCTACTATATCAAATTTGGATGAGATATTGCCCAGTCTGCAGGAGATGACAAGTATGGAATCTTCAGTGTTGGCTATTGAAGGGATTCTCGAATTTGAACATCGAGGGACACGTTTTCTTTGGTGTCTACATCTCAAATCAAGAAAGACACTTCTTGTGGATTCTATGATCCATTATGACAACATGTGCAATGAAGTTTTCGCTTCACTTTCCTTGATCCAGGAATTCATAGCTGAGATTCCCTGCAACCTAGTAAATGAGCATAATCAAAGGTGTTCATCGGAGCAGGTGGAAGAACAATTTTCACGATTGTTCAAAGACATGTACACTCCTGCCAACAATTTCTCGTCGGTTTCCATGGAGCGGTGTATCAAATTGAAGAACTTGTTTGAGAATGCTCAGTCTAAAATTGTTAATTTTAATGATATGCCAAGTAGAATTCTTGAATTACAGGTATTTTGTGAGGCTATTCTTCGGCCAAGTGAACCTCCAGAAGAAGAAAAGATGTTTGAAACTTTGGGAAGGTTTAGATCCTTTCAATTATCAAAAGCAGCAGATCCTAATTTCACCGGCGGTGTAGGGAGTTGATTTTCTTGATATCTAGCGAATTGGGAGAGTCCATTTCTCATACGTTTGAGATAGGCGGACCCGTTTCAATGGATAAGGCACTGGTTATTATTGTATATTTTAAAAGGTGTTGTTATTTGGGAAACATTGGATATTTTAAGTAATTTCTATTTTTGGGTTGTATTTAATAAAGTTGGTTAGAAAAAGTCAAAGGTCACTTAAGTGCCTTATTTAATGATCATGTAAAACCCTAACTACTTTGTAACCAACTTTTGGGTTATAAAAGGAAGTCAGGGGCTCATTTGTAAAGGTGACTTTGAGAGAGGAGAAGAAGATACTTTTGTGCAAGCTTTGTTTCAAGAAGAAACTTTGTGTTCTTTGTGAAAAACATTTTGGAGTTAATAGAATAAGAACTTTGTGTCTCATTCATTGTCTCTTGTAACATTTGGTGTTCTTATGTTCATTAGATGTTAGGTGTTTGAATCTTGCATGCAAATATTATCTTTGATCTTATTGTCAACATTAGTAATCAGTTGTTCTAGTTCACAGTGATCAAGCTCTGACTATCTACTTGCTCATGTGTGTTCCCTTTTGCATGTTCTTGTTTGGCTAACTCAAACTCCATTTTATTTGTGTTGGTTATTCATCTTTTCTCTTCATGCAATATTAGGCTCTATTTTTACCTAACTCTTGCATGTTCTTTCAGTCATTCCATTCCACTCCTTTCTTTCATTTCATTCTATCTCCTTCATTCACTTTTCTTCCATTGATGTTCCAAAACACCCCCCACATACAATTTTGAATGTACAGATGTAAATACAGTTTTGGTTTTCAATAAAGGCAGCCTCACCTTCATTGAGGAGGGACTTCGTTCCCACACTGTTGCATGTCATTTGCATGCGTGAAAATCCATATGCTAACAGTTTTTGGCGACTCCGCTGGGGATTCAGAAATCGTTAACCAGTGCTTGGTTAAATCTTTATGACTATCCCCTCTGCACAAGCTCCAGTTCTTCAACCGAACCTTGTGCTGACGAAGATTTCCAAGGAGACATTGCTGCCAACCTTCGAATAGTAGCTTGGGAAAACCGTGAAAGCTTGCAGCAATTTGTGGCTGTTGATAGAGCCATTGACAGAGAAATCTACATCGAAGACCTTAGAAGAAGAGCACCCGCACTTGTGGCCAGAAGACCTCTTGGGCACGTGTTGATAGTTGTTCACCGACGCGGTCCTCTTCCACCCAGGTAATAAGTTGTATGACTATTACAGGTAACCCACCTATCTTGCAACCAAATCTTGTTTTTGCAGATACTCAAGAAGACATATCATCAGATTTGAGGCAAGCTATTTGGGAAAAGCACACAAGTAACCATCATTTTTATCTCACCACATCAATACTAGATAAAAGAAGAGAAAGCCATGAGAGTTGTTAGAGTTATTCAGGTGCAAATAGCTCAAGAAAGAGAGCAAAGAGAAAAGGCTAGAGCTGGTCGGAACACGCCAGTGATCTCTTCACCATAAATATTCCAAACTGGAAGGAAAGAGGTTTACGCGAGGAGAAAAAGCTAAAGGTAGATCTGACCCCACTTTTGACTTTCAAGGAAAATTTGGTTTCAAGTTATCTCCTCCCAAGAAGAACACACCTCGTAGATCTGCAAGCCTTGCATCAAGTCCTGAAAGAGCAAGCAAGGAAGGAATCACTACCAGTCAAGCACTTGTCCTTGCTCACATTGTTTTACCTTCACATACCACCTTTTCTCCAATGGCAGCCAATGTACCATGGGGAAATGCCATAGGCCCATTGGCCTTACCTGCTCGACATGAACTCCCACGAGGATCAAGAAAGATTCTTCCCAAGTTCGACGGAGATGGGAAGACGTCACCAGATGATCATATTTCTACCTTCTTCGCTGCATGTGTTGTTTTGTCGGTAGAATATGAAGATGTTGCTATTCGTCTCTTTGTCGAGACATTGCATGATATTGCTGATTGGTTTCATCATCTACCCAATGGATGTATTACAAGTTGGGATGATATGAAAACTAAGTTTGAAAATCGATTCAAAATAGCGGAAGATGAACATGCTCTTCTTGCCCAACTATCTCAGGCAAAGAAAGAGCCTACAGAACCCATGAGGAATTTCGTGGCCAAATTCAACAAGATGGTAAACAAAGTTCCCACCAGGATTCATCCCAACCTTGATGGACAAAAATGTTTCTTTATTAATGCACAACAACCAGAAGTGTGCTATCAGCTAAGAAGGGCCAGGGTGGCTACTTTGGAACTTGCTCAATCTTTGGCCATAGAAATTGAAGATGACTTAATCATGGCAGGAAAATTCAAGAAAAATTCCCTCAAAGGAAAGAGTCAAGAAACTCCCAATGTTTCAGAAACTATACTCACTAAGTTGGCTAATGATGTGCTAGCTTTGAAGAAGCAAGTTGCTCAAAGTAGTAAACCTGCTCCTTACAAAGACATCCCGCGAAAAGGATACGTTCCCAACAAAGCTAGGATTGCAGGTGCTCCAACGAGGCTTGCTATTGAAGCAGCTCCCATAACTAATTCCAAATGTGATGTCATTGAAGAAAGTGATGATGAGATTGAAGTCATCGAAGTTGATGAGGAAGAGCCTGATTCTGAGACATCTGAACCTACAGTTGAAGATCCTGAGGAAGGAAGTAATAATCATTTCTTTGAGTACCGTTCCGATGAAGAAGATGAATATGAAGAAATTATAGAAGATATGAATAGTCAATCCTTCGTTGTCTTCACACGCTCTCAGAAAAAGGACCAAGATACCACCAAGGTGGGAGATAGAGAGGTTTCCAAGGAAACTCTCAAAGGATCCAAGATAAAGGAGGCTCCTAAAGAGTCTAGAGAAACTGAGGTTTCAAAGGTCAAGACTATCTTAAAGAAAGGAGAGCCTTTGTTAGATCAATCAGTTAGTAAACCAATTACGAAGAAAACTTCTTCTTCCACATCCGTATCAACCAAGCCCGAGACCAAGGTCAAAAGTGTGCCATCATCAAGTTCGAAAGAACTCATATCTGAGACTTCAAGTGCAATTACTTTGCCTAAATTTGATATCATTGATCATATCAATAAAACAAAAATTTCCATGTCACAGGCAAAGTACTTGAAGTCCAACAAGGATCAGCTCGAGAAGTTGGTCCAGTTTATCAAAGGTGACTCTACTGTTCATTCCTCTAAAGGAATTCTAAAAACTCCCAAAGATGGGAAAACTCAAAATATTGTGGCGGCCACTACACCTTCAAATGAAAAGATCGAACCTTTCTTTGTGTCTTTTCTGATCAACGGATGCAAGTTAAGTAATTGCATTATAGACTCTGGAGCCTCGGATAATGTGATGCTGGAAAAAGTAGCACATGCTCTTGGTTTGACTTGTACGAGAACATTCGGATCATGTTACTCTATGGAAACCAAGCAAGTTCCTCTGATCGGGCAGATTAAGGACGCCCAAATGGTTTTAGCCCAATTCCCTCAAAAGCGAGTTAAGGTAACTATTTTAGTTGCTTATATCCCCGCCTCGTATGGAATGTTGTTGAGCAGGAAATTTTGTAGGGATTTGGGTGGTGAGATTCAAATGGACTGGTCTCATGCCATGATTCCTATCAATGGAGAAATGAAGAAACTTATGCCGGAAGCTCAGGAAAAGTTCACGGTAACTAAAACTGAAGATCCTCGCACACAGATCCTTTTCCAAGGCTCAAGTATGGGTAATTATATGATGACTACAGAAGTTCATACCCCTGAGATCATTTGCCAAGATTCCAATGAGATCTGGACTCTTGAGTTCGATGGAAGTTGTTGCTCAACGGGCTCTGGTGCAGGAGTGGTGCTCATATCTCCAAATGGTAAAATCTTTCCTTTTTCCTATAAACTTGAATTTTCAAATACTAATAACACTGCAGAGTACGAGGCATTAGTCCTTGGCCTCCAAGTTGTAGAAGAGAAAGGGATCAAAAATCTGGAAGTCTTTGGAGATGCGGAATTGATCGTGAAACAAGTAAGAAATCAGTTCCAGGTAAAGAACGATCATCTGAGACACTACAGAAATAAAGTTTGGGATGCCATAGAAGTTTTCGATGCTTTTTCCATTAAATCTGTCCCTCGTGAAAAGAATGACAAAGTGGATTCTCTAGCAGTCTCAGCGTCATTAATGATTCCTCATTCAGAATTTGATCAAGACAAATACACCATTGAAATGGTTTTTAGGCCAAGTGTTCCTGACAATGCAGAAAATTGGCAAGTATTTAATGATGATCAACAAATTATTGCCTTCTTGGAAAAGAGAGAAAATTTTGAACAGTTGTACTTTGAAGGAAGTGATTCGGCATTTCGCGAATCAACTACCTCACCCATTCAGGAAGGAGTTGAGAACGAAGATCCTGGTGATGGCATCATTCAACTCAAAGGAAATAAAATTCCCAAAGGATTGGTTTCACTCGAAGAAATTTTTGACAAACATGACAGGTTTATTAAAGAGAAAGAGCAGGCAGGACCTGCAAATTCTGCTGACTATGAGCAAATTAATATCGGCACCAAGGATAAACCTCACCTGATCAATATTGGTAAATGTTGCTCACCTGAGGAGCGCAGGAAATTCATAAATCTCCTTACCAAATACTCTGACATCTTGGCATATTCATACGAAGACTTGAAGTCTTTCCAACCCAGGGAAATGGAGCATGCCATACCCTTGAAGCCTGGATGCAGTTCCATTCAGGCAAAAGCAAAGACAATATAATCCCAAGATTGCAGGGACAATATTTCATGAAGTTCAAAAGATGCTAGATGCACGAATAGTTTTTCCTATTCGACATTCGACTTGGATAGCTAATATTGTACCGGTTCGCAAGAAAAAATGGAGAAATTAGGATTTGCGTGGATTTCCGCAATCTTAATCAGGCGTCCTTGAAGGATAACTACCCACTGCCAGTCATGGACCATATTCTGCAGGCAGTAACTGGATCGGAAATGCTATCTATGCTAGATGGTTTCTCTGGCTATAATCAGATTGAGGTGGCTAGAGAAGATCAACATAAAACTGCATTCACTACCCCCTGGGGTACGTTCGCATATAGAAGAATGCCCTTCGGTTTGATCAATGCTGGTGCAACGTTTCAAAGGGCCATGGATATGGCGTTTGCAGATTATAAGGACAAGATCATTGTGATATACCTAGATGACTTGACAGTGTTTTCAAAGAAGCGAGAAGATCACTTAAGAGATTTAGAGAAAATTTTGCAAAGGTGTAAACTTCATAAGATTTCTCTGAATCCAAAAAAATATGTTTGGAGTTACGGAAGGTAAACTCCTAGGTCATATTGTTTCTAAGGAAGGAACTAAGATCGATCCTGAACGCGTTCAAGCTATAAAGAATCTTTCCTTGCCTACAAGTAAACCTGGAGTCCACTCCTTCTTTGGAAAGGTGAACTTTTTGAGAAGGTTCGTGCCAGATTTCGCCGAGCTTACTAAAGAAATCGCTGATATGATGAAAGGAAAAGAATCTTTCAAATGGTCAAAGGAAGGTAGAGAGGCATTTGAGCAAATCAAGGGTGCTATTGCAAAAGCTCCTACATTGGTGTGTCCCGATTTTAAGAAGGATTTTATAATTTATTGTTATGCTTCGCCACACACAATCTCTGCCATTTTGACTCAGCACAATCAAGAGGGGATTGAATCTCCTATCGCATTCATGAGTTCGGGATTCAAGAAACATGAACTTAATTACACTCCTCTTGAGAGACATGCGTACGCGGTGGTAAGAGCCCTGAAACACTTCAGGTATTACGTGTTGAATTCTCACACCAAAGTCTTAGTTCCGGACACCGCGTGAAATCAATGTTGACACAACAGGAACCGGGATCTAAAAGAGGTAATTGGGTCTCAAGATCCAAGAATATGATCTGGACATCAAGCCTACCAAGTTGGTTCGAGGGAGAGGACTCTGCCAACTCATTGCAGAGAATGAACCACGAGATAACTCTGAAGAAGAACTAGTTGAAGGAAATTTACCATTGGTAGTTTTTGTCAGTACCACGGATGAATGGTATTCTGATATTGCCTACTTCCTCACATATGGCGAGTGTCCAGAAAATCTGACAGCTAAAGAGAAACGAGCAATCAAACTAAGAGCTGCCAGATACGTCATTTGGGATAACACGTTGTTCAAGAAAGGAATTGACGGCATGTTCCTCAGATGTGTTGATAAAGAACAACAACCTAGGTTGTTGGAAGCCTTCCACAATCATGCTTGCGGCGGTCATTTTTCTGGCCCGGTAACAGCCCATAAAATTACGAGCACATTATTACTGGCCCACTATGTTTTCTGATGCTCAGAAATGGGTGACCAAATGTGAGGCCTGTCAACAATTTGTTGGAAGACCAAAGTTAGCAGCACTGCCTTTGAAGCCAGTTGTCATTGAAGAACCCTTTCAACAATGGGGTTTAGATTTCATCGGGGTCTTGAACCCTAATTCCAGCGCTGGTCATACCCACGTGCTCACTGCCACTGATTACTTTACAAAATGGGTAGAAGCTATACCGGTGAAACAAACATCTACTGCAATAATCTGTGATTTCATCAAAGAAAACATATTGGTTCGTTATGGAATTCCTCACAAGATCGTGACTGACAATGCCTCAAATTTTTCTTCTGCAGAGATGATAGGTTTTTGTTATGGATATGGGATATCTTTGTCTCATTCATCAGATTACTACCCGCAGGGAAACGGTCAGGCTGAATCCAGCAACAAAAACCTCATTACCATTGTGCGCAAGTTAGTCGAAGAAAATCAAAGAACTTGGCACAAAAAGTTATACGATGCATTGTGGGCTGACCGCATAACTCCCAAAAGGGCAATTGGGATGTCTCCATTTCAACTTCTGTATGGAACTGATGCTCAAATTCCCGTCACATTGGAGCTACCAGCGTTAAAATTATCTCAGGAAGTTGATGATGAATGCTTCACCAATGCATTAGATAAAAGGGTCATGTTTCTAACCAAGCTTGAGGAACAAAGAAGTCAAGTGGCCAACAGGATCGAGGAACATCAATCCAAGGTAAAGAAGTTGTTTGACAGGAAAACTAGAGAGAGACAGTTTCAAATCAATGACTTAGTTCTTCTCTGGGATAAAAGACGTGAGCCGAAGGGAAAGCATGGGAAGTTTGACTCACTGTGGCTGGGACCTTTCAAAATAAGACACTTCTGTGGAGATAGTACCTACTACTTGGCATATCCTGATGGAACTCATTTTCCTTTGCCCTACAGTGGGCAGTATCTCAAATATTACCAGAATTGAAAACGGGTTGTTCCCCGTATGTACATAGGTAATTAGGATTTTGGTTTGTTTGTTTCCTGTTTTTTCGGTCTCCTCTCTTGTGTCGCCCCATTTTTGTGCCCCATCTTTCTGTGATCATATTCATGACTATTTTGGTCTGGGTCCATTGCTGCGTCCATGAAGTCCTTGTCCCCAATCGAGCAGAGCTTTTATCATTAATTTTGACTTGAAAATTGTCAAAAAAACAATTAAATAATTAAAAATTAGAAAATTTTGAAAAGTATTACTTTGCGTGGTTCATTGGACTCCTTGCGATCGTCTTATTTTTGTGATCGTTTCGGTCTTCGTTTCGTGATTTTCGGGCAAGAACTCTTCCCGCCAGGCTATAAAACGCATTAAAATACATTAAAATAATTAATTAATATTTAATTAATTAATTGCTCCTTGTTTGATTAAATTAATTTTTAAAAAATCACTTAAGGAGTATTTAATTAAATAAATATAAATTAAAGTTCATCCGACAAGTTTTAGTGCCGGGGAAGTAAGCTTTTGTTTCCAACTGCCGGGTTGGCTTCCCGAACCCAGATTTCCACTTTCCTGGCAATTTCCTTCAAATTTCCCGCATGTGGGTTTTCCTCTGCCAATTGCCAAATCATGGATTGGAAAACGGGCATAAAATTCCCCAATTTCCCACATGGGGAAATTGGATGAGGATCTGACCCATTTTCCATTCCGTTGGCAATTTCCGTTACTTTTCCCATTTCCCCTGGCACTTAAGCCCTACCGGGATGAGAGGAAGTTGAATTAATCCTCGTAACTTCCTCCATCAAACCCGGTGGAAAAAGTCAGAAGCTTCTTTTTCTTCAGAAAGACATAATATTTTGTTAACATTATGCAAGAAAACCCACGCCATTGTGAGAAAAGAAATTAATCACAAGCAAAAAAGAAAAGGCAAAAAGGCAAATACATGCACATTGGTTGAAGGAAAAAAAAGAAAAAGAGAAGAAATGAGAAAGAACAATTTTTAAAACATAGAAAAAAATACAATTTTCAAAACATTTATGAGAAACGCACTGATAAGCATTTTGAGGCGAGGCGCATATGTGGAATTTTTAATAAAAAGGAGCTTTGTTTTCAGCCCCTTGCAAGCCAACGAATGAATTGACCCACGCATTGGTTTTGAAAACATCGCTTGACATTACATTGTTTTGCACCATTTGAAAGCAAAAAAAACATACACTTGCCATACATCATTTGCAGCATTTGATTTGATGGAAGCATAGAAAGCATTCGTGAATTTGGGGGAAGTTTAGGAAGCATACGGAACAGTGCGCGATCCATACTACTCGAAGAACATCATCGATTGAAGATCCTGCGTACAATCTTGTCAATCTTTTGTTTGCATTATTATAGGATTGCCTGTAGCTTTTAAAAAAATAAATAAATAAAAAGAAGCGAGCCGAAGGGAAAGCATGGCGATGGGCAAGAATGTTTAAAAAAATGAATTGTTTTTGTGACTTGTTATATTCTGCATTTTCATCGGCCTTCAGGAAGAATGCGTGATGCATACGGATTAATCTGAGAAAACGTACAGATTAATTGCTAAAGCTGCAACAAATGAAGGTCACAAATAGCAAACATCATGCAGCTGTAGGCTCTTCTTTATTCTGAACTCTGATACATAGCAAGCTGCGTATTGGGTGAAGGAAAAAAGATACAGTCCAAAAGAAGACAAAAGAAAGAATTCATTTCCACGCTGGTCCAAAGTTTTAGTTCCACACAGCCAGAGGTAAAATACATCAAGCCAAAGCCCACACAAGACAAGAAAACCACGCATTCTTTTGGAGGAGACGCCCAGCCAAGGAAGACAGCAATAGACAACAAGAGAATAAATTTGTTTTATTTTCCTAAAGCCAGAAGAAACGCCGAAGAAAGGAAACTCCATTCACGTAAATATTAAGATCGGGAGATTTTAATTGTTATTGTCAGAGTTAGAATTCGAGCTTGGTCTCGATTTGTTTTTATTAACATACTAAAAGTTGTAATTCGAGACAATTATTATTATCATTTTTAAAATAATAATAATAATAATATATATAACGGGAATATTTTCTTACATCGATGGGTGTTGGAGGCGAGACCCACCCGTTTGCATTGTTTGGCGTGCACGAGTCACCTTTTGATTAAATTCATAATGGCGAAAGATCCAAATCTGCGGGAGATCGAGAAGCCGGTGGAAAGATCTAATAAATCTTCCTGAAATATGAATTCCAGGAATTATTCCTCCTAGATCCATTAAGTCGGCGTATGACAACATCACCGATACAAATCTGGGTCACATCAGCGTGCAGCTTGAGTTTTGCGGCGAGTGGCCAGAAGGCAAAACCATTTTCTCTTATATGCTTTACCACGGTGGCCTACCTCAGCATCGGCATTCCCTATCTCGGTGCGGTGTGTCGGAATTGGTGATTGCTTGTGCGAGCATTACGATCTGAGAGATGAGGAATTTATAAAGACAACCGTGAGCCTTTCCTCTTAATCACACCTGAACACATTGAGGAGTTGCTCGGGATACACTTTCACGAGAATGCGATATCACTCTCCGATCTGTGCAAGATTTACAGGGACGAAGAACCCCTAAGATGGAGCAAAATGGTTAACAACAATTGGCTAGTAACCAAGAGACCTCGGATTGATAGGCTCCCCAAAGAAATGTACCGCATTGAGTTCGTGGAAGAGATTGGAGACATGATCACTCTCTAAGTCGAGTTTTGGTTTACCTTATGCGCAGGGTCTTCCACCCATGGATGTACCAATTTATCTGTATCATCCTAGCCAAGAAGGAGTTTATGGGTGGGCCACCATCATCAATGACACCATTCACAAGCAATTGATAGAAGTCAAAATGACTGGATGCTTCTACATGACCTCATATCGACCTATGCGGTAGGATGAAGAAAGCTATTTTCGGGACTTGAAACGAGAGGAGTCCTGGGGTCATCAAACAACGTTTTTCACTATTACCCTCAGCTCAGCTTCAAAAATAGTTCTCACCATTTTAGAAGAGTCAACGATGCATTCACCTTCCGCGTGATCCGGAACTTGAATCGAAATACCGAGGAAAGGTTTTCCAAAGAAGCCATGAGTGTCATTTCCCAATGGGGAACCTGGTTTATACAATTTTCATCTTTTTCCTACATTCGCGTGAGTGGCTTTGCTGGGACCCCGTGGAAACTTCCCAAGTACGTCAGTGATAAGTGGGCGTTAATGGAGCTGGCGCGACAATTGTTCCAAGTTCACTGCTTACTTAGTGACAAGCACCGTTCAGGAATTCATTTCCCGATCCAAATCGGGGAATACCAATGCCCAAATTTATTCAGTGCACAACTAATGGAAAAGGAGTTTGCTCTCATAACCATCCATCCATATGTGAAGAGAGCCCAGTTCGATATCAATGGTTATATGCAAACGATTATGGGAGCGAAGTATCAACATAATCCTACCATGGAGGATTTATGGGCTGCTTGCTCGGATGAACATGAGGTAAGGAGACGGGAGTACTCTCACCTAACACTTGCTCAGATCAAGGCCTTCCACATCCGGAGTCCTCCCGATTCATTCATAACCGATGATGAGGATGTCGTCGATCCCTCGTATGATGCCATTGCCTTCACACCGTTGCCTCGAATCGACTGGACCAAAAGAGATGAATTTTCTCTCGATGGCAAGAACCAACCAATTATCGAAAGAAGCATATCTTGGTATGATAGGGAGCTTGCCAAATTTCAATCAATTCCGGATCACGTTTCAGAATCACAAAAATTGCCTATATCAGGACACCTCCATTCGACCAAGGTTTCTTCTCGATCAACTTCGTTACCATCGATCATACCACGACATACAAAAAAGAATGGTTGCCAAAATCCACTTCGCGAGAAACGTGTCACGAGGAGAGAGATCGAAAGATCCAAACCACGAAGAAGGAAAGGAGCGTGTGTACGGATTTTCTACCTCAGTAGAGATTCTTCCACTCACATCATTAATAGCACTCATACGCTGTAGAAATGGTCCTCGGCCATGCTTGAACAAACACCCACTCAAGTGTAAGTAATTCAAATATCAAATACTTGAGCACGTAGTTCATGAAGGGATTTCCCAAAATCTCCCGAATGATCAGGAAGTGGACATTGAGGTTGTGTCTCCTCAAATTGAGGCCGTTGATAGGATTCAAGAAGGATCTCATGATGTTAGGGATAATGAGGATATTGATTCGAGCTCCAGGATTCTATATGCTGAGATAGTAAATGAAACTCCTTCTTGGGTTGATTAAAGTGAAGAAAAGGAAGAGAGTTGTCAAGCCAATCGACATTGATTTTGATGCCCTTTTAAAACTATCGAATGATGCCATTCCTAAGAAGCCTAAGTACTTTCTCGAATAATGGTGGATAATGATGGAAACAAGTTTGCAGACCTTGCCATTCCACGAGTGGATAAAGAGCGTAATCTTTATGGCGCTTGAGATGACTATGAAGTTTCTAGACTAGGACTTGGGAGATCCACGTTAGAAAGTGACATGGCGATGGCTCGAGATTGATTGATATCGTCTTTAAAAAGATTGGAGAAATACAAGTCCCAAAATTCTCGGCTCAAGGCTGAAAAGAGTCAATTGGTGGAGTATGTTCAGCATTTGATAAATCCCATATCATCCACCTTCCCGGTACCTGATGCGGTGGCTGCCCCAAATGAAGAGACTCTTAATTTGTTAAAGGAAATAAACACGTTGGGCCATGTCACTAAAACTTGGCTTTTGGAGATTCTCATTTTGGGCCAGGGAGTGATCAAGACTGCAATTAAGCTTCATGAAGATATCAGTGTATATCTGGATCTAATTCTTTCTTTCAAAGAAACTTTTGTTTCTACTATATCAAATTTGGATGAGATATTGCCCAGTCTGCAGGAGATGACAAGTATGGAATCTTCAGTGTTGGCTATTGAAGGGATTCTCGAATTTGAACATCGAGGGACACGTTTTCTTTGGTGTCTACATCTCAAATCAAGAAAGATGCTTCTTGTGGATTCTATGATCCATTATGACAACATGTGCAATGAAGTTTTCACTTCACTTTCCTTGATCCAGGAATTCATAGCTAAGATTCCCTGCAACCTAGTAAATGAGCATAATCAAAGATGTTCATCGGAGCAGGTGGAAGAACAATTTTCATGATTGTTCAAAGACATGTACACTCCTACCAACAATTTCTCGTCGGTTTCCATGGAGCGGTGTATCAAATTGAAGAACTTGTTTGAGAATGCTCAGTCTAAAATTGTTAATTTTAATGATATGCCAAGTAGAATTCTTGAATTGCAGGTATTTTGTGAGGCTATTCTTCGGCCAAGTGAACCTCCAGAAGAAGAAAAGATGTTTGAAACTTTGGGAAGGTTTAGATCCTTTCAATTATCAAAAGCAGCAGATCCTAATTTCACCGGCGGTGTAGGGAGTTGATTTTCTTGATATCTAGCGAATTGGGAGAGTCCATTTCTCATACGTTTGAGATAGGTGGACCCCATTTCAATGGATAAGGCACTGGTTATTATTGTATATTTTAAAAGGTGTTGTTATTTGGGAAACATTGGATATTTTAAGTAATTTCTATTTTTGGGTTGTATTTAATAAAGTTGGTTAGAAAAAGTCAAAGGTCACTTAAGTGCCTTATTTAATGATCATGTAAAACCCTAACTACTTTGTAACCAACTTTTGGGTTATAAAAGGAAGTTAGGGGCTCATTTGTAAAGGTGACTTTGAGAGAGGAGAAGAAGATACTTTTGTGCAAGCTTTGTTTCAGAAGAAACTTTGTGTTCTTTGTGAAAAACATTTTGGAGTTAATAGAATAAGAACTTTGTGTCTCATTCATTGTCTCTTGTAACATTTGGTGTTCTTATGTTCATTAGATGTTAGGTGTTTGAATCTTGCATGCAAATATTATCTTTGATCTTATTGTCAACATTAGTAATCAGTTGTTCTAGTTCACAGTGATCAAGCTCTGACTATCTACTTGCTCATGTGTGTTCCCTTTTGCATGTTCTTGTTTGGCTAACTCAAACTCCGTTTTATTTGTGTTGGTTATTCATCTTTTCTCTTCATGCAATATTAGGCTCTGTTTTTACCTAACTCTTGCATGTTCTTTCAGTCCATTCCATTCCACTCCTTTCTTTCATTTCATTCTATCTCCTTCATTCACTTTTCTTCCATTGATGTTCCAAAACACCCCCACATACAATTTTGAATGTACGGATGTAAATACGGTTTTGGTTTTCAATAAAGGCAGCCTCACCATCATTGAGGATGGAATTCATTCCCACACTTTGCATGTAATTTTTGTGTGTGCAAATCCATATGCTAACACCCCTAAAATGATGTGGCTCCAAATACTACACCTCGGTCTGCGAAAGAATGCACACTTCTCCAGTTCCCGTAAAGGCGCTATTCGCGAAGACACTTTGAAGAACAACAGTGAAGGTTCTCCTTGTGCTCCTCACATGTGCGTGAGTAAATCGAATGTCATCAAGGAAGATGAGCATGAAGCGATCAAGGAAGGTCCCGAATACCCCATTCATGAAACTCATAAAAGCTGAGGGGCATTCAATCACCCGAAAGGTACCACTTTGTGAACTCGTAGTGGCCATATCTCGTACGAAAAGATGTCTTGTGAATATCCATCTCCGTAATCCTGAGCTAATGGTACCCTGACTTAAGATCTATCTTAGAGAAAACTATAGCCCCCTTCATCTGATCAAATAAATCATTAATGCGTGGAAGGGGGTAACGATTCTTGATCGTTACTTTATTCAGATGATGGTAGTTAATACACAAGTGAAGAGATCCATCCTTTTCTTCACGAAGATTCTTGTGCACCCTGAGGGGATACACTAGGACGGGCCATTAGACCTTTATCCATAAGGCCCTCAAGCTGCAACTTGAGCTCACATAACTCAGGAGTAGTCATCTGATAGGGTGCTCGTGAGATAGGCTCTGCACCCGGAACTAGATCTATATGGAAATCTATCTCACGTGGGAGAGGTAACCCTGGTAGCTCCCTTGGGAACACATCAGCAAACTCTGATAATATGGGATGGTCATTGAGGGATGGTCCTCTTTACTCATCCTCGATCGATCACATTGCCGTAATAGCAAATAACCGACAACCCTATTACGCACACCGCTTAAGCTGCATAGCGGAGATGGTGCGAATGGATACGGCCCTCCTAACTCCTGATATCACCGACTCTACTCCAAGATCATCTATGCAAATAATAGTCTTATGGTAACAATCCACTCTAGCTGCGTGAGCGGACAACCAATCCATGCCTAAAATGATGCCATAAGATTCTAATGGAAGGATCTGAAGATCAGAAGTAGTGGTGAAGGGTCCCAAATCCACTACACACTCCTTAACTAAGGAGTCTACAGAAATTTTGGCTCCAGAATCCATCTCAATGTCCCAACTACAGCCCTTCCCTAACTTCCACTAGCCTACAATGTCTTTGTACTAGGGATGGTGTAATAAAAGAAACAGAAGAACCGAGAATCAAATAATATAGAGGTTGAAATACCACCAATACTACATGTTGTCTCAATCACGATTACTGCGGTGCTCAACTGGCGGTTCTTGACCACTACGTAGATCCGAAGACTCGTGCCATATCTCCAATAGTAGGCTCGAGCTCGTGTCTTACCCTTGTTAGGGTTTTGGGGAAATCTCTCCAATGATGTCCCTTAACACCACAACCACAACCATAACAGCTTCCTGGTCCTCTCTAGTGGGAAGCACCTCTAGCTGGTACTCTAGATGTCTGAGCTACGCATCCTAACGATCCGGCTATAGACTGCTAAGGCCTCTGGCGATGAGATCTGTGACCGAGCTCTCGGCGCACCACCGGTGTGTCATGATGGGACCCCTAGGAGGGGGCCCCATACTATGTCCTCTCTGTGCATCAAATCTCTGAGGAGGTCAATAAGGTGGGCGGGTTTGCTACCGCTTTCTTCTTTGTGGTGGCCTGAATGAAGCCTGTCCTGAACTCTATCCACCTGTGGAGGAGGAACTGACCCCTTTGACCTACCATCCTGCATCTGCTGGATACGGCTCCGAACTCTGTCTCTAGCCTATTGCATCTTCCCCGTGTCTCCTCTACAATATAGGCCTTCTCCACGGCCTCTGCTAATGTCTGTGGGTAGTGAATGCGCACTGCGCCACCTAAATCCAAGTTTAGGCCCTGGATGAACCTGTGAATCCATACCTGCTCATCCTGCATATAGTCGACGTACTGGAGTAGGTCCAGAAATCGACTCTCATACTTAGCTATTGTCATCGATGCCTGACGGAGGTCATAAAACTCATCTATCTGCTGCTGTATAAATCTCCTGGGTAAATACCTACTCCTAAAACGCTCCTCAAACAGCTCCCAGGTAATCATCTCCGAGTCAACATGGAGCTTCTACTCCTCAGTCCTCCACCAGACTCCTGCTCCATCCTTCAGAAGATGGATTGCAACACGAGCTTTCGTGTTTCTAGTACAAGGGTAGAGCTTGAAGCATCCGCTCAAGCTCACCAACCAGGCCTCTGCCTAAAAACTTCCTGTATCACCCAAATAGTGAGAAGGTCGTAGCTTCAGGATCTCCTTGATATGGTATGCAGTTGACGTATGATGAATCCTAGGTCTATCTTTATGGTCCTCCCTCTGTCTAGGGCTCTGAGACCTATCCCTATGTCCTGAGATCCTGTCCCCATGTCCTGAGATCCTGTCCCCATGTCCTCTCTGTGGTGACTCTACCCTAGCCGACTTTGCATGGAAGTTCTCTGCCCTGTGCTCCTCGCTGTGTCGAGGGGATACCTGGGCATCTACTGATGGCTCCAAAATATGTCTTGCAAATCGTCCTCCCAAGGGCTCTCCGCGTATAGCGGCATTGACATCCTGGAGTGTCTGTAATATCTGAGGTAGAATGGCTGCTCTGTACCTGCTTCTCTGCGATGGTATATCTAGGTCTATATGAAGAGACCCCTCACCCAATCCATGCCTCTACACTAGATCAAGGCGAGAGTTATTTCATTGTTCTAGGTCTTGTGCCAGTTTTCTAAATTTGTTGTTTCCTATAATTATCAATATTGTGGTTTTATATATTAAAAGAATCAACTCTGCACTAGGTTAAATGTTCATGTTTCGTTTTTTTGCGTGTGCCCAAGGGTCCAAGCTTTGAACCCCCGGCTCTGATACCAAAGTGTGATGCCGCGAAAATGACGACGATCCAAGAACTTGCTTTCACAAACATACAACCCGAAAATGTGACTAAATTTTATTTTGAAGATCAAGATTAAGAGAACCAGTGTATAATTGCTATATATTTAAATCGGTCACTTTGTTATTGTGTCAAGGACTGGATGCTAGAAATAGAGTCTAGTTAGGTCACATAGAGCCTCCCTAATGTTCTTCTTGGCACTAGCATTGTCGTCAAAGCTTGACGTCATGAGCCAGTTATTATCCAATGAGTCATTTAATCTTGCCTCTAAATAAACATTAAGAGCAGGTGTCGGTGAATAATTATTCTCGTGTCATGATCGTAATTCTACAAATGAACATTAAGGGGGGGTGATTAGGTACTCATCATTATCTATTAATTTTTTATTTAGTATAAAAGGATTGAATTTGAATTTCAAAATTAAAAATGAAATATATATTTTAGCAAAAATTACATTATGTAAATCTATATGTTTAAACATAAATTTGAAATTTTGGTTGGGGGTGGGTGGCTTTAATGGCCACCTGCCATTTCATGAAACCCCCTCTCCTTGGCGTGCTGGGCTACTCTTAGCTCTTATCTTCATTTAATAGCCACCTGGCCGCATATCTTCATTAATGGCTTTTGGATATGCAAATCTTGTGCTTTTCACGGTTGGCTGCGATTTATTCTATCCAGGAGCCGCATGGATTCGATGTGGTGATTATAGATGAAGCTACGACCCGGTGAAGCGGTGTTAATTGTTTTATTCGCCTTGGCCGTGTGAACAGAGAATGGTGGTTAGAGGTGAAGCTACAGTGGTGAGTAGCGCGTTACCTCTTTCCGCTCGGCCCTGGCAGCCACGCGAGTTGACGGAGGTTAATGATGAAGCTACAGGCACGTGGGATAGATGGGGTTACCTCCACTTTCAACGGGGTGTTGCGAGGTGTGTTCTTGTCGGGATCCATGGCCGCGGCTACAACATGAAAGCAAAATGGCGGCGACGATTGCATCGGGAAGCCAGACAGAAGGGAAACCCTGTTGAGTGCTTAAAACAAGCAAGTTGTCCAACTAAGTTGTTATCTATTTAGTATCGAATGCATCCTCAAATTCGGGATTCACCTTCAAGATATTTTATCAAAATCGATTAAGGGACAGTGAGAGTGTTACGAGGAGACCTGAAGAAATTTATTACAAAGATCATCTATGGAAACCTACCTGTCTTACGCTGCAACTCGTGGAAGAGAATCTCATAGAGGTGGATCTGTTTCATATCAGAATATTCATGGAATACAGTTTGCTTTGCAATTAGTGTGAATAACTGTAAAACACCTGTATAGATTTCAACTGTACAGCTAATTGTTTTTTATTTCCACACTTTCAAATGTTTTTCTTTGCTAACGAATAAAATAGTCATTTGGATGTATAAGTAACCAAGATCTAATGCATGTATATCCATTAAATAATATTCCAATGTTTTATTTTCCAAATATTTAGGTTTGTATATTTGTATTTAATTTAGTCGTGATGATTACTTTATTGTTTTTAATTTATTCTTTTAGTTTTACACTTTTCTATATTTTATTTCA
Organism: Taxus wallichiana var. yunnanensis; assembly: GCA_018340775.1. Taxonomy (NCBI): domain Eukaryota; kingdom Viridiplantae; phylum Streptophyta; class Pinopsida; order Cupressales; family Taxaceae; genus Taxus; species Taxus wallichiana. The sequence continues at coordinate 269,933,379 of CM031241.1, forward strand.
CGTGTATTATGTAGGAATGGATTTATACTAAGTATGCAAAGGAAAGGATTTTATACTATGTATGCAACCAAATGCTTATAAACTATTTTTATTTATTTTACAAGAAGAGAGAATGCACTAATATTCCCACTTTTCAATACATCTCTTTTAAGTAACAAAATGAAATTTAATATATATATATATATATATTTTAGATAAATTTCTCAACATTCCTCAAGAGGGTTTCAACAATATTTCCATTAAGTTTTAAAGCAAGAACTACTAACATTTCAACAAGATCAACATACTCATATGAGGTTCCAAGCCAAGTTAAAGGAGAATAAATAAATTTTCTTTCCTTCAACTTTCAATTCCATCCACATTACAACCTTACTAATGAAGATCAATACAACTTTCCTTCAAAATCTTGTTACAACATTTTCCACTTAATGTGGGAACATTTTACAATAATGGAAGCTAAAATACAAAGCAATATTACACTTTTCCTCCACTCAAGGTGGGTAAAAATACAAGGTGGTTTCACATTGTCATCAACAAGGCTCCAATGCTACAAACATCAACAAGGTAGCTCCTCCAATAGTTTGCTTGATTCACAACAAAATAAGGGGAGAGGCAACGCTCTCCTCCCAACCAAGATACCCAATGGAGAAGAGAAGCCATCCTCTCCATTGGCCCCCGAGCCCCAACCACATTACAATGGGAGAAAATCCAACTCATGGCAACTACTAGCTTCCACATAACTTAACATAAAATTTCACATTCATTCCATAATCCTTCAAAACAAAAGAATCAACAACTCAACAAGAGGGAAACCATCAAAACAACAAAGTCACAAGGCTTATCAAGAAAGCCATAAGAGTAAGACCTATGGGGAGGCCACTTATGCCTCCCAATGGGAATGGGTGCCACCTAAAAGCCTCCAATGCAAAACACATTACCCCTAACAACTCTTATGCCTCCCTCAAGTACCCCTTATCCCTCCATCCACTCTTATGCCTCCCTCAACTCTTATGGCTCCCCAAAGTAAGAACAAGAAGAAAATGCAAGCATTTCTCATACTAGGTGGGCACCCAACCCAAACTCCCTCCTCAAGAAAATGATCTCTTATGCCTCCCTCAAATAAAACTCCCCATAGTCTCCTCCCACTCCCAACTTAGGCATTCTACCCATTCCCAACAAGCATTTCAAACAACAACATTCAACACAACATAAATATACATTCATATAACAAAAAAGAAACATAATGCAAACAAAGGTGAAGCTCCTACCTTTCCATGGTAGAGCTTGCTCCAAGTATGAAGTCTCAATTCCCTCCAAAAGTCAAGCAAGCATCCACAAGCTCCAACAAAATCCCACAAGTATCAACAAGCTCCAAAAATCCACAAACTCCTTCAAAATCCTCTCCTCTCCAAAATACAAGAGACTAAAATGAAACCTCCAACCCCCAAAACAAACAAGAGGATCCAATAAATAGAGAAAAGAGAGGGAGGGATGATGTGGCTCCAAGTAGGATGCCACCTCCTTTTCCCTCCACTCCACATCACTTGGTCAACCTCATATTCCAATGCACCATTAATAAGTGGTTGAAAGAAAGGCAAGCACCTTACACACTCCATCTAAGCCCACTCCCCCAAAGGACAAAATTAAATTTTTGAAAGAAAGTGCAATTAATATTTTACCCTTTTATCCCCCCAAAACACCTAAAAGACCCTAAATTTGGCCTTCCAACCCATAGGTAGGGTTGGCATGGGGTTTTAAGAGGTGTGGGACAAGTTTGACTTGTCCCACAAGCTTTCAAATTTGGCCTCTAAGGCCAAATTCGAGTTTCCCATGTGGGGTAGAGTGTGCTACACTCAAAACTCAAACACACATCAATCCACACAAAATCCAAAGTAAATCAAGCCTAATAAATGAACTCTCTTTTGGTCATATCCCTTAATTAGTTTAGGAAAATTCAAATTAGTTTAATTAAGACACTACAACCCATGACTAATAAAGGGGTAAACACCAATCCAAAGAATATGAATAATAACACAAGTAAAATTTCACTTACTAAGAGAAACACATACTAACATAATAGAAAGGGAAATTTAAAACAAACAACACATGACCCCTAGGTCACAATTTTCCCCTAACCAAATAATTCTAACACACACACAATTACTTGTTGCCATGGTGACCTTAGCTGATTCTTCTCAAATTCCGATGTGGTTCGTCTCCACTCCCCAATATTGTTGTGAATATAATATAACTTGAGAACGAGAATACCTCCTTTGGCCTCATTGGCCGCATTAAAAGATTGATGCCAAATATACAATATAATCTAAAATAAACGACACATGATTTACTATCATCTATGCAAATACGATGTCACTTACACTTTCTAGCACATTTCTATTCCACATTTCATTTATGTCAAAACGATCATCACATTAGTCCAATTATCAAGTTCTACTCAATATGATTAAACATATCACATGTCATAATTAAAGATAAATAACCATGTCAAAAGTATACAAATATCATCATCAAATGTCCACCAGTAGACCATATGCATCATATAAAGATCAAATCAATAACAGTCCAGTGTCTATGATATCTACTAGCATGCTAAATCAAGAAGCCATAATAAATCCATAAGTGAAGTAATCAGTCTCGAAAACAACAAAACAAAAATGGTGTCGAAGGGAAGTGGGCACTACGAAATAATCTAAGCTAGTCTAACTTAGGTCAATGACGAGAATATCAAACAGCCAATTGCTTTCTTTGGACAGAGCTTGCATGATTACGAAACAAGGTACACATTCCTTGAAAAACAAGTACTTTTCGTAGTCATAGGACTAAATAATTTTAAGTACATGCTTTCAAACAATAGAATTCATGTTCTTGTTTCTCATCCAAATGTGAAATCTTTCTTGTTGAACAAAGAGTTGAATGAGAAAAGAGCAGGCTGGATAATGAAGGTTATGGAATATGATGTTGATATCCGAGTTGCCAAGACAGTTCAAGGTAAAGGTTTATGTGAGCATCTAATTGCTGATATGGAGAAACAACAGGATGCAAAACCTGAAGTTTCAGAACACCATGCTGAAACCATGTATCAACAATCAAACGTTATGTTGCAACCAGAAAATCAGCAACCTGAACCTTCTCAAGAAATTTAGGAATCAAGATGGATGACTGATTTGGTTGACTACTTACAACATGACACTTATCCAGAAGGTATGGATAAGAATAAACGAAGATATTTCAGGTTACAGGCTATTCCTTATCTCTTCATTGATGGTGTATTGTTCAGAAGAGATATAAATGGAATCTTGCTGCGATGTGTCGATTATGACAAGATTCAGAAGATATTATCAGAATTCCATGAAGGACCTGCAGGAGGTCACTTCTCAGCATGTACTACAACTTTTAAGATCATGAAAGTAGGTTACTATTGGCCTAGCATATTTAAGGACTGTTTCGAATGGATCAAAAAGTGTAAGAAATGTGCTTTCTTTTTGGAAAAGAATGTTTAGCTTCGTTGCCTTTGCAGCCTATTTCAGTTGATCAGCCCTTTATGTAGTGGGGTCTTGACTTTATTGGGATGATTAACCCGCCTTCTTCACAAGGACACAAATGGATTCTAACTGCTACAGATTACTTTACACGATGGACTGAAGCAGTAGCCTTGAAGGATGCTAATGAAGCTTCAATACTAGCTTTCTATGAAGGTATAGTCTGCAGATTTGGTGTTCCAACAACTATCATATCAGATAATGCTTTAGCATTTCTTGTTGCTAAAGTAATAAATTGGGTTATTAGCCATGGAATCTAATTGATCTCTTCATCTAATTATTACCCACAAGGTAATGTCTTAGCTAAAATCACTAACAAGAATCTTTTAAGGATCATTAGAAAAATATAGTCAAGGATAATCGAATAACTTGGCATCTAATGTTGAATTCAACACTTTGGGATTATAGGGTGACCCCTAAGAGATCAGCTTGAAACTCACTTTGTATAAACTTGTGTATGGGAAATAAGTTAGAATTCCAATTTTAGTTGAGTTACCTACATTGGATTTACTTCATCAAATCAAATTACTTGAGAATGAACCATTGTAGAGTCCGTTATGCGAAATTGATGTAATTACAAGAGCTAGAGATCAAGTTCATTCGAATATGGAGAAAATCAGAAAGAGATGAAGAAGACTTTTGACAAGAAAGCCAAATTCAAATCTTCAATGATGGAGATATTGAGTTGAAATGGGATGTTGATTGTGCTAAGCCGGAAGATACTCAAAGTTTGATACACTCTGAGTGGTCCTTACATGATATCATCTTGTAAAGAACACAATGCTTTTTTGGTTTGTAAGCTAAATGGAGTGGAACTTCCCATTCCTATGAATGGTATGTTTCTTAAACACTGTTATTGTTAAAATATTATAGTGATTGGTTAGAATAGGATTTCCCATTCAATAAGTGCAGTTCTGCACATTGCATCATTCTTTATTTTCAATAAGTGCATTCGTGCACATGGTCTAGTTTGCCAGATCTTTTCCCAGCTTTAGTTGTTATGAAAGGGTTGGACCTTTCGGAAAAAGGGTAGATTTTGGTCACAGATTTGGACTCCATACCCAATGGACAAGAGCAAGGCACTAGTCTACAAGCTAGCAGAAGCTTTCCCCACAGGATCACCAGAAATGTTGACAATTTTTACACTTGTGCAAAAATGGTCAACTTGAAACTTTGTTACGATGGATAGCTTTGGTGAAGTATACCTAAGCTAAGGGAGTTTACATCAGATTATTTTGTTACTACTGATTTGTGAAAGAGATTAAGTGAAATATGCTACTATGTGTGCTATTAAAAAATGTAACAACTCACATAGTCTGCAATTTCATGAATATCCTCGGCAAAATAACACAAGCCCCAAAGGATATATGTGTTATCTTGATGAAGACACCTGATTACAAAGTATGTAAGGTGTATAGTTTTGGAACAACAAACATAATGGCAATTTTCAGACAATCAGATTCACGGTTTTTATCAGTGTGCCTATCATATTTATTTCTCTCTGTATTCATTAAATTTGTTATGATTAATGAGATTGCATTCATCTCTGTTGTCATAAGAGATATCAATTGACTCCTTTCCTACTACTTACGTCAAGAAAATATTGACAAACAAACAATGAAAATAGTGTCCAAATCTAAGTAGCAGGAAGGAGTCAAAATGAAGAATGGAAGCTAATGCAGTCAAAAGAACATACAAGGAGACATATCTCATTCAAAGAGTGCTTGCTGAAGTTACTGGTATTAATTTAAGATTATACCTTATGTCAATTCATTTTATTGAGATATTGAGTTGCCTACATCATTGTACAATCAAAGGAAAACTGAATGCGAAAGAGATAATCAACTCATTATTTCAATTTAATTCTTTATTCATAAGAGATCATAAGTTTTCCCACACAAGTTTGTGAGATATGACTAAGTGACTCATCATATACATGGAAATGATAATACTGCGCATGTGCTAAAGAACAAGAGGAGAGGAGTAAAAAGTAATCCATCATTTCCTTTTCATCTTGTATCCCCGCTTTGCATCATCTCCATCTCCATCTCCTAATACCTACAAATCAAGAGAAGTATCTGTCAAATTGATCTCAGGGTACAATGTCATTCCAATACTAATGTTCTAAAGCAAATACATATTCTAAGTTCAATGCATCTAATGGTAAATACTTTGTTATCCAAAATTCACCCCTCAAGGTAATTTTGATAACATGCATCAAATTCTCAAGTCCCAGGAAAATAGATTAAGTCACGAAAAAAATTTCATGTTTCTAGGGTCCCCTCATATTTTTCTAACTCCCCTGTCCAAGTAGAAGAGAGCAAGTTTTGAAGAAAGGTGAAAAAATTGCAAAAAACAAGCTCGGGCCAGAAAAATCATGAAAAATGGCTAAGTCCTGTCCTTGCAATAGTCCGGACATCTGGGATGATGAGTACATGAACCGGCCGGATCGGCCGAAATGAGTCAAGGCAGCCCTAGAGCAGTTGGGCCAAAGGTACGCGAAATCGCGAACCGACAAACCAGGTGAATCGGGAAAAATTGTCTCGAACGGTCCAAAAGCAAATGGGACATCTGGGCCATGAGTACGTGAATCGCTTGGTTCAGCCGAAATGGGAAATTTCAGCACTGTGCCAAATGGGAGAAAGGGACGCGCAGGACGCGGATAGCCGAAGGAGCCGAAAGCCAATCAGATGACGCCACGTGTCACCGGCAGAAAAGGGACATGGAAGCCCATTTCGGGCGGTTCGGAAGGATTTTCCCACGCAGCATTTGGGACAAATGGGACAAAGGGATGCGAGGGATGCGAAAAGCCGAAGCGGCCGAAGGCAGAGAAGAAAAGTCAACGTTTGACCTGTGGAACTTCAAACAGCCATAACTTTTGACTCCGAGCTCCGATTTTGATAAAATTGGACTTTCTGGAACGAGCACGATGTCCTCTACGCCACAAAACTTGGATTTATTAAATTTAATGAGGGTAGATATATTTAAATAAAAGAAACATATTCGGCTCTAGTCAGTCAATGCTCATTCCCGTCAAATGACAAAAACGCCTGCCAGACCCAAAATAGCTACCCGCACTCAGAAGGCCATAACTTTTGCATTTCTCAACGAAATCACACAAAATTGGTACCGTTGGAATCATGGTTCTGAGCCCGATGCACAAAAATCAAGAAATTCTAGATTTTATCAGAAATTGATTGAGTTTTTTAAGAAAACGTGGCCAGGTTCAGAACAGTGTTTTATTTGGTAGTTGGGAGTGCAATTAAGAGGCATGGTCATCATTCTTTCTCTGCTGCAGCACATGGGACAGTATGGGGAGCCTTTTGAAAGTAATGTATAACCATTTCACTCAATTTAATGCCTCTTATAGGTGGTTGAAGGACAGATTTCGGGATTTCCATTTTCCCTTCTCTTTTCCTTCTCATTTCTTTTTATAAATTGGATTGTTGGGCTCATTGTAAAAGGGAGGGTTTTTGGGTAGAAAAGCTCTGCAAAAATTGCTTTGTGAAGCCTGTGTTGCAGGCCCTTGTAGTGGACTCCTTGCATGGTGATCCAGGCCCTTATCTTGTAATAGACCCAATCATGTGCATACCAGAAAGCAATAAAATACCGGTTTGTGGATGTATCTTCCCCTCTTGTGTTTTCTTGCATTCTTCTTCTTGCCCCTTTGATCTTTCTATAAAATATTGTGTCTATTATTGTGTTCTTGCAGGGATTCATTATCATTGTGCATACTTGGAATATTGTTGTGAATGCATTTTGCTAGATTATGGAGAACTGTCATCACCTCTTCTAGTGTGCAATTTTCCTCTGTATTTCACACATTTGGAGACTACTCTCACATCCTCCTTTTCTGGTGTATCACCGCTTTAGTGTAGGCTTTTGTTTTATGTATTATCTCTCCTGGTCCTTGGAAATTTAGAGTAGAATAGTTAGCTTATCTGCATTAGAGTAGATTGTGGTAGGTAGTTTAGGAGCAAGAACCAGCTTTCTCTGGAGGTCTATCTCAAGTAGCAAGTCCCACAACTTGGAGATAGTACCCATGTTATCCAATCACACCGTGAGTTCAAGTATATGCACAGGGGTGCTGTGATTCGGTGATAACAGTACTTGAAGATAAAGAATACATAAATGCATTACACAGGGATGAGAAAGAGATACGATGGACTAGCAGAGAAAAGAAGAGGTAGAGTTCATAAAGTAAATAAGTAGCGAAAGAAGATCAAAGAAGCTAAGGATTTATTTAGAAAAGTAGAATCTAAAGTAGATCGTAAAAGAAGGAAAAGGAAAGAAAAAAAAATAAAACACATGGATACAAGAGAGGCCAAAAAGCCTATTTATTTCTAACTCATTTATGAATTTTGCAGGAATAGGTTGCAACATTAAATAAAAATTAGTTTAACTATTTAAGAAGGAAGCATCTACTTTTGAATGAAGACAAATATCATTTTCGAGATGGTTTACGGGAGAAAGAAGCATCAAAATGAGTCAAGAAAGAGATATTTTTGCAAATTTGGATAAACAATCTGGAAAAGGAGAGAGAAAAATAGGATTTTAAAAAAAAATTGCCAGAGTCTCCCCTTGTAAAATCGACTTTTGATTTAAAACAGAATCAAACACATGCTTTTTTTGCTACTTCATTGCTTTGAAGCTATCTCGAGCTTCAAAAGGAATAAAAGTAGTAAATAAAAATACATGTTTCATCACTTCTAAGTTGATCTTATGATCAAATGAAACATACAAGTATTCAATTTTCATCATGCTACAGCTATCAAAAGTCCATTTTTATTTCCAAATTCAAGTGTGAATATAAGAGCAACTACTTTCTGATTTTCAAAAGTTGCAATGAATCATGTAAAGCTAGCGTGGACAACTTATTCAAGTAATTAGACAAGCAAAGGAGATGTTATATCTTTTTCAAAATGAACAAATCATAAGAATCTGGAGAGAGAAGGATTCTGGAAAAAAATGCCATAGTTTCCCCTTGCAAAATGGACTTTTCTAGAAAAATAGAATTGAGAAATAATGCAAAAATTGAAACAGAATTGCTACTATGACTTTTGGAAAGTGAAGTGCCATTACAAAAAAGAAACTAAGTATTTTCTTTCATTTTCTAGAAAAGAAATATTTATTTCATTATACAGAAAGTATGCAATCATGTTTGCAACAAATAAACAACATATAACTTCCAGAAAATCATTTTGAATGCAAGTGTCAAGCTACAGAATACACAAGATAGCATTCATCTTCCATTGAAGGAGTAAACTACAAAGCTCAGCAAGTGTTCAACCAAAGCATGCCTTCTAGAAGTAGGATCAACAAGTCAAGTCTAAGAAGGAAGCATGCCAAATACCAAATTGTATCTACAGTTAAATGGTTTCAACAAAACAATATGCATCTACAAGAAAGATGAAGTGAATATCCAACACAGAATTTGACAAGTGCCTAAGGAGCTTCTACAACCAAATTATAATGGATTGCATCTACAAAGAGGAAAAGGAATGATACGGGTCCGCAATCAAAATGGAGTAATCATTTTCAAGTTTGCAAATTCTTAGCTTAAGTTTACCAGTCTACACAGAAATGAAAGAGATTTACAAACTGCCAGAAATGGAAGTGATTTACAAAGCCCAAGCTCAGAAGTGGAAGTATTTTTTCATTACATCACAAAGAGAAATGAATCACAGAAGAAGTGGACTATTAATACTAGGTTTTCATTTATAGATATATCTCAGAAACAACAACAACAATTCAAAGATGCATTCCTAGAAGCCCACAAGAGGAAAATCAGTATGCATCTACAGAATGAAGGAGCAAATTACAAACTCCAAGTATACATTTATAGGGAAAAGGATCCAAAACAGAGTTTAGACATCATGATGGAAAAGCCAAAACAATCAACATTTCCAAATACCATTACATGTCTGCAAATAAGTATCGTCAAAACAATGTTATGGAGTGAGGTTCCCTCACTACACTTTTAGAAATGAGTTCAACAATACAAGCATGTATCTACAAGGAGGAAGCTACTTAAGGACAAATCATTTTACTTCTACAGAATGAAGAAAGGGTTCACGAACTACAAGTGTGCATCTACCACAGGAAATAAAATGAAACAGAGTTTGAATATCGAGTTGAAGAGAAAATAGTCAATATTTTGAATGTTGAGCCAGATTTACAAGTTAAATATCAAACCCGAGTACAAAAGGAGTTCCCTTACAAATTCCAATGAAGTAAGACTCGAGCTCGAGTTTTAAAGTCAGAAAAAAACTGAACCCACAAAGCATTTCCATTCAACGAAAATTATAACCAATATTTGCCAAGATTCAGGGTTACAGGAAATAAAACCCGAGCTCGCAAAAGGAAAAGAAAAATAGTGTTGGAACTCACCATTTCCCAAGGATGAAACGAGAAGACAAGAAAAATATGGTGGCAACTTCCTTCTACAGGCTCGTGTTGAGCTCGTTAGCTACCAAAAGTAGAGAACCAGAAGAAAACAAGGATTTATCATTCCATGCAGAAGATACAGAGAAAATAAACGATGAAAATGATCTTTAGATCATATACCGAAAGGAAGGCTGAGCTATGAAACCAAAAACAAAATAAAATACCTCCAGATCCTTCAAAAACACATGCAACAATCAGTATCAATGGTGTCGCAGGCTCAGGAATAGAAATGCAAGCTCGAAAACTGTCAAATCTCCAAGCATTCATCATAATCATAGAGCGAGCAAAAAATTTTCCAGGGTTCACCCAGAGTGAAAAAATCAAATGAAGTGACCAAATGCGAGCTCACAAGTATAAACCTTGCATTCAAACCGAGGTTACAAAACCCTAACCCACGGTTAAGGATCAACGACCCATCAAATGCCAAGTGCTAGATCGAACGGTGATCAGCCCACACTAGTTCCAAGGTGATAGAGCCCAATTAAATGCCACCAACCATATTAAATGCCAAGGACAGACCCTAACCCATAGTTAGAAGATCAACGGTGGTGGTGCTACCAAAGAAAAGATCAAGGGCCAGCAGAGCTCGTAAAAAACCAAGTAAACGCAAGCCCAGTTAGGGTTTCCACCACCTATGACCGGAAAGGGTCGAGTCATCATGGAGAGGGGCCAGCCCATGTGGACCAACCAATTAATCATTACAGGAGACTTTACAAAGTTTGAACTATAGTCCATGCCCCAAAAATCAAAACAGTATTATATGCCATGATCACCAAAAAGGTGAAAATTGTATTATGTGCCAAGGGGTCTAAAGGTGGCGAATCAAATTGCATGGTGGGCTAGCCAAAAGGGTAAACCCCTTTATATTATATACATGCTTATGCCTAAGTCCACAATGTGGCAGCATCTCAAACCAAAGGTGGTCCCCACATGGGGTTTCAAACAAAATTTGCAAGTGTCACTCATGTGACTATCCAGAGCAGTGAAGGAAATCAGAACATGTGCACAAAGAAGGTGGTCCCCACTTCATCTTAATTTTGCAAATATGGCTAAGGTTGCATCTTTTACCTACACACAGGAGATGATTTTTGCATGCCTTCACAACAGGACAAAATAGAGAAGATGACGAATTTGCATGTGCAAAGGAGGAAGACTTGCCTAGCAAGCAATTTGTAATTTTAGCAAATTATTCACCTTTCTTTCTTAAAAATAGAACAGTCAACTTTAGTTTGACTGTATTGTATCTAAGGCTGATAATGCCTAATTTTACTACATGCTTTAGTTGTATTATTTTATTCCTTTATTTATTATTAAATAAAGGATAAAATTAGGATGCATGGGTGAGTACAACCTTTAGGCTATTTTTAGGAAGGGGGTGAACTTTTGCTATATATTGTGTGCTCTTGCAAAGCACAAAGGGGGAATTTTTAGAGAACTTTTGATATGAGTACTGAAGCAATTTCTGCCAGTTTTTCCCTCTGAGTGTGAATTATTCTTTGCCTTTCCAAGTTATTCTGCAGTCTTGTGTATGTCAGTATTAGTCTTGTGAATCAATATTCCCTGATTAATCACTTTACCCCACTACAAATCTACTATTTTCTGCTAAATTTCATTGTGCATGTTAGCTTACTAGTGCTGTTGTGAACTTCCCTCAGTACAAAATAAGTACTTTGCCCTTATTTTCTATAGAAAGTACAAATTGGTTCATGCACATAAAGAATTCTTCACAAATCAGTTGTGTATTCCACTCAAGTCAAGTTTTCATCCAAATTTGGTGTATCACCTTAGTATTTATTTCATTTTCAGTCACCTCTTAACCCTAAAACTCCCAAAAAAATATTTTAGTGAACACCAATAAGGAACCGACCTTTTAACCCTAGGAGGTTCACCTCAAAATAGGTATACCCACGAAAATAGGTATACGAGAGAGAGAGAGAGATCTTTGTAGACTTAGAGAACCTGCTGCCATCTCTCTGCCAGTGCACTTTCGAGAGATAATAGGATACTTTAGAGATAGAGAGATGTAGAGTGGACTTGGCATCGTAAGGTAATAATTTCATGCACATTTAAAATTAGGGTTTCTATCTAGCTATCGATGTAAAAATTAGGTTTCCCTCATCAAAAATCATGATGGAATCATCTGTGAATCACCATCAAGGTCAAGACTTTTGAAATGGTGACATTTAATTTCTCAAATAAGACAAATACGTGAATATAAAGTTCCAAATAAAACGAATGGAATTAAATATCCACATGTCCCACACATTTATTTTTTCCTCAAATTGATCTTGCACACATAATTTTTGCTCTAAATGCTCCATGGTTTCGACTATATCTCACTTACATTATTCGGTGAGTGTAATTTGGGCTTAATGGGGTAAAAAAATTGGGGAAAATCTAATAGCTTATATGTTCAATACTCAACCACATTACTTCTTTTTAGCACATTTTAGGCCCTAATTCATTTTTAAGATCATGTAATTGTAAGAAACAATGTGATTTACAAACAACTATGTCCGATTAAAAACTACAAATCTTCACCCTAATCGGTGAATGCATTTAGCAACATGGTATCGGGTGCCCATGAACCTCCTCTACACATTAACCACATAATCTATAAAACAAATAATATCCAAACAATTGGGCTAGATAACATTTGAAATGATGTTGGTGTCTTAAACTTGAATAGACTCCACATATTTCAAATCCAACATCTTCCACACCTTGAGAATATAGTGTACTTGTGAACCCGAATAAAACAATACTTTCTCCTTGTTTAGAGCCAAATAAGAAATGAAACTCATGCCTCTTATTTATGAGTTGAGTTTATAATTTAATTATAAAAATGAATAACTCTTATTTACATGAACCAAGGGTTATATGATGATAGTATCATGGTGACTTACATAAAATGAGATTTTCTTTTTTATCGGTGTAGGGGATTTTGATTCGATGGCATTTAACTTATTAGATAAGGAAAATATTTGAAGGGAAATTTAGAAAAAAAAATGATGAGATAGATAAATACCTTCATGTTCGACACCTATACCATGGATCAATTTTTTCTTACCTAGCTAATATTTACAAAATATAAAGGGGAAAATCCGAAAGGGTAAATGTTTGAAACCCAACTTGATTGATTGATTCTGTAAACCTTTGTAGGCCCCCTTTTATGTTTTAATCTTGGTTGAATATAGCAATGCAAGTGACAAAAACACATTCATAAAAAATTGAGCTTATCGAATGGTTTATCTTATGAGTGACATTATTATTGATGCAAAATTACAACACCCCGAATGGCCTAGTTTTTATGGGGCATTCAGTTTGATTTGCATAACATTGGATCATATCTCAAGATGTGGGACTTGTGAACTTAAGATAATCCTCCGAGAAGGCTAGTTTTTGCTCTAAACTACTCCGCCGCAAACTAATCTATTATAGGAAAAATATCTAATCCTAATCTAACTATTATAAGGGACCAAGGAGAGAGAGAGAGAGGGTGAAAAAGAGACTACACTAAAGTGGTGATACACCGAGAAAAGGAAAATGTTGATCACAAACCCAATTGCCGAAATGGAGAGAGGTGAGCAATGGAGAGGATGGACAAGATGCATCACAAAAAAAGATAGATTTCACGCGAACACCATTTCAAACCCCTTAAACATAGCTCCCAAAACCTAAATGAACATCAAAGATATGCATAGTATACCTGTAATGATGAGAGGCAAGAGGAGACAGAAAAATGAGTAAAGGATGGAAAAAATGCATCACGAAACATATTTTATTGCTCCAGGAGTTTACACGGTACATCGTTTGTGGGAAAAGGAAAGAAAATTTGATTACAAAAAAAAAAGGAGGAGGCTTAAACTCCACCTTCTACCTTGGAGAAGAAAGAGAGAGGTGGGTAGGAGAGGAAAAAATGATTAATTACCTCTTTAAATGAGCCAAGCTCTTTCCATTTTATAGAAGAAGCAAAAAAGTTGAAGGAGGAAAGAGGTAAATCTGATTCAAAATCTCAATCACCAACCATCAATCCCCTCCAAATCCACCCACAATTTTTCAATTCTAGTTATCCATGTCTTTGGATAAGGAAGGACGACAGATCAAATCAGATCCGGTAGTTTGAAGCAATTAGATCACATATTAATGGCATGAAAGATGTTTTCCAACTTATTACCAACATAACCTTATCAAAATCAATATTTTAGGATTCCATGGTGTAGAGGAGGTTTATCCCTTTCTAAAAAGTCCTCTCTTGCTCAAATATGAGATTTCAGATCAAAAGATATGGTCGTCTCAAGATTTTTCATCGATACTACGCAAAAATGGAAAAATGCAATCCTTGCAAAGCAAATCCATGGGCCCGAAATTACAAACTATGATTTTATGAAAATTTGCAAAAATAAAAAAACCTCCTGCAACTCCGAATGCTCAAAATTCATCTTTTCCGAAAAACTTCCATGGGCCCGAAATTCACCTTGCGTTACAAAACCCCACGGGCTTGAAAATTCACTTTGGCAAAAAACCCTCCATGGCTCTTCGGCTTTGCAACTTTGCATTTCGTGAAAAAAAACCTTCATGGGCTTGTGGGTCCACACTTGTGCATTGTGCCATTTACGAAGGTTGCAAAAATCCAAATTTTCCCGATGGCCCTCTTCCCTACATGTGACAAAGGCCTCGACACATGGCTTCTCTGGGTGTTGGAGGAGGTGCGTCTTAAATTTATAATTTTACACTTTTTCAAAACAAAATACAAAATCCGAAACTTCCATCGACAACCCGCCTTCCCGCTTTGACCTGAAACATGGCCACATGTCCCTTTACGGTCCTTAGGCATTTTTTTTTCATTTCTCTGTGGGCTCACGGGCCCGCAATTGTAAGCTTTGCTTTTAGAAAATGCGTAAAGTACAAAGATATCTCCCAAACCCTACATTGTCGTAATCCTCCCTTTGGTGAAAACTCTTTCTCGGGCCCGTCGGCCGCTTTTTGGCAAAAAAATCCTTCCAAGGTCCGCCGGCCCGTAACTTGCAAAATATGAGGAGTTAGAAGGAATTCTTTATATTTTGGAAAGGGGAAGAAATTTCCTATTTGATGGGAATGCACAAAAGGGGGAAAATGGTGTTAGTTGACAAAAAAATATAAGTGTGAGGTTATTTTGGTCAAAAATTTGGTGACTCATAGGGGGCATATGGCTGCTATATGAGATGATCAGTGGCCTTGAAGCATCCATTGGGCATGGAGGCTACATGATAAACACAAATCGGATCCCTAAGTCACTTGGAAACTCACTGGAACCGGAGTTGATCTCATCAAAACTTCACCCAATATACCATGCAAGAGCAACAAAACACCACATCACACTATGTACAAAAATTGAAATCATACACACCCCAAGTGGGATATGCAGATTGTGCACAAGCACTTATTATTCTAAAAGAAAACCTACCTACTCTATGCTAACCAGAAGTAAGGGAACTCAAACAAATTTGTCAACTAATGGGAAGAAGTAGCTTCCCTTTCTTACAATTGGCAGCCATGAAAATGATTTGACAATGAATATGGTTGCTTGTATGAGTGAAAAACTAACAAGATCCCAGTCTGCAACCTAGATCATCAAGGTATCAACTGGAAACAAGATAAATAACTCCGTTTGTTGTTCTACATTTGGATTTAAGAGGCATTATAACTAATCCTTGGTACTTTAAAACTCATCCTCATTCCCTGAAATGGGTATGACTAGTTTTGGCTTCTCCCTTGGCTCTAATGAAGCCAAGTACCTAATTGGGCAAGGTATGATCCTATGAATGTTACCTTTTCTCTTAAATTCAACTCCAAGAATGGATTCTTCTTGTAGACCTTCCTTGGTGAATGGTGTGGAAGAGATGATGTCTTCATGCTCTTTTCCTTCCTCCATGGCAGTATGGAACTCCTCTACAATCTGCAGCTCATTGTTATTGATTACAACATCCAATGAAGTTACTTTTACATCATTATAGTTTTCTGCAACACATTGTTGGTTCTAGAGTTCCTCCATTGTTTCTTTAAGACCAACTTGCTATGGGTAGCCTCTTCCTCTAGCATGAAATTTTTCAAATCAAAATCTTCAATTTTTGCTCTAGAGGACTATTTGGGACAACAAGGTCTTCTTGATAGGTCTCCTCCATCATGGATTCATCAATCAAATCAGGCCCTTCAAATGAAAGCAAAAATCTTCAATAATGCTTTCTTCATCAAGTGGCTTCAACTCTGATTTGATCTCTTCCAGTTGCTCCTCTTCAATAGGACTTGGAGTTGGTTGTTCTTCTTCCTTATTGGCTGATTGGGAAACTTGGATTAGATTAGGATCCTCTTTAGACAAAGTGCCATCATGGACACTACATTCAGAGCATACATACTGTTGATCTTATTCTTCTTGTTCTTGTTCTCCTTTTGCTACAAACTCAGCTTTAGCCACCACTAGCTCTTCAACTTTGACCTCCTTTGTTGGCTTAACCATCAAGGGGATTTTTTTAATCCCAAATTTAAGAGCCAAGCTTACCAAGCTTCTAATCATTTCTTCTTTCCTTGGCTCTTCTTCTTTCTTTTGTCCTTGACTTGTTGTTGGTATCTCTTCCCGACATGGAATTGAGAATGCAAGAGGAGGATTTGATGGGGTTTGAACCAGCTTTGTAATTTTTGTGGTGGTGAGGGAAGTGAACCTTATTGTTTCTTTGGAGGGGATGACTGCTTGGAAGGGAAAATGGTAGAAGAAGTGAGATGAGATGGGAAATTAGGAGATGGAGAAGGGAAATCAACACTTTGTGTAGCATACAATGGGTTTGAATCTTGAAATCATTGAAATGATATAGATAGAGAAAGAGAAAATGAAGGACAAGGAGCTAGTGACTTACTTACCCATTGACAAGATCGTCTCACACTTTACTCGTATGCCTCAATATCCTCGGTACACTATGCAAGTTGGGGTAGCATTTCAACCATGAAGTATAGCTTCTCTGAGGGATGTAGTGTCCTGGAAAAGGGCCTTCCCATGGACAAGGTGTCATGCAACCACCAGTTACGAGTGCCTTCATTTGTGTTTCAGTCCTTGATTAAACCATGTCATCCTCCATCATTTGAATCTTCTCCAGAGATCATCATTCTCCATCCGCTATTGTCATTGTATGCATACCCTTGCGCTTGATAAGCTCCATACCCAAACTAGTTTTAAAATTTCTCATAGGGGTAGCCATAATTGTTCTAAATCTGATCATAATGTTGATATGGAGGATTTGTGAAATACATTAGAATTGGACTACACTACTGCAAGAGTGAATTCCTAGATGGGAAATAAGTCATGATTACACAACTTCATGGGATGGAAAAAAGATGAAGATGTGGAAAGAAGCATGAGTGGAAACGAATGGAAAGAAAAGCCTATAACTCATAGAATGGGTTTTTAACCAAATGGAGTCACCAGATGTGCTTTGCATGTGCCTCCAAAGGCTGAAATTTTAACAAGAACACACCAACCTACCAAAAATGAAGTGGTAAGGTGCTTCAAAATTGTCCCACCAGGTGTGCCAAAATTGTTGATGAAAAATTAAATCACCCCCAAATGACCTAGTTTTGTATGGGGCATTCGGTGTAATTCGTATAACATTGGATCATCTCTCAAGTTGTGGGACTTCCGAAATTGAGATGATCCTCCATAGAAGGTTGGTTCCTACTCCTAAACTACCTACCACAAGCTACTCTAATGCAAGAAAACTATCTAATCCTAATCTAACTATTCCAAGGGACTAAGGAGAGAGAGAGAGGATAAAAATAGAACCTACACTAAAGAGATGATACACTTTGGAAAAGGAAAATGTTGATCACAAACTCAACTATGTGAAATGGAGAGATGTGAGCAATGGAGAGGATGGACAAGATGCATAACGTAATAAAGATATATTTCACACAAAACACCATTTCAAAACCCTTAAACACAAATCTTCAAACCTTCAATGGACATCGTGAGATATGCACTTTATACCCTACAACAATGAGAGGCAAGAAGAGACAACAAAATGAGCAAAGGATGGACAAAATGCATCATGAAACACATTTTATTGCTACAGAGTTTACACGATACATCATTTTTGGGCAAGAGGCAAGAAAATTCCATTAAATAGTAGAGGAGGAGGCTTAAAATCCACATTTGAACTTGTAGAAGAAAGAGAGGGGGGAGAGGAAAAAAAGATCAACAACCTCTTTAAATGAGCTAAGCTCTTAAATTTTATAGATGAATCGAAAAGGGGAAGGAGGAAAAGAGGGAAATCATATTCAAAGATCAACCTCCAACCATCAATCCCCTGCAAATCCACCCACAATTTTTCAAGTTTGGTTCTCTATGTCTGCTTGGCACGTTGGAGAAGGAAGGACAACAAATCAAATTAGATCAGGTAGTTGAAGCAATCGGATCACATATTAATTGCATGAAAGAAATTTTCTGAATTCTTACCCACCTAACCTTACCAACATCATATTTCAAGCTTCCATGGTGTAGAGGAGGTTGAGCCCTTTCCAAAAGTACTCTCTTGCTCAAATATGAGCTTCAAGTACAAGGAAATTGTCATCCGAATATTTTGTATCGACACTTTGTGCAAAAATGGTGAAAATACAATCCTTACAAAGAGGATCCGTAGGCCTAAAATTTTTAGCTTAATACATCCTACATGCATCCCTATGTAATACACATGTCCCTGTGTAAATATTCTGTAGCTATTATAGGGCTTTATATTCTTCTTTTTTCACTGTTTTATTCACGAATTGAATAAACATTTGTCTCCTTCCATCATTGGTATCAGAGCGGTGTGAAGATGGGAGCATGGGAGTGAGAAAGATGGAAAGAAGGCTGCATCGACTAGACTGTGGAGTGTTGGTGAGCCATGAGGAAGCACCACCATTCTCCTAAGTTGGAACGATTGTTTCCCTTCCTGCATGGGAAGTTGTTCGTGAAAAATCCAAACCTGCGTGGAAACCAATGCTAGAGGGTCTGATTGGTGATTTGTCTAGAGACCTAGATGTGGAAATGACTGATATGATTTGGTTTGGCATAAAATAAAAAATGTGGCTGTTGAAACCAATAAATAAACTTCTTTGATCAGAGTGGTGCAACGGGAGCAACATGTAGAATAAAGCAAGTCTTGGTGGTGTAGAAGTCTAAAGCGACTTGTAGTAAAAAAAAATTGTAGTGAACTCTAGAATAGCCTGAAAATTACAAAACCATGTGAAAAATATTTACCTCCATTCTCCTGAGGTACACGTGCACTCTCGAAATAAGGCCAACTTGCATATGTCACAAATTTCAGATGCAAAATGCACTGAAAGCAATACACCAAATATTTGGGCATTGAGCGATAATGAAAACACCACTGGAGAGTTCTTTGCTTTGGTCAACAAGCTCTGCAACACTAGGAATATTTTCTTTGACAAGATTGTGTGCCGAGGACTATTGGAGTATTTTTGGTTCGACGTTCGATGTCAAGAACGGTGGATTCATGCAGAAAATGAATGTGGCTATGACGCAGATGATGAACATGAAGTAGAACACCCACAAGAGCATCCGTGTCTTACTACATGAGCCTATAGAGCCCATCTTTGAGACACGTTCCTTCAGTAAGAATTGTAACCATTTTTGAAAAATAAATAAAATACAATTTTGAGTATTTTTGAAAATGTCTACTCCAAAATATATTGCTTGTCCAATGCCCAACTCTTAAAAGGGCCAAATTTCACCACATGGAAAACCAAGATGTGGAAGATTCTTCAGTTTGAAGATATTTGAGGGATCATTTCAAGAAAATAAACCCCTCCCACAAACACTGATCTGTTGGCTAAGTATGAAAAGGCCGATGCAAAATAACTAATTCTTATCACCTTGAGCCTTTCTGATGAGGTTCAACCTTACATTCAAGAAGAAACCACTTCCTCTATGGCATGGGCCACATTGTGTACCATATATGAAGCCAAGAATCTGATTACGAAGTTGCATCTTCAAACAAAGCTTCACAGAATGAGTATGCATGATGCTGAATCAGTCGAAGCCTTCTTGCGGCATGTGGCCGAGTTACATGCAGAACTTTCTGCTCTCGGTGAACTAGTAGATGACATGTTGCTAGTCCCTCTCACTTTACGAGCTCTTCCTTCCCGATTTCAGACACTGATCACCACGTTGACCATCACTCAACAGGAGGTGAGTTTTTTTCACACTGGTGAATTATCTCCAGTAGGAAGAATCCATTCAGAATGTTCAAGAAGCCTTCGAAGACAAGGCTCTCATCATGAGGCAAAAGCATAACAACAACCCCGAAAAGGGTAGTCAGCCCCCAAAATTAGAGGCAGCATCCACATTTGTAACCTTCTCGGCCCCACCACAACGGCCATCCTAGAAGTAGTAGAACAATAAGGTGGATAGATGGTGCCACATTTGCTCCATAGATACGCACATGACTGCAAACTATTATTACAATGGTCACAAGTATGGCAACTTTGGTGAAGAGAGCACTTCTAGCCAAGGATATTCCAAGAAGTCCTGATGGCATGCTCATAATTAGAGGCAAAAGGGTCATATTGCTGCTCAGTAGGATGCCACCTCCGATGAAGAGGTTCTAGACACAACTCATCTGGACATTGTCCTAGTCTCACACTTTGTAACCATCAAAAAGTGTCTAGTTGATTGATTCGGGTGCCAACAAACACATGACCGGCAATAATAAGTTGTTCCATATCGTGAGTGACGCCCACTGGAGATCGGATCACCATCGCAAATAATCAGGAGTATATTGTGGCAGGGATTGGTGATGTCATCATTCCTCTTGGGACACGCAGATGTAAACTCATGAAGGTCTTATATGTTCCGGTTTGACCTCAAATCTCTTGTCTTTCCATCAACTTCTTAATCATCGAATGCGAGGTTTAATTGTTTTGTCGAGAAAGGGGTCAAGTCCTACATCATTTCCCAGGGAGACTCAGTTATTGCTCAAGCATTTATGAAGGGTTGTTTATTTGCACTAGATGCGGTTACTTCATCTAACATTTCTCTGTCTGCTTCAATGACAGAGTCCACTACACCTATGGCGTTTTCGATATGGTCATCTTTCTTTGGGGCTCTGCATCATCTCAGTGCAAAGAAATTGTAAGAGGGCTTCCTCCACTCTCCCATTCCTTACCTATTTTCTCGGGATGTCTTGCGGGTAAACAACACAGAGGTCCATTCAAACAGAGCTCTTATCATTCTACAGAGCATCTTCAAGTTGTACACACCGACTGCAGTGGACCCCTACCAGCTAGCTTCCAAGGTTTTGAATACTTCCAGCTCATCATTGATGATTACTCACGAAAAATGTGGGTATATTTTCTCTAGAAGAAGAGTGAGGCATTTTCCAATTTCCAAACCTTTTACCAGCAAGCCACTAGGTAGTCTGGGAAGCCTCTCCTTCTCCTCCACTCAGATCGAGGGGGAATTTGTATCGAAGAAGTTCTTAGCATACCTAAAGTAGCATGGCATTTAACAACATCTGACTACACCCTATACTCCCTAGTAGAATGGGATTTCCGAGAGACACAACAAAACTATCATGGAGATGGCTTGTTGTATGCTCGCCATCACCAAGTTGGAGGATTAGTTTTGGGCAGAAGTAGTCCAGACAGTAGTGTATCTACTCAACCGCACCCACAAAGATCTTACAGAATAGGACACCAGAAGAGGTATGGACTGGTCGTAAACCTTCTATTCATCATTTGAGAGTTTTTGGTTGTACTACATATATGCATGTTCCAAATGATAAAAGGAATAAGATCAATCCAAAGACACTGCCATGTCTTTTCTTGGGGTATAGTACTACCTCAAAGGCATATCATCTCATGGATCCTGAGATGAAGAAGATCTACGAGATTTGAGATGTGGTGTGTGATGAGTCATCCTTTGACTCCCTACCACACAATGGAGATCCAATACCAACCTCGTCACATAGATTGCTCACACATCCAGATGATGGGCAAGATGATTCTTCTCAGAGAGAAGAAGAGCTGAGTGGAGACTTGTTCATTGATCTAGGCACACTTTGGAAAACACATCTTCACATCAGCAGTAGTAGCACAAATGTCAAAAATGGGTCCAGAATACTATTGGGGATGCACACCTAAACTCACTTCCTGATAGTTTTACGAGAATTAGAACATCAAGTCAAGCCAAACATGAGGTAAATTTTGCACTCGTGAGTTCATTTGTTGATAACACCAAACCTAACACTATTCGTGAGGCATTAGACCAACCACAGTGGAAACAGGCTATGGATGTTGAATATGATTCCCTAATTCAGAATCGGATGTGGGAACTTGTCGATCTACCTCCAAGTAAGAAATCCATTGGCTGCAAATGGATTTTCAAAACAAAACATAAGGCATTGTTATCCAAAATTCACCCCAAGGTAAATTTTGATAACATGCATCAAATTCTTTAGTCCCAAGCAATTATATTGATTCAGGGGTGAAAAGTCATGTTCTAGGGTCCCCTCATATTTTTCTAACTCCCCTGTCCCAAGAGGAAGGGAGCAAGTCTTGAGAAAATGTGAAAAAATTGCAAAAAACAAGCTCGGGCCAGGTAAAATCACGAAAAAGGCTAAGTCCTAGTCCAGGCGGTCCTTGGGATAGTTGGGACATCGGGACGCGAACCACCGAAAGGCCGCCAGTGGTTATGCGGCATTTGGGACAAGTGGGACAAAGGGACGCGCGGGACGTGAAAATCTGAACTGGCCAAAAATGGAAAAATTTGACTAACTGTTGAAACAGGCAGTCTGGGACATCTGGGGGCAAAAGTAAATACGTGAACCGGCCGGGTTCGGCCGAAATGGGAAATTTCAGCACTGTGCCAAATGGGACAGAGGGACGAGTGGGGCGCGATTCCGTGTCCCAAGGAGTCGAAAACCAATCAGATCATGCCACATGTCACCAGCAGAGAAGAGACATGGAAGCCCATTTCAAATGGGCGGTTCAAGAATTTTCCCGCCAGCAGCCTTTGAGACATTTGGGACAAAGGGACGCGTGGGACACGAAAAGCGCGGCGAAGGCAAAGAAGAAAAGTCAGCGTTCGGCCGTGGAACTTCAAACGGCCATAACTTTTGACTCCGAGCTCCGATTTCTTAATTTTAATGAGGGTAGATATATTTAAATGAAAGAAACATATTCGGCTCTAGTCAGTCAATGCTCATTCCCGTCAAATGATAGAAAATGCCTGCCAGACCCAAAATAGCTGCCCGCACTCAGAAGGCCATAACTTTTGTATTTCTCAACGAAATCACACAAAATTGGTACCGTTGGAATCTTGGTTCCAAGCCCGATGCATAGAAATCAAGAAATTCCAGATTTGATTAGATATTGATTGATATTTTTAAGAAAACGTGGCCGGGTTCGAATGTGTTTTATTTGGTAGGCGGAGTGCAATTAAGAGGCATGGTCATAATCCTTTCTCTCGCTGCAGCACATGGGACAGTATGGGGAGCCTTTTGCAAGTAATTTATAACCATTTCACTCAATTTAATGCCTCTTATAGGTGGTTGAAGGACAGATTTCGGGATTTCCATTTTCCCTTCTCTTTTCCTTCTCATTTTTCTATAAATTGGAGTGTTGGGCTCATTGTAAAGGAGAGAGTTTTTGGGTAGCAAAGCTTTGCCAAAAATTGCTTTGTGGAAGTGTGTGTTGCGAGGCCCTTGTAGTGGACTCCTTTCATGGTGATCCAGCCCTTATCTTGTAATAGACTAAACGTGCATACCAGAAGCAATAAAATACAAGTTTGTGGATGTATCTTCCCCTGCTGTGTTTTCTTGCATTCTTCTTGCCCTTTTATCTTTCCACAAGAATATTGTGTCTATTATTATGTTCTTGCAGGAATTCATTATCATTGTGTGTGCTTGGAATACTGCTGTGAATGCATTTTGCTAGATTATGGAGAACTGTCATCACCTCTTCTAGTGTGCACTTTGCCTTTGTATTTCACACATTTGGAGACTACTCTCACATCCTCCTTTTCTGGTGTATCACCGCTTTAGTGTAGGCTTTCATTTTATGTATTCTCTTTCCCTGGTCCCTTGGAAATTTAGATTAGAATAGTTAGCTTATCCTGCATTAGAGTAGATTGTGGCAGGTAGTTTAGGAGCAAGAACCAGCTTTCTCTGGAGGTCTATCTCAAGTAGTAAGTCCCACAACTTGGAGATAGTACCCATGTTATCCAATCACACTATGAGTTCAGGTATATGCACAGGGGTGCTGTGATTTGGTGATAACGGGCATATGATTAAATCGACAAACACAAAGCACGACTTGTTGCAAATGGTTATGCTCGGCAAGAAGGAATTGACTATGACGAGACCTTTGCACCCACTGAAAAGATCAAAACCATCATATTTTTTGTGCAATGACAACACAAAATGGATGGAAACTTCAGCAGATGGATGTCAAGAGTGCTTTTCTGAATGGTGATCTAAAAGAAGAAGTATACATGGCCCAACCTGAAGGGTTTGTAGATGAGCATCAACCACACAAGGTATGTCATCTGATAAAGTCACTTTATGGACTCAAACAAGCACCTAGGGCATGGTATATAAAAATTGATGATCACCTATTGTAGAATGGATTCACTCGTAGCCCCTCATATACAAATTTGTATATCAAGAAGGTAGGAATAGAGATTTTTATTTTGGTTTTATATGTAGATGATCTTGTGATCACATGAAGTTCTGAAAATCTTGTGGATGATGTAAAGAATGATCTGAAGAAATCCTTTGACATGAATGATTTGGGGCTACTTCATTACTGTCTTGGCTTAGAGATATGGCAGAAGAAGAATCATATCTTCATCTCCCATATGAAATATGCCAAGACACTCCTAGAAAAATATGGAATGCCAGATTGTGAACCAATGTCCACACGTATGGAAAAAGGTTTGCAATTATCTAGATTCCAAGATTCACCATAGGTACATGGCACTCACTACATACCGCTTGTGGGTAGTCTCATTTACTTGACTTATACCAGGCCAGATCTTTTCTTTGTAGTGAGCTATCTCGCCAGATTTATGTAGGAGCCAAAGAAATGTCATTGGATAGCAAAGAAAGCATGTGTTGAGATACGTCTGAGGTATAGTTGACTTTGGTCTAGAGTATCAGAAGAACACTCAGTTCTTCTTATAGGGATATACAGACTCAAACTATATAGGATCCATTGATGACAGGAAATCCACTTCAAGGATATGTTTTTCATCTTGGATCTAGACCTATCTCATGGATTAGCAAGAAGAAAACTTTTTTTTCTCTCTCATCCACTTTGAGGCCGAATATCAAGCCACACGAGGTGTTTTGTGCGAAGCAATTTGGTTACGTCGCATTCTTGCCAATATAGGGATTCTTGAAGAGAAACCTCCCATCATTCACTACGACAATCAAGGTGTGTTGAAGCTTGTGAAGAATCCTATTTTTCATGAACGAACAAAGCATATTGAGGTCGAATGTCACTACATTCGTGAACAGGTCTTGAACCACCAAATTCAGCTCTAGTACTACCCTACTAATTTTCAAGTTGCAGATATTCTCACCAAGCCTCTCGGCAAGGTGAAGTTTGATTTTTTAGGGGTACATATGTAGGAACAATGTATTAATGGGGGAATGTTAGCTTAATACATCCTACACACGTCCCTATGTAATACACGCATCCTGTGTAACTATTTTGTAACTATTACGGGGCTTTATATTATTCTTTTTCACTGTTCTATTCATGCATTGAATAAACATTTTTCTCCTTCCTTCGAAATTACAAACTATGCTTTTCGTGATAAGTTTCCAAAATCACAAAACCTCTCGCATGCTCGTGAGGCTCGAGAATTCACCTTTGCCCAAAAATCTTCGCGGGCCTGAAATTCACCTTGCTCTAGAAAACCCGCGGGCCTGGAAATTCACTTTGGAGAAAAAACCTTCATGGCTCCATGGCTGTGCAACTTTTCGTTTGGCAAAAAATCCTCCATGGGCTCCTGGGACCGCACTTGTAAACTATGCCATTTGTAAAAGTTGTAAAATACAAATGCCTGACACGTGGCTTCTCTGGGCATCGGTAGAGGTACGACTTACTTTTATACTTTTACATTTTTTCAAAAAAAAATCCAAAATCCCAAACTTCCTCGGATGACCCGCCTTCCCGCTTTGACCTTAAACATGGCCACGTGTCCCTTTGTGGGCCTTAGCCATTTTTTTTTTTCGCTTCTCTGTGGGCTTGTGGGCCCGTAAAATTAAGCTACACTTTTTACAAAAAGTACAAGGTGCCAAGATGTCTCCTCATCCCCGCCGGTCCAAAATCCTTCCCTTTAGCGAAAAGTCTTCCCTAGGCCCGCCAACCCACTTTTGGCAAAAAATCCTTCCAAGGCCCACCGACCCATAACTTGCAAAATATGAGGAGTTAGAAGGAATTATTTATATTTTTTGAAAGGGGAAGAAATTTCCTATCTGATGGAAATGCTTTCAGGGGACCTTAAGTGCTTAAAATATATAAAAATTCAGATTGAAGCACAAAAGGGAGAAATTGGTGTTTATTGACCAAAAAAATAAGTGTGAGCTTATTTTGGTCAACAATTATATGTCGGTAGGATTTATTATTTAATTTTCGTATGAATTCAAGGTCATTATTGGATGATGTTTAATTTGGTAGATAATAAAAATACTTGAATGTAAATTTGGAAATAAAATTATGTAAATTGAATACATGCATACCCTACACCTATTCCACATCTCACAATGTTCCTTCCCATATAATATCTACAATTTGTGCTTCATTTTATATTTTTGGTATAGTCTACACCATTCACATGAGTGTTATTTGTGCTCAATAGGGCCAAAATAAAATATATAGAAAAGATAAAAAGGTTCTAGGTTCAAGACATGCTACAATGAAATCAAGTTCCAACACAACATTTTCGGCACACTGCCACATCACCCAAGAAATTCCTAAGTTCTTACCCAAAGCACGTGCAATTCTACAACGTCAATCCTTGTGTTTGAATTCCAAGGTGTATTTCCTACAATCATGGCTATCATAACATGCAAATATGCCATATGAATAGTATTAACTTATTATAACATGCACAAACATAATAGGTCATCAAGCAAAAAGGAGATTCATATTCATAATAATCATAATTCTTTACAATAATCGAAAAAATTGTTCACTACACAGACTCATGCTTGCATTCAAGGACATGATAACAAAAATGGTAATCGGACTCATGACCACCTCTCTTCTACATGGATGTGAAAAACATATATCTAGGGTGGGAATTTTTCCTTCACCTCTTGAATAACAAAAAATTGATAATCAATCATGAATATACATAGCTTGTATGTATCTTCAACTTTCACTTTCTTATAAATAGATTATAACTTATAATTTTCAATTAGCAGCCTACTTTATTGTATAAGATTTATTCATGTCATGTGTGCTATAATTATCTCTTATTTATCTCCATTGAATGTGCTATAAGTAGCCACACCTATTCCATGTCGTATTTAGTTATACATATCGTTATCCTATTATAGTCCCCCTTTTGTCTATTTTTGGCTTTCCTTGATGATCACATCAACCCATGAATTTTCCTATTTTATCCTACTTGAAAATTCTCACAAACTCCTGATACCATTGTTCTTATCTCCGAAGCCTTTGCACACGCTTTTTCATACTTTCACGTGCACTTTCACACACTACCTCATCCTTTGCAATTGTTTCTTTCATTCTTCCATATACACTCGCATGATTTTTCAAACTGCGCGTACATGTCTCAAACTTAAAAATTTCTTTGGTGTATACCTCACACTAGCTATATTTTCTATCCTTGGTGTCGCGGGGCTAGCTGCACGGTGGAATAAACTAACCCCCACGCGGCACTGAGATGCTACTTTTTCACTCACCTTAGAGGATCAAGCTACTCTAGTAGTCCCAGACTATGCCTTACACCCACCTTCCATTCCCTACGCAACTCCATCCTTGTGCACAAGTGAACTCCTCAAACACCTTTCATAGCTGCCCATACAACTGCTCCAGAAGACCACTCACCGAATACCACAGCCTCCCATACAACCACGGGAGCTCTTAATATTCCTTCTTAGTCCACCTAAGGGAATGTATAACTCCTTCCTCCTTGACCCATAAGTGAACTAGCTCTTTGCATCACCGTTGGCGGCCCATTGTCAAACACCCAACTGCTCTGCACAATGCCACTGAAGAACACCACAAGTCCTTACTGCCATCCATCCATGAGTCTTCTTGAGTTTCCACACCGGTCACCTACATGTGCACTAGTAGGGGAAGTCCTCCTCGTGAGTCCTTCCCATGCGTGAGTCTCCAACTCACTATGACTTGTTGAATGTTCTACCACCCAAGTCCCAACACCAAAGATCCCTGTGGGGAGCACTGCAAGCTCTCCATCTTTGTAGACCACATCCCATGCGGGTGAGGTACTCTTCTTCCCTTAGCTCGATCTCAACATTGATCTCGCCCCGATGCCATGGCCACTGACACTGTCGTGCCTACTCTTCGAGACACCCGTATGCATCAAGACTGCATTGAATCTCCACTCAAGTCTTCTACCTTGGCTACCTGATCTCCACACTACAATTGTATCCATGATGTCCTTTTCTTAGACCACCATGCCACACAACACCATGTGAACCATTCTCTAGGCCCACGTCCATGAGTCTCCGTTGCTGCTTCTGCACCCACTCCATATCCACGCTTTTGTTGCACCTCTGATACATCTACATGAGCACTTGACTCATCTATGTTATTTCACCTCTGCAAGGTTGAGGAGCTCGCCACTTCTTGGCTCACTCGTGTCCGAGTTACTTCTCCTCTGTTTCAACCTCTGGATCCTAGTCTCACTCCAATTCACTCCATGGCTGCATTCTACATGAACTCTGCTTCTAAGGACGTTGCCACCTCCAAGGTCTCCCCAAGTCCACTGCCACTTCACTTTGGAGTCCCACTCATTGATCCCCGATGCACACCTCTGCATGAACATACTCCACAAGGGTAGAGTATGTCTCCAAGGTCTCTTGAACACCCCTTTCCCTCTGAATGTCCAAGTCCACCAAGTGCTCCACATTCCACCTGGTGTGGGTGTGAGCTCCCCACGTTGGCCACCAATGTCTACACTTGCCCTTATGGCTCCTGAGGCACTTGCGTTGCACTCTCAACACAAGGCCTCACTTATCTGCAAGGTCTTCATGCTTGAACCCTCCAACTCTAGCATCCACATTACACTCATGAGTTTCCCAACTCGCTCCACGTACATTGGGTGTGTTCTGTGCTCCAAGACACCTTACACTACTTCTTAGTGCTACCAACTCGCTCACCAACCCGCCTCATCTCTACATGGTTCTGCGAACGCATTGGGCTCATAATATGGTCCATTCAATTATCCATGTGCAACTCTTACTCACTAACCAGCCCTCAAGAGTTGTATTGACGCCACACCAGGTACTTCTCGGGAGGTCACCCATCCCAGTGCTAATCTACCTTGGGCACACTTAACTCACCCAAGTGTACTCGCCTGACTCTTTCGAGAGATCACGTGTGAGGAAAACCCCAACCCATGCATGGCCAACCATCTGCCTTGATCGGGAGCCAACTCGGCCCTTGGATAGTGCCTCATGCAGTATCCTACTTAGATGGGGTCTGCCCATCCTGGGGAGGTGGCCTCTCAATGACCCACCCCCTGATACTCAAAATAAAATAATCAATGAAGGTAATAAAGAATCATGGCTGAATAGAATAATTTGGCAAATTCTCAAAAAATAAACAAGGAATAAAGAATTTCTAGAATAAAGATGAAAACTAGGCTCATGGTATTTGTAGGAGTTTCAGGAATTATTCTCTAATGGTAGCTTCTAGTCCTTTTCATTCGTCACATGTGCTATATGACCTACCTAGTAATGATTCAAGAATATTCAATATTCCATCTCGGATCAATCCATTATAAATCTTCTACAACTCTTTAAAAATGATGTCCCATCTAGAAGTCATGGCTTGCAACTCTCCTAGTCTCTCCTTTTCCTTGTCGCATTTGTCTTTGATTTCCTTCTTCATGTTATCTACCTCTTGAAAAAGTCATTTCTTCTTCCTCTTTTGCAAGGCACGCATCTAAAATCCTTCAATCTAATGAATATATTCTCTACCTTTTGCACATCTTCCTTTACTCATAACCAAGATATTCATACTCCTTTAGTCTTCTTTAAATTTTTCCTGAATTTCCCTCACCAATTCCTCTGTCAATGGCTCTTTTCCTCCATTTTCTCTTATTATAAAAAGTTAATTAAATCTTCCAGGATATCAATTTCCCTACCTTTATTCATTTGTGCTTCAAAACTACGTCTCGAAAAGGAATGCACAATTTACATAATTAATTCTTTCTCCTCATTATTTACAAAAATCATCTTGGCTTTGGTTTTATTTATTTCCGGAGCTACATTCCTATTCTTCCCATTCACAACTTGAAAATTTTCCTTCCCGTCATGTAGTGCAGCTCTTTTATTTATGTTCATGTGCAACTTCATTGACCATATTTATTAAGGAATTACTCAATTACTCGTGTCCTAAATTTATGTGGAAACCAAAATCGAATATTTTTTATTGGGCTTTTCTCCTTTGGAACTCACTAATGGCCTCTTTAGTTAGTTTAAAATCTAGCTTTATCGTGTGAGTTTTCATTGGTAAGGTTACCACCTTGCATGTCTAGATATAGACTTCGATTTATAGAGCATGTCCTAGCGAGTGTAATACTTTGAAATCCATGGCGATTTGGAATCTATCCGTTATAAATTGTGATGTTTCATTGATGTATGAAATTCGAGGGTGAGAAGGTGAGCGTCTTCTTATCCTTGTTCTTGTTGAAGATCCAGATCATTAACATACCGCATTCTACTCACACGGTGTCTTTGTTATCCATTTTGGCCCTCGGGAAAAATGGACAACGATGGATAAGAATGGGCCCATTTTCAAGAAAAATGACCCATTTCCGGAAAATGTCAAATTTTTAGGTTCAGGGAACCTAGAACCTTCCCCTCAACCTTCTGGTTGGAAAAGACTGGGAAAAATTCTAAAAATTAAAAAACTAGCTCGGGAAGGGGCCTCGGACGGAATGAGCTTGAAGACTATGTATTAATGGTATTAATGCTAACATTCCCCTCCTTAATACATTGTTTCTACATATGTACCCCCTAAACAAATCAAACTTCACCTTTCCAAGAGGCTTGGCGAGAATATATGTAACCTAAAAATCAGTAGGGTAGTACTGGAGCTGAGTTTGGTGGTTCAAGACCTATTCACGAATGTAGTGACATGTGACCTCAATATACTTTTTTCATTCATGAAAAATAGGATTCTTCACAACCTTCAACACACCTTGATTTTCACAGTGAATGATGGGAGGTTTCTCTTCAAGAATACCTATATTTGCAAGAATGTGACATAACCAAATTACTTCACACATAGCTCCTTGTGCGGCATGATATTCAGCCTCAGTGGATGAGAGAGCAACAACAGTTTGCTTCTTTCTAATCCACAAGATAGGTCCAGATCCTAGATGAAAAACATACCACAAGTCGATTTCCTATCATCAACGGATCCCGCATAGTCCGAGACCATATATCCTTGTAAGAAGAACTGAGTGTTCTTCTGATACTCTAGACCATAGTCAACTGTACCTCAGACATATCTCAACACATGCTTTGCTGCTATCCAATGACATTTCTTTGGCTCCTACATAAATCCGGCAAGATAGCTCACTACAAAGCAAAGATCTAGCCTGGTATAAGTCAAGTAAATGAGATTCCCCACAAGCTACTGTAGTGAGTACCATCTACCTACGACGAATCCTAGATACTAGATAATTGCAAACCTTTTTCCATAGGTGTGGATATTGGTTTACAATTTGACATTCCATACTTCTCCGGAGTGTCTTAGCATATTTCATCTAGGAAATGAAGATATGATTCTTCTTACGCCATATCTCTAAGCCAAGACAGGTAGTGAAATAGTTCTATTAATCCAATCACTAGGGGGTAATAATCTTCCTCAAGAATTTTTAATTATATCACAAACTAAGAAGATTTTGATTTAGGAAGGAAATAGAAATTCCATCCATGTTCTTGGAATCTCTCCCTCACCACCTCGATTTTTCCGTGCCCATATGAAAATAGAGAAAACTCCATCATTCCTTGCCAAAATTCAAAATATGATAATTTCAACATTCCTTTCCAAAATCAAAAATCTCTCCCTTTCCTCATTCTTCATTTGATTTCTGATAATTTTTCTATTCCCAAAGCATTCCCCAAACCCCACAAAACCCTCCCATCTCCACCAAGGGTACTACCCAATTCCCCTATACCATGCAAGAAACCCCAAGAGTTGTGGTATTCATATGTTGTTTGTGCTCTCTATCCAAATCATCACTAAACATGAATATTTTACAAGGTTGATAAAAAGAGAGACCTATTTTTCCATCGGAGATAGGGATATGCCCCTACAATGCCCCAAGCACCAAAACATCAAGTAAGACCATACAATTGTTTTGGAGACATCTTATCATCAGTGGGGATAATGTTAATGAGATTCATTTAGTGGAGTGCTCACTTCCCTTCAACACTTATTATATTTGATTTCGATATTGTTGCCTATACATATGGATATTATTTAATCATTTCAAATTATATTGATGTTAGATGATAGAGATACTTGGACTATTGTTGGATTTCGATCCAAAGTATGATGTGTGTGGATTCTTAGAGACATTTTATATTGATAATGATGTGTTGTTGACATATTTATATATTCTAACATTTGGCATTCTTGTCATATTGAGAAGTTGAACTAATCTTGTGATCTTATTGGTATTGATGAAATGTAGAATTGATATGTTGTTAGAAATTGAATAAAATAATAATGTTACTTGTCTAGATGATGATTTAGTTTACATGTGGATGATTAGAAATTTATATTTGTATATTTATCTTGGATGTTTTGATACACCCACAAGGCCAAAGGAGGTATTGTGTGATTTTACAGGTAAACATATCACAACAATCAAGGGGGATTGGAGACCAACCACATTGGAATACCAAATGGATTCAACAATGGTCATGATGGAAATTTGTGTTATGTGTGTGTGTGTGTCTTGTTTTTTGTGAGGGGTTCCCATGGGGGGATTACCTCAAAATTGTGACCAAGGGGGTTTGTGTGTTGTTCTTCTATTTTTTTCCTTTATTGAATTTTAGTATGTGATTTTAAAGTGATGTAATTCCCTTTTTATCATATATTTAATTGGTGTCTAGATTAGTAAATTAATCATTTTACTAAACTAATTATGGATGGGATAAAAAGAAGCCATTTATTATATTATATGGTTCTTTGGTTTATGTGTTTTAAGTTGAGTGCATGTGATTTTGAGTGTTGTAAACTCCTTCGAATTTCGGATTTGGCCTTAAGGGCCAATTTTGGAGGCTTGTGGGACAAGTTAAACTTGTCCCACACCTCTCAAATTATCATACCAACCCTACATATGGGTTGGGGGGTCAAAAATAGACCCCATTAAGTGTTTTGGTAAGACAAAAAGTGACATTTATTTCACTTTCTTACATGGGTATTAAGATTAGACCTTGAGGGGTATGGGTTTAGATTGTTTGTGTAAGTAAATTGTCATTCCTTTCAACAACTTATTAATTATGCTTTGGAGTATGGGTTTGATTGGGTGATGTGAGATGGAGAAGAAATGATGTGGCATCCTACATGGAGCCACATCATCTCCTTCTCCCTCTTTTTTATTTATTGGAAATTTTGGGAAGTATTTGGGGTTACTCACTTGTTTTTGAGCTCTCTCTTTTTTGGATGCTAGTTTGTTGGAGTTGAGGGGAATTGGAAAAATTTTAGTGTTTTAAGATTTTGGGACTTTCTTAGAATGTGGATCTTTAACATAGCAAGGTAGGGTCTTGCTCTCTTAATTTTTTTCTTGTTTTCTTGTATGCTATGTGTTATATGTATTTGTTTTCTTGCTTGAAGTTTTGGGTAGTTAAATGGCCTTAGGTTGTGTTGATATAGTGAAATGAGGATGAAACATGTTGGGAGGAATAAGAGATTATTTTGGTGATTAGGAGGGAGTGGAATTTTGATGCCCCACCTTGTTCTCTTTTGTTATTTTGTGCATTGTGGAGCCATAAGAGAGAGGGAGCCATAAGAGTGGGGGATGAATAGGAAACATATTTTTGTTGTTGTAGGGAGGCATAAGAGATGTTGGTGTTGAATTTTCTTTGGAGGATTATTGAAGTGGGCATACAAACCCTGGGAGGCACAAGAGTATCCCCATATTCCTATCTTTACTTGGCTAGTGTCGGAGCCATTTTTTTGGGGAGTTGGTGTTCTTAAAAATGAGTGTTCTTATGTTTATCCTTCTTATGTATTTGTTTCTTGAAAGTAAGTGTGGAAGAATTGTAAAGTTTCCATGTGTTGGTCCATCCCTTATTGCCTTTTGGTTGGGGCTCAGGGGCCAATGAGAATAATTTATTTTTCTTCTCATTGAAGTTTAGGTTGGGTGGAGAGTGTTTCCTTTCCCCATTTGTGGTTGTTATGATCCATTGAAGAGAACATGGAGCTTGGTTGAAGATTTGATTCATGGAGCACTTGTAAAATATTAAACATTCCTCTTTTGTAGCTACTTTCTTGCAAAATTCCCACTTCAAATGGAATATTTGTTGTATTATTTGTATAATAAAAGTCGAATAGGTTATTAGTCATCAAAATTGTATTGTATGTTGTTAAGGAAAGAAAGCCATTGTAGTAAAGTTAGTTTTGTCATTATAGAAATGTTTTGAAGGAAGACAACTTGTCCATATTGAGTTGATTTATTACCTCGCATGGGTGGGACATTATTCTTTTGTAATTATTGGAAATATTGTTGAAAATATCTTGTATTGAAAGAAATGAGCTATGCTCAAGGAAAAGAAAGTTTAATTTCATTGTTGAAGTTGCATTATTGTAAATAGGAAAGAAAGAACATAGAAGTTGTAAAATACTAATAGTGTATGCATGGAAAACTGGAATGTGGAATAAAGTTTCTTGTAGTAATTGAACAAATGGTTGTAGTGAAGAATGGAAAGATGCAATAAATTTTAAGTAAGTCACTATGTTGCAATGTTGCATTTTGTTGTAAGGAGAAAACAACTTGTTCCTATTTTAGTTGAATTGTAGTCTTCATTTAGTGTGTATTTTCTTATTTAAGAATTATTGCAAATCCACTATAAATTGTTAAGGGAAAT
Organism: Taxus wallichiana var. yunnanensis; assembly: GCA_018340775.1. Classification (NCBI taxonomy): domain Eukaryota; kingdom Viridiplantae; phylum Streptophyta; class Pinopsida; order Cupressales; family Taxaceae; genus Taxus; species Taxus wallichiana. The sequence goes on from CM031241.1 coordinate 269,968,747, forward strand.
GAAATTTATTTTCTTCTACCTTCTATACAATATTTATCAAATTGTTAAAGAAGAAAGTGTTAGTGCAAGTTTTAACTTACCAATATTACTATCCACATTCCATTATTAATTTTGATAGTAATTTTAATATTTTTTAATATTATTAATAATAAAATATTTTAATATTAATGGACTCATGATATAATAATATATTAATATTATTATATTAATAAAAGTATACTATTATCATATATAGCCATTGATATAATATTATAATATCATATATATATATATATATATATATACATTAAATATATAATGTGTGTGTGTGTGTGTGTATTATATAAGATAGGGTATATAATTGTAAAACATAAAAAAATGTTCTGCTAGATCTAAGGCCATGCATCTTTATTTAAAAAGTTTAAAGGAAATGGTGGGGGATGGGGTAGGAGACCACACACCCAATGGTTCTAAATAATTCCAAATCCCAATAGGGGTATTCACACATGTATTGGGTGATTGCATTTAATTTTTGTGTTGCTGCGGATTTTCTCTCTTTGTGTAAACCGAACTTCTATATTTTGTAGGTGCGCGCACGCGTGCGTGCACACCGCACACACACACACACACACACACACACACACACACACACACACACACACATTTGTATGTATGTATGTATGTATGTATATGTATATTCACATACCCAAATGGAAACACATATAAAATTTAACTATATCACTAAAATGGGGTAAAACCCACAAGGCCATTTGGGGCAAATCAAGAAATATGAGTTAAATAAAATAAAAAATGCTTGAAACCCTAAATAAGGGTGTAAACATAATGAGAAAAATAAATGGAGCATGTATGCCTCTCCAAAATCTTGGGATGACCTCTCATGGCTTCTTCCTTCTACTCCAACCTACAAAACAAAACAAAGAGATAATGAGCCAAACAAAGGAAATAGATCTTTCTTAATAAAAAATTAGAGTTACTTGTTTTCCTCATCTAAGCCCCCAAATGAATCCCAACGGATGCAATTTATCCCTAAAAAAATAGGTGGAGAGTGGGTGAGATGAATTTAAATTTAAATTCAAAATTTTGAGATTTTAATTGCATGGGTTAACTTTTTACGGGTCAACTTTTTTTGTGTAAGGGGTGTGGTTATTCTTCTAACCCTTGTGCTTATTTTTAGGGACCTTATTAATTTTTTTAAACCTAGAATCCTTGTGGGCTGTTAAAATAATTTTAGTATCTAATTAATAGAACCCTTTATACCCATGGGATTAATTGTCCTAGTGATTATGGTGAAATTTAATTGTTTATCACAATAATATTTACTGAGGAGCCCAAACCCCGCCTTAGAATAGCTAAGTTATAACAAGGTAATGTGAGCTCTAATGATTTTATTATAATGGGATTTAAAAAGGAAAAATATATCATTGATTTTTAAGTGAATTATAAACAATAATGTGACAATTGTATTTTCTAAACCCTTTTTGTGGGCACATTTTTCCAAAAAATATTATTCCATAATTTTTCTTGTTTGACCTAGGTTGTTCTTGGGTTTCATGCTGGAAAATTTAGATGGCATTACACTTGGTATCAGAGATGTGGGTTCAAATCTTGGACCCTTAGGCACACTTGAAAAAATAAAACAATGAACATTAAACCTAACACAACTCTAAACCTAGAAAACAACATTGTATGATATTTGTATAATATAGCAAACTTAGAAAACTGAAATAAAACCTAGAATGATGAACTAAATCTCACTTTGGTCTCGTGTAGGAGGTGCGAGACTAGACAAGGGATCCTTGCACATAGACCTAGAATTACCACCTCCTTATCGGCAAGTAGTGACCATATTGCCTCGATACTTCAAACATTACAGGATTTTAATACCGCTTTAGGGGGAGCCTTAGGTGGGGAGCTTAGTCGTAAGGATAGAGAGACATTCATAGAGACTTTTACACCTTCCCGACACGGTGATGAGTATAGGCGAGAACTCCCGCACGAAGTCATCCTAACGAGAGTCACCACAGAGAGGTATGGGAGACAGGATACATGACACGAGAAAGATCCCAAGCCTTAGGTAGCGTGTCGATCGTGCTGATAGATCATGTGGTAGACAGAATACTACAGAAGATGATATCAGGGAGATCCTCAAGCTACACCCATCTCATTATTCTGGCGATACAATTGTTTTTCGGGTAGAGGCTTAGTTAGTGAGGTTGAGCGGTTGATTCAAGATTTTCCCATGTTCTAGCAACATGAAATCTCATGTTGTGATTCACCTTCTGAGAGATGGAGTAGGTGTCTGATGGAGGATTGAGGAGTAGAATATCCACGTAGATTCAAAGATAGTTACCTGAAAGATCTTCGAGGAGTGATTTTGGATAAGATAATTATCCAGGAGGTTTATTCAGCAAAGGATAGATGAGTTCCATGACCTTCTTTAGGAATCCATGATAGAAGCTGAGTACGAGTGTCAGTTTCTATATTTACTTCAGTATGTCAAATGTATGTAGGATGAGAAGGTTAGGATTTATAGGTTCATTAGGGGCCTAAATTTTGATTTGGGAGGTGTAGTGCACATTCATTGTCCATAGACCTTAGTAGAGGCCGTTGAGAAGACCTATATTATAGAGGAGACTCATGGAAAGACTCATCGGGGATAGGGACAACGTGTGGAGCCACATCCAATAGATGCATGATAACAGGTCAAAGGGGTTAATTCCTCCTCCTTGTGGTAGACATGGTTCAAGAAACCTTCATTCGAGCCACCAGAATAGCCACCTCGGCGGCAGGAGAAAACTCATTTGTTCTACAGACCTCCATAGAGATTCGATGCTCAGAGGGGACTGGGAGTATGGGGCATCCTCTTAGGGGTCCAAATATGACACATGGTACACCTATAGCTCATTCATCATGAGCTCACCTAAAATGACCTCATCATTCCATAGCTAGATCATTAGGATCGATGACATAGACCTCTAGAGTACCGATTATAACTCGCATCTCATTGGAGAGGACAAAGAATTTGTTATGGTTATGGCGTTGTTGGACATCATTGGAGGGATTTCCCACGAACCGTAGTAACAAGGGTATTTTTATCACCGAGAAACTAGCACCCTCTTATTTTTCATGCCTATGTGAATGAGCAACCAAAGTGTTTATGATTAACATGGGTACTATCCCTAAGTTGTGGGACTTGTTGCTTGGGATAAAACTCCGAGAGAAAAATGGATCTTGATTCTAAACTACATTCCACAATATAATCTAATGCAAGAAAAAATAATCTATCCTAATCTAGCTTTCCAAGGAATAAGGATGAGAGAGAGAGAGAGCACGAAAATACAGCCTACACTAGAGCGATGATTCACCAGAAAAGAGGGGGTGAAATATCCTGATGTGGGAGAATACGAGAAAGAAAATGGAGTTAGGAGAGGCCGACCAATGTGACATGGACCTAGATATTCTTTTACCACTAAATCTCCATGAAACACAATATCCTACACTGGAAATTAGACATACATGCATGGAAAAAAAACAAAAAAATAGAGGGGCAAGGAAACATAACAACACAATGCAAGGGTGAAGGAACACCACGAACATAATTTTATTTCTCTTATAATATGCACAGCTTCATTATATTGTTAAAATAGAGGAAAAATTACACTCCCTAGGCCCATGAGAGGTTTTACAGCTCAATGACATTGAGAAACAAATTTTACAAAGTGTTTCCCCACACCCAAAATATCTCCCTTCTCTAAAGAAAAGTGTTTACAATATATAGAAAGTGAAGGCAAGAGAGAAAGAAGAGAAACTCAGATTTTTGTTCCCACCCACAAACAAAATTTATCAAATGACCTAGAAAATGGCATGGGAACCTCTGAAAATCCATTCCCCAGTGTACTCTAGCTTGCTGGAGAAGAAATCAGACCACATTGCATTAAATTCGGTGGTTGGAAATCCGGAACTACACTTTTTCGAGCCAATTATGTTTTACTATTTTTCACCCACCTAACCTCCACAAAATTAATATTTTATGCTTCTATGGAATAGGTGATGTTGAGAAATTTCCACTTTGATATGATGTTTTTAAATTTTGAGAATGGGTTCAAACATTATGCCCATTTGAAAATTTGGCATATAATCCGTACGAGAGATGCCGAAAATGCAAGTCTTACAAAACGGAACCTGGGGCCCAAAATTACAAAGCTGTGCCATTTGCAAAAATTGCAAAATTTCCAAAATATTTCCCTAGGCCCGCAGCCCCACAATTTTCACATTTGGAAAAAATTCTTCCCAAAGCCCGCGGCCCCGCAACTTCACATTTGATGAAAAGTCTTCCCCAGGGCCCACGACCTTGCAAATTCACATTTGGTGAAATATCTTCCCAGTGCTCGTGGCCCTGTAACTTCACATTTGGCAAAAATTATTCCCGTGTTCGTGGTCTTGCAACATCACATTTGGTAAAATGTCTTTCCTGTGCCCACGGCCGCAACTTCACATTTGGCGAAAAGTCTTGCCTAGGCCCGCAAGCCCACAACTTGCAAAATATGAAGAGTTATAATAACTTCTTTATATTTTCAGAAAGGGGAAGAAATTTCCTATCTGATGAAGATGATTTCAAGAAACCTTAAGTACTTAAATATGTTAAGAATAAACTTGAAGTAAAAATGGGGGAAAATGGTGTTAGTTGACCAAAACTAAGCATGAGCTTATTTTGAACAACAATTTGGCGACTCATGTGGATAACCTACTTCACTAGGTGAAAGATCAGTTTCCTTGAAGTATCCATTGGGCATGGAGTCATGAATGATAGCTTGATACTGATCTTTTTCTTGAACTTTGAACCCGTCTCGCTTACACTTCATGATCCTAAACCTATTTTGGAAATGGACTGTCTCAAAACCTGATTTTAGTTGCCCTACATTTTCTTATCTTTGAAATTTGTAACTTATCACATAAAACTATGAGGATCTTTCTCAGTAACATCTAAAGGGCATGATGCATTACAACGACTTGAGTAATACAAACAAAATCTATGTAAAAAGATGAAATCATGCATGCCTCAAGTGAGACATGCAGTAGTATGCAAAAGCACTTCTTCTACTTAAAGAAAACCTACCTATTTTACACTAACCGAAAGAAAAGGGAACTCAAAAAAATCCTACAACTGGTAGAGAGAAGTAGCTTCCATTTCTCAAAATATGAAGCCATGTATATGATTTAGCACTGAACATGGATTTTATTATGAGTGAAAAACTAGAAAAAGGTTGATCCTCCACCCAAATAACCAAAGTATAAAAATCAATAAAAAAAACTCCTCAATATGATTGAAATTATACTCTGGATGTGTTGATGGTGACCCTTGATGCTTTCTATATCATCCTCATGACCTGAAATGGACATGACTATTTTTGGCTTCTCCCTTAGCTCCAACGGAGCCAAGTACTGATTGGGCAAGGTCGATCCTATGGATGTGCCCATTACTCGAACTTTTACTCTAAAAATGGAGTCTTCCTATGCAACTTCTGGGTGAATGGTGTAGAAGAGATGATGACATCCTATTTATATTTCCCTTCCTCTGCAACAAGTGTGGCGGTTGGAAGATCGACTCTTCCAACTTTGATTCAAGAGGCATGTTGTAAACTGCGAGTTGTGCTTGAATGTTTTCCTCAAAGTGACAACGGGCTCTTGTTGTTTAAGGATGAATGATGGGGAATTGAAGGTTTTAATTTCTACAGATCCTCCTCATTAAAAAATTCTTGCAAGTCTGATAGGATATAAAACTCTTCACTTTCATGATGTAGCAAGGTCTCTCCCTCTTGCATGGTGACCTTCAAATCTTCATTATTTTCAACATATGGAGCTTCATCAAGCTTCATCTTCAAACATAAAGTAGTGATTTCAAACTCTTCCAAAAACTCATATTTTTTGAGAGATTGAGTGGGATATAAATATGTAACTTCTTGTGTAACCTTGCTCATGGTTCATTTCCTCTGAATTTGTTTTGGTCACCTCCCTATGCTCTTATTTAACTAGAGTTACAACTAGTTGTTCTTCCTCATCCTTGGCTGATTGTGTAGATCGAATATGATCATCAATATTTTCAAATAAAGTTCCATCATGGATACTACATTCAGAAAATACAGACTATTGATCTTCTTGCTCCACTATTGCCACAAAATCATCCTTAGCCACCACCACTGTCTCTTCAACTTTGACCTCCTCTCGCAGCTTAAACAAAAGGGAATCTTTTTAATTCTAAATCTTATAGCCAAGCAGACCAAGCTTCTAATCATTTCTCCTTTGTTTGGATCTCATTCCTTCTTCTCTCCTTGATTGGCTTCTAGAATTTTTGTCCCACATGGAATTGGGAAGGTAAGAGGAGGATTGGATGGGGTTTTAACCAATTTTACGATTGTTTCGGTGGTGGAGGAGATAGAACTTCTTGTTTGTTTTGAGGGGATGACTACTTGGAAGGGAAATGGGAAAAAGAATTGAGATGAGATGGAAGATTAGAGGATGGAGAAGGGAAATTAAAACTTGGGGAAGAATATAATGGGTATGAATCTTAACCACGCGGAAATAATAAATCTTGAGATGGAGAAAATGAAGGACTATGAGGTGATGGACCTACCCATTGAAAATGATGTCTTGCACTTTTCTTATATGCCTCAATATCCACAATCTATTGTGCAAGTGTAGGAAGCATCTAAACCATGAAGTTAAGCTTCTCCTGTGGGCTGTAATGTCTTGTAAAAGGGCCTTCCCATGGACAAGGTTCCTTCTAACCAATTCTGAAATATTTCATATATGTGGAAACCCTTTATTGAACCATGTTAGCCTCCATTATTTTAATTTTCTTCTTACAAATCAGTCTTCTCCACTCTACTAAAATTCATATGCAAACCCTTTCTCTTTATAAGCTCCATAGCCGAACTTGTTTTGACACTACTCATATGGGTAATCATAGTGGTTCTCGAATCTGATCATAATGTTTATCTAAAGGATTTGAGAAATACAAATGAGGTTGATCGCACCTATTTGTAAGTGTGAATTCCACAATGGGAATGAATTCATGTTTGCACAAATTCATAGAACGGAAGAGAATGGAAGATGTGGAAAGAAATATGAATGAAGATGGGTGGAAGAAAATTTTGCAACTCGTAGAATGGGTTTTCAACAAGATGGAGTCGCAAGATGTACTTTGGATGTGCCTATAAAGGTTGAATCTCACCAAGAACACATCAACTTGATGAAATGAAGTGGTAAGGTACTTCAAACCTATCCCACCAAAGCGTGCCACAAACTATTATAACAAAAACAATACCATCTGATTTATCATGCCCGTGTGAATGATCAACTGGTGTTTTTGGATAACATGGGTACTATCCCCAAGTTGTTGGACTTGCTACTTGGGATAGACCTCTAGAGAAATTTGGTTCTTATTTCTAAATTGTCTGCCATAATATACTCTAATGTATAAAAACTAATCTATCCTAATATAAATTTCAAAGGAACTAAGGAGAGACAGAGAGCATGAAAGTAGAGCCTACACTAATGTGGTGATACACCAGAAAAGAAGGGGGTGAAATATATTGATGAGGGATAATACGTAAAGAAAATGGATTTGGGAGAGTCCGCACCAATGTGACGTGGACCTCGATCTTCTTTTACCAGTAAATATCCATGAAACACAACATCCTACACTGGAAATGAGACATACATGCAAGAAAAAAATAATAAAAATAGAGGGGCAAGGAGATACAACAAAACAATGCAAGGGTTGAAAGAACACCACGAACACAATTTTATTGCTCTTAGAATATGCATAGTCCATTACATTGTTGAAATAGAGGCACAAGTACACTTTCTAGGCCCATGAGAGGGTTTTTAGCTCAATGGTGTTGAGAAACAAATTTTACAGAGTTTCCCCACATCCAAAATATCTCCCTTCTCAAATGAGAAGTGTTTACAATATATAGAAAATGAAGGCAAGAGAGAAAAAAGAGAAACTCATATTTTTTCTCCCACCCCCCAAAAATATTCATCAAATGATCTGGAAAAATTGATGGGCACCTCTGAAACTCCATTCCCTAGTGTACTTTATCTTGCTTGAGAAGAAATCAAACCACACTACGTTAAATTCAGTGGTTGGAAATCCTGGAACTACAATTTTTCAAGCCAAGTATGTTTTCCTATTTTTCACGCATGTAACCTCCTGAAAATTAATATTTCAGGCTTCTATGGTGTAGAGGATGTCGATCCCTTTCCAAGATATGAATTTTTTTGAATTTTGAGCACCGGTTCAAATGTTATGCACATTTGAAAATTTGGCATTTAATCCATACGAGATATGGAAAAAATGCAAGTCTTACAAAAGAGAACTTGGGGCCAAAATTGCAGATCCGTGCCATTTACAAAAATTACCGAATTGCCAAAATATCTCCCCAGTGCCGCGACCCCACAATTTTCACATTTGGTGAAAATTCTTCCCTAGGCCCACGACCACAAAACTTCACATTTGGCAAAAATTCTTCCCCAGGCCACGACTCCATAAGTTTATATTTGGCGAAATGTCTTCCCCAGTGCCCACATCCCCACAACTTTATATTTGGAAAAAATTCATCCCCAATCCCACGGACCCACAAATTCACATTTGGCAAAATGTCGTCCCAGGACCGTGGCCCCGAAACTTCACACTTGGCGAAAAGTGTTCCCAGTGCCCACAACTTGCAAAATATGAATAATTATAAGGACTTATTTATATTTTTGAAAAGGGGAAGAAATTTATTATCTAATGAAGATGATTTCGGAAACCTTAAGTACTTAAAATATGTAAAAATGCTATTGAAGTATAAGAAGGGGGAAAATGGTGTTAATTGACCAAAGTTGAGCATGAGCTTATTTTAGAAAATAGGTAGGCACAAATTTCAAAGTCTACTATTGGAGACATGAGACTTAGCCATCAAATCTATGAAGCAAGAGAGAGAACTACTAGGATGAGAATCAAAGCCATCATGTGATAGAGACCACATGTAGCATTGGTCGTAATTGCATGTTTCATTTGGGATCTTCATGTAATGTTATGCCCCTTGAGGTCATGAATGAATTAAATATCAAAGTAACAACAGCTTATGGGAAATGTAAAGCCATGTAATCAAGAGAAGTGCTAGTGGTTAGATGTACGAAAGGTTTAGTTGTGCAATTGGAAGATTATCCAAGCAAATACTTAGCCTTAGATGTTGTTATTGTTGATTACCTTGCCAAATGGTGGATGTTTTTATCTATAAAATGGGCTACTAGTGTGGGTGGAAGTGTGCAACCGGATATGTCTTATGCAACCATACCTATTGAGGGCAGCCTTGTGAAGATGTATGGTGAAAATAAAATGTTACATCTCATTGAGGATCCCAATAATGCTTCTTATGAAGTGTTATACACAGACATTGATGCTGATAACTTTGTTGGTTATGCTGATAGTAAAGAGAAAAAAATTGAGGAGTCTAAGTTTTCTGAACAAGTAGGTTCTCCTTGGACTTTGATGTTTGATGGGGCTTGTTATAAGTTTGGTAATGGTGCTGGTATTGTCTTGATATCTCCAAGCCAGGAAGAGTTTGTTTTTTCTTTTAAACTCAACTTTGAGTGCACAAACAATATTGCAGAATATGAAGCTAATCGCTCTTGGTTTTAAGAATTTATTGAAATATGGTGTCAAGGATATCATCATTAAAGGGAATTTAGAATTGATATTCAAACAAATTAGAAAGTTGTATGCAACAAAAAGTCAAAGAATGAAACAATATAAGCATGTAGTCTGGGATTTCATCGAAATGTTTGACTCTTTTAGTATAATACATCACGATAGGAAATACAATGTTATGGAAAACAAATTGGCAATATTGGGATCTAGGTTTGAGAATTACACAATGTCCCCTATTGTGAGTATGATATTGAGATATTAACCAGGCCATATGTCCCAAACAATATCAAGCATTAACAAGTATTCGAAGACGATGACTAGGTCCAAAGGTTTTTGCGAGAACCAAGTAGAATTTTCCGATAAATGTATAGACTAGGAACCAATGGTTTGTGCAGCTGAAGGAAAGGAGACCTTATTTGGAAGGGATATTATTTAGTTGAAGACTAATACTATTCCCAAAGGGTTGGTTTCACTTGAATCAAATTTTTATATTGTTGACTATATTGTCAATGACATATGTCAACCTTGAGAGATGTGGAAGTGCATGACCTAGGCACAAAGGAGAAATCACAAAAATATGGATGGGTTATAATCTTAGAAAGGAGGAAAAGCCTTCATATGTCCAATTTTGAAAAATATTAGGACTACTTAGCATGGCCATATTCAGAACTGAAAGCATATAGGGAAGATCTTTTTTAGCACGAAATTCCCTTAGAAGCTAGTGTGAAGCCGTTTAGGTAGAAACAAAGGCCAATCAATCGACTCCTTTCCCTAAAAATGCAAGAGGAGTTGAAAAAATTAAGGGATGGGGGAATTATATAGCCTATAAGGTATTCCTCATGGGTGGAAAATCTGTACCGCTAAAAATAAGAATGAGGATATAAGGTTTTGTGTGGACTTTAGAAACTTAAATAGGGCATCTATTAAGGATAACTACCCTCTGCCGAATATGGATAATATTTTATAATTGGTTAACTACCTTTGATGGTTTCTCTGGGTATAACCAGTGGTTGTAAAGCAATAAGAGATAATCAAAACTGCTTTCACCTCTCCATGAGGATCCTATGTGTATGTCGAATGACCTTTGTCCGATGAATATTGGAGCATCTTTCCAAAGAGCAATGGATGTAACTTTATTTGATTATATTAATGATTTCATTGTTATGTATCAATATGATGTGAATGTCTTCTCAAGGAAAATAAATGACCACATGCAACACTTTGAAAAAATGTTGTTAAGATTTAGAGAGTATGGTATCTCACTGAATCCTAAGAAGTGCCATTTTGGGGTTCAGAAAGAAAATCTTCTTGGACACATTATGTCGAAGAAGGGGTCATGATTGATCTTGAAAGGGTAGAAGCCATTAGAAAAGTTCCTATTCCAATAACCAAGAAGGGAATTCAATCCTTTTTAGACAAATAAATTTTATTAGGAGGTTTATTTTTAACTTTATTGAACTAACTATCCCAATCACTAACATGCTGAATAATGATCAATGTATCAAATGGGAAGAATTAGTTGTTCACGATTTTGTTGGGATAAAAAGGCATTGAAGATTGCTCTTGTTTTGTAGCTCCCGATTATAAGAAGGCTTTCCAAATGTTTTCCTTTGCTTCAGAAAATAATATTGCATTAGTGCTTTGTCACGAAGAATGATGAAGGAGCTGAAAGACCAATTACCTTTTCAAGAAGGCATTACAAGGAGATGAGCTCAAATATACTATCATGGAGAAGTAGGCATTTTATTTTGTAAAAGAAACTAAGGTCTTCGTGCCATATATTATTAGTTCTAAAGTCATAGATTATGTTACCCACACCATGGTGAAGTATATCCTATCATAAATGAAAGTTTTAAGCAAGATATGTAGATAGGTAAATAAGTTGTAGGAGTATGATAAGGATATCCAATCTACAAAATTGGTTAGAGGTTTGGGCCTAGCAAAGCTTATGAAAGAGAGCAACCTAAAAACAATTGAGGTAAATGAAGTTGAAGAAGAAAGGTTGAATATCCTTAAAAAATTGATAAGCTTTGAATGGTACAAGGATATAATTTTTATCTCAAACATTTACAAAGGCCTCCGAATATCTAAGTAAGAATTATAAAAGAGAACTTAACTTAGCTTCCTATAAATATGTCATTTTGATTTTGGGTTAGCTTGGAAGAACCCCGAGGGAGTTCTCTTAAGATGTATAACTCGAGGATGAAGCCTAAAAAATAATTACTGATTTCCATGGAGGAGTTTGTGGGGGCATTTTGCTGGAAGACTCACGGCTCATAAGATCTTGAGGGATGGTTATTGGTGGCCAAATATTTTCAAAGATATGACTTTTTTGGTTAGGAAATGTGAAAGTTGTCAGTGCTTTTTGGAAAGAATGAAAGCTTCAGGCTCCCTCCTTTTACAGCCTATATCAATTGAAGCCCCATTTAAGTAGTGGGGAATGGACATCATTGGTGAGATTTTAGATTCCTCAAGTCTTTGCCATAAGTGGATTTTAGTAGCTAGTGATTACTTCACCAAGTGGGTGGAGGCAATCTCCACCAAGAAAGAAAATCATCAAATTGTCATGTATTTCATTCTCGAATCATATCATTTGTAGGTTTGGAGTGCCTACTAAAATAGTTGTTGATAATACCATGAGCTTTCGAGCTGAACCTTTGGTGGCCATGTGTCATGAATATGGGATCAATTTAAGATATGGTTCCAATTAAAATCCCCAAGGTAATGGACAAGAAGATTCTAGCAATAAAAATTTGTTGAAGATAATTAGAAGAACTTTGGAGTTAAACAAAAGGAAGTGGGGTGACCAATTGAAGTTTGTTGTTTGGGTTGATAGAATCACTATTAAAAGAGCTCACCGGAAAAAGTCCGTTTGAGTTGATGTATGGAACTCAAGGTCTTCTTCCCTCGAATATGCAATTATCTTCATATCAACTTATTCAACAATTGGAGGATCAAGAGGTTAGTCCCTATGATACTCGTATCAACCAAATTGTTGAATTAGATGAATAAAGAAGAACATCCCATCAAAGACATGTGAAGTTTAGAGAAAAATTGAAGAAATTGTTTGATAAAAAGTAACTCCAAGAGATTTTAGTGTGGGAGATCTTGTGCTATTGTGGGATAGCAGACACAAGGATAAGGGAAAGCATGGAAAGTTTGATGCGTTATGGATGGGCCCTTATTCTATTGACATTTGATTGGTGAGCACGCCTTTTCCTAAAAGACCTAGATGGGGAATTTCTTGAGTTTATATTTAATGGAAATCACTTGAAACATTTTCTTGATTGATTTCTCAGAATTGAGGTATGCACCTTTGTATAGTGTATAGTCCTTTGGTTTCTTTCTTTGTCATGTTTTTCCATTTTGGTTTGTCTTGGTCCTTGGCACCAAGTTTTTGTTGGTTTCTCGCTTTGTTCTTTGAGGTTTAGCTCTTGAATTCATTTCCCAATGGTTTTTTTGCGAACTTGGTTTGATGTTTGTTATTTTGCACTCACCGGAAGTGTCATCCCTAAGTTGAAGCTGATGTTGGTGCTTGATTTGATCTCGCCCAATTTGTTTGAATAATTCTTCAATCTACGTGGTCTCAAGATTTTTCTATCTCCCGAAATGGATGCGTGAAATGTTTTCTTCATTTGGATGCCATTATAAATTTGTTTCCATGGTCTTGGATTTCTTGGAGCCTAGTATTATTTGTAAATTCTCTATCCTTGTATAAAAATTCAATTCAGGCACGAATGGTGAAGTTCCTTGGATTTTGATGTTTGATGGACGTTTTTTCCTATCAAAATTTATCTCAAAGCATTCATGGATATGTGGTCTCCTCTGATTGGATGAGGCATGATGGGTTTATTTGGTAAACTTGTCACTTTTTTTGTATTTGAAAAAAATTGAAATGGTCCCATGGCCCCATTGAGTTCGATTGGCTAATCAAAGTTATGAAGTGGCGGAGAAAATTTCTTATTTTTTACCCGAAGGTGTACACAAGTCAAAATGTCAAGAAGTTGTTGAAACGTGGGTATTTTTTTTTTAAGGCATTATGGAAAAAAGAGTAAAAATGAAAATAAATGCCTGAGTCCCGCAAGAGGACACGTGGCCGCTTCTAATTCAAAAATGGGAAGGTGGATCGTTGGCTTAGTTTGAAGTTTTTTGGATTTATTTTGTAAAAGGAATAAAATTAAAAAGGGAACCATGAATCCGATGGGGACTAGAGAAGGACACGTGGTAGTTTGAAAAATCAAAGGCGAGAAGCGGATATATAGAGTAATTTGAATATTTTTGCCTTATTGTGAAAAGGAGCAAAGTTATGAATTGAGCCGCAATTGCTAAGCATCAATTAGTGCCATGTTTTGAGTTATGTTGTAAAATTCAAATGCGGATCGAGTGGGTTGCTAGAGGTTTTGAATTTTTTTCTTTATTATGAAAAAGAGATAAGTATAAAAGTGAAGCATGACCCCACCAAAGTCGAGTTAAATCTAGCATTTAAAAATCAAAATGGGAAGGCGGGTCATCGGGAAATTTATAAATTTTTCCCCTTCTTTGTAAAAATGAAGAGTGACTCCATTGGGATGCACATCAAAATCTAAAAGTGGAAGGGTGGGTTGCTAGAGAAAATTTGGAAATTTCACCTTATTTGTAAAAAGAGGTAAAGTTGCAGAATTGATCCGCGACTCTGTTAAGGCCCAGATTAAGCCACGTGTCAAGCCCATTTTTCAAGGGTGGAGGGGCGGGGGAAAATGTCAAAAATTGCACATTTTTTCAAAAGTCATAAAATGTTAAAAAAGTTCCCCAAGTCCATTTTGGCTCAAATATTTCCACGTGGATGGCTCTAATTTATAGTTGTGAAAGAGCAGAATCAACGAATGATATGCAATACATCTGATTTTTCCGCCATTGACATTCCAAGCTTCAAGGAGATACGAATATGCATATATTTTTCATCATTTTTTGGTGATTCCTTGTTGTTTCTATCGTGAGAAGTGCAATTGAATTGATATGGAGCTCCATTGTAAATCTGAGAGATGAAAAAGGTTAATATTTTAAAACGAAATTACTCGTGCACTTGCAAAAATTCCAGATCTAGAAGAGTGAATTACAGAGGATAAAGAATGAAGAAAAATATTCTTTATGCATGAAGGATGAAAAACGTGCTCCCAATTAAAACAATGATGGAAATATTTGAAAAGATTTTCCTTTTTGAACACCTAGTAACTTTTTGGCATAAATATGTTAAACGTCACTTTCTAGAATCATGATAAAAAATGTAACAAACAAAGGTTCTTCGAATATTCTTTTCTTGGGGAGAAAGCTTGGAATGTAAATTGAGTTCTATAAAAAGCACGTTTGACTCATGCAAATGGCCGGGGTTAATATTTCGAGAAAAATTAAGAAATCCCATCTTCCCGAGATACCATCCGAGAAACATGTTAATTTCTTGTTTGTTTTAGATTTATATCATGTCAAGTTGGTTGCAGTGTATAGCCATTGACAAGGTCTGAGATTGTTCAAGAAACTTTCCCCTACTAATGAATCTAATCAACTTTGAATTATTCTATGTTAATCTTTGGAAATATTGTGTCTGCTTCTATTTCGTAATGTTTTCAAGTAGTTAATATTTTTCTTATTGCAGTCTTATGTTAAAATATCTCTCAATCAAACAAGATCTTATCCCTATGATAGTTTAGTGGCATTTTAAATTTCATTATGAGAAGAGCTTTCATCCTGTAATGAGATAAACAATTTACAATCACTTTACCCTCACTTGTTGACAAAGATTGTTTATAAGTCTTTGAGTGTATCTTAGACGTGATGAACCAGGGATATTTAATGTTTAATTGAGTCTTTAACTCGATCCTTTGTGTTAAATTCTTGAAGAGTGTGTGAAAACGTGAAAAATTGGGCCTCCATTGATGCACACCATCTCCGGTTCAAGGAATATTTTAGTTATTCTCAATCTTTCTCGTTGTTGAGTTTTCTAATTTTCGTAAAGGTTCCCAAATGTCCGAAAGGTCAAATTTATTGTGCTTAATATCCCACCAAAATTTTCTTAAAAACAACGAATCCTACGTGAACCACCCTTGTTTTTCCGTATCCACAAATGATAAAATTCCATTGGCAAAATATGCAGAAATAAATCAGGTTTCAATGTATTTAGTAACCTTAACCTTGTTTAGAAAATATCTCCATCTTCTAGAAGTGACAACTCGTGAGAGTTAGATTGTGGTGTATTGATCATATTTTCTCAAGTTTTCTTTAAAAATTATGCAAAGAAGGATCTCTTCATATCCTTCATCAACAAAGGTTACAAAATGGGTCCTCTCACCCTGGTTGAAAGGAAAAACCTAAAGTAGTGAGGATAGATCAAATCCTTTGAAGGTGATATCCATTTCTCCATTGTCTGAGTGAAAAGGAGCCATCTAAATCACCATTCCTGGCTAAAAAAGTGGCATATATCATGTTTTGTCTGTCTTTGAGTGTCTTACAAAATTTTTGATGCTTCTCACTTGCTAGGGATAATCAATTTCAATTTGGATATCAACATGGGGTACACCCTAGGTTCCTTGATTATGTTCTTAGGAACTTGTAGTTATGCCTTTGGTTTTGAAAGGACAGAACCTTTTGTGTGTCTAGGATCTTGGAGTGACTCTCTCATTACTCAACCTTTCTAAAGAGAGAGTTTTTTGTGTCGTGCCATGTCTTTTTGGAATTGTTGATAGCAGTAGTTGTGATTCTCTCGTAATATTTTAAGAACTCTCTTCTCATTAGAATATATGTGTTTTGGTTATAGGTTTATAGATTGTGTTAAGATAGAATTAACTCTTAGATACTTGTAGATTTTAGCGGATATTTTTTTTTGGATGTGGTGTTCCACGATGGTAGGATAAGTTTTATCGTGGTTTCCTTATTTCAACATAGAAAGTATCATCAGGTGTACGATATGTATCCGGGTAAATATGGTTAGATGCAAAACCATTCGGGAAATGTGCCTAATTAAGTGTACTTTTTAGCTCTCAATGGCCCATAAATAGATCTACACTTGCCTAAAATTTTTAAAATTGATATGTTTATCACTTTATAATATATTAAGTATTGGGTTATGTTGATACTCATATAAATTCCTTGGGGTCTTTTGGACCTTTCTCTTAGATATTTTGGTTTTGTAGATATTAAAATTTTAATGTTAGTTGTGCTTATGTTGTACCATTTCTTTTAAAGCTATAATTCTTATTCGTAGATGCCATGTTTGAGTAAATTAGTATATTTCCCTCATATTTGATGTCTTCTAAATGGGAAATGTGGTGCCTCGAGTAAATTTCCTTTTTCATCTTGTTGCTTGAGTGGTGGTTTCTTGTGCAAGTATGTGTGATGTTTCAAATTCTCCTTGCACTATTAAGAGAACTGATTTTGAGACTAAACAATAAACATTTTTTTATATCCCAAACTAATGTAAACCTCTTAAAATCGTAAAATTAAATTTTGTTCCTTTAATGGACCTTTTCATTTTAGCTTATTTTTATACTTGTGGAGACCCACTTGGAGTGCATCAATGATGCTTGTAATTCTTTGGTAAACTATTGAAATCTTGGTGTGTTGCATATTGGTTGATTGATCTCTAATTCTTATAAAATTAATGATAAAAGTAATAATGTGATATGTTTGACTCTTCCTTCTCTTTAAAATCTAATTGGTAATATGATTAAATTGAGCATAATAAAACTCTAATTGAGGGCTTTGACTTTGAAACCAAACAAGTAAAATGGAACATTAGGAAAAGGAAAATGGTTCGTCACTCTAATCCTGGTAGATTAATAGAAGGAATAAAACTATGTGAAAATAGAAAGAAAACTTTTCCATTTACCTTCCCTAGAAGTAAAATAAATAATTTTTCCACCTATATAGAATGGTGTGATGTCATGCCAACATTGGTGGTGTCCCTTAATGACGCAAAATATGTGATATCATAATAAAAGGAATGCAATAAAAAAAAAATACATATGATTATGTAAGTGGATAAAAAGTGTTTATAATTCCCTACTTAAACATAACTATGACTAAATTAATTAGACAGTAATGTTTTACAAAATTTCCTTTTTTATGTATATATATTAAACTAAGTATTTTCTCCTTTATCAAAAAAATATAAATATAAAAATTATATAAGTTTGATATTTCATTATTATTGATATATTAATAGTATTGAAATTAATTAATAACAATATAATGAATATATATATATATATATATATAGTATTAATAATATTAAATTAATTATTAATATATATTAATAAAACATTATTTCAATTAAAACTTAATAAATAAATAAAAATTAAAAAAATCCATAGTGATTTGGTTTGTCACTTTTTTTTAATGTGGAGAAGGTGGTGGGTGTGTGGGTGGGTGGGGGAGGGTCGCCGAGCCCACCATATATATATATACTCATCAAAAAATTTATATATCACAAAAATGGTGTATATTTTATCCGAAAATCGTATTTAATAAAAAATGTAAAATACCCAAATGCTCAAGAAGGGAAAATCGATTGAAATATATTAACAACAAATAGAAATTCATAAACAAACCCTAGGAGAGGGTAGAATAGAAATGGAAAACAAAAAAATAAAATAAATTAAACTTGGTGGTTGTGAGTATCCACAACAAGATCCATTTCCTCTTCCATGACTTCCTCCTCTTTCTATCCTTCCCTTAAACCTGCGAGAGAAAAAAAAATGAGAAATTGAGTTAAATGAATGAATAAAATGCCTCCATATACATGATTAGTGTAGCGCCCACTTCCCTTTGACACTTTTAGGTACTGATTTTGATACTCGTTAAACTTATTATGGAGATTATTATGTTTTGATTTATTATGATGTTTAGATGCTAGACCATGGATTATTATGGATCTTGATTCAATTATTCTGCATGATGATTATTAGAGACATTATTACATATGGATGATGATATACTGTTTGACATGGATATATTATAGATTATTGTTCACATGTGATATTAGACATTGTGAGTAGATCAAGTATGGAAATTTATTGATGATGATATAGTTGATTTATTAAATTAAAAATGATAATGTTGATTTCTTGATGTTGTTGTGATTCATATGTTTAGATGATCTTGAGATGTTTTTTATATCATTTTAGATGTTCTGATATGGCAATGAGGCTAAAGGAGGTATTCTTGTTTTACAGGTTAAAATATCACAACAATGTTGTGGGACTGGAGACTAACCATATTAGAATTCTTGATGAATTCAACAAGGTCACCATAGCAACTATTATTTTTTGAGTGGTGTGTCTGTTAGGGATTCCCATGGGGGAATCACCTTTAAAATGTGACCAAGGGATTTTATGTATTGCTTTAATGTGTTTCCTTTTTGTAATGTGTACATGTGTTTAATTTGTGATGTGTTACCCCTTTCATTAATTTATGTGTTGAGCTAAAATTGTGAATAACCATGTGTTAAAATAAATAAATCAAATATGTCATAGGAATGTAATAAATAAATTTGTTGATCTTTAATGCAATGTTGTAAGAGTGTGTAAGAAACATGTAAAAAGATGTAAGAGATATGTAAGATTGTGTAAGATGTGTAAGAGAATTTAAGTTATATTTTGGAGTGTTAAACATTTCATCCTCTTGGGAATTCGAATTTTTCCTTGAGGGATATTTTTGGAGGCTTGTGAGACAAGTTAAAATTTTCCCACACCTCTTAAAATTATTTACCAACCATACCTATGGTTTTGAGGTTAAACGTAGACCTTTTAATGTATTTTTAAATGACTATTGGTAAGTTTTAATTACACTTCTCTTACATGCTTTAAATTATGCCCTTTTTAAAGGTATGGGTTAATATGGAGTGTGTAAGTTGATTGTCATTTTAATTTATTGTGATTAAGCTAGTGATGTTGACTTTTATTTTGGGGTTAAAGAAGAATTATGTGGCATCGCACATGGATCCACATCATCCTCTACTCTTCCCTCTCCTTTGAAACTTGAACCCTTTGGCTTGTTAGTGGTTGTTGAAACTTTTCTTATTCCTCTTGGGGTGAATTTTCTTGTTGTTTTTGGAGCCTTGCTTGTGGAAGGAGCTTGGGGACTTTTGCATGCTTGTGAGTTGCTATTTTTGGACTATGTTTTGGGCATTGAAGAGCTTTTTGTTTGGGAACAAAATCCATTATGGAGAGGTAGGAACTTGCCCTTTGAAATGCTTCTTTATCTTTCTTTGCATGTAATGAAATGGTGACTATTTTACGTGTTTGTTGGCTACTTGGGTAGACTATTTAGGATATGGTGTAGGAGAAGGCTATGGGTATTTCATATGGGGGCATAAGGGAATGCCAATGGCATCAGTTTTATTGTGGATGGAGTTTTGTATTGGGATCCACCTTGGACAAGAAATGGCTTGCATTTCTTACTCTTGTGGGGGTATACGGGAGAAAATTTTGGGGGCATAAGGAGGAAATTTGGGGGCGCATAAGTGTATGGAAGATGATATATTTTGGTGGGTTGTTTAGGTGGATTCCCATCTCCCATTGGTAGGCATAAGTAGTTTCCCCATACATCCTTGCTTTTGTTTTGGATTGCTTGATGAAGCCTCAGTCTTTATTGTATTTGTTAATGTAGTTGGGAACGATATCCTTCTTGAAATGTTTTTTGATTGTGAAAATACTACATGTTTGTTGTGGAAGCCATTGTTTACATGTGTTGGATTGCATCTCTTATTTCAATATGGTTGGGGCTCAGGGCCAATGAGGAAGGATGGCTTCTCCTTTCCCATTGGATGTCTTCGTTGGGTGAAGAGCTTTTCTTTCCCCCTTACTTGTTTTGATGAAGATGAAAGGATGATGAAACTAGCATGCTACTTTTTTAGAGCAAGAGGAATATACAATTTGACAAATCCTTTCCTTTTATCAAGTTCATTGTAACCCTTCCCACTTTGAAGTGGATTAGTTGTATAAATATTTGTAATGAGAAGGCATTTTATTGGTGATGTAAGATTGAAAATTGGGATGTGAAATGTAAAGGGTTATATTCTACTCTCTATTTTGAAAATAAATGTGAAGAATGTTACATACATTGAATATTGTATTTTAGAAATCAATGGAAAAGAGAAAGTTGTAAAGTTTTGTTGGAATTCAATAAAAGGATTACATTATGTTCTCAAAATTATATTATTGTGTTGGAATGGATTTTATATGATGAAATTAAATTTATGTGAAAGGAAAACACGTATGAGGAAAAAGATTGGGTTTTGTTCCATTGTATTAGATTAATAATTTGAAATCAAATGTTGTTATTGCTCTTAAATGATAATTTAGATAAATTAACCGAATCGATCGAATTGAAAAGAATCCACATGCTTGTATGATAGAAAATGTATTAAACATCTTTAAAAGTTTGATCTCTATTTTAATTTTATTAAGCTTGGCAATAATCTACCAAAGAAATGAACAGTTTGAATCTACATCTTGGAATAAGAAATGACACTTTACAATTTAGATATAGTATGCCCTAAGGACCTCATTTTGACCTCAACATCTAAGAAAGACCCTTCAAAACTTTATACAATCAATTTTTCAAACTTCCATAACCGTTTTTCATTAAGAGATGGAAGAATATCAATTGCAACTAAATCAACTAATTTAACCTTGAAAAATATATTAAACCCATTCAAGAATAAGATTTCATGTCTACTCGGCATGTTGAGCAAAAAGAAGATCAAAAATTAAACAAAATTTATAAGTTAGAAATTACAAGTTTTGCTTTTATAAGTCTGCATATTGTTTTCTTCATTTGACCTTATAAACTTCATTAAAATCAAAAATTATGATTCCTATGCAAAGAGGACTTTGGTAGCTTTCCATAAAGTCCATGCTTACCCAAATCTGAAATTCCTATCAAATGTTATGGCCATTTGAATTTTACTTCAAATTGGCCATTAAATATATATATGTATAACTATTTAAAACAAAAATTTGACCTTTCAAAAGTTTTCCCAATAATTCCATGGCCCCCGCCACCTCTGCAACCAATCGATGTTCCCACATTGCACTTCGGATGGGCGAACTCATTTTGAAACTTAACTTTTTTGAAATTTTACATTGGGAAAATTTTTGCTATTTTTGCTCAACCCTGCGAACCCACAACCAATCACATGCTAACATGTGTCCCGGCGATGTGTGGGCTCACGTGATTTTTTTAGACTTTTACCCTTTGTGTCTCAATTTCTTAAATTTCTCCACTACCCGATGACCCGCATCTAATTAGACGATGTCATGTGGCTTTTTGGCAACGGTGGAGGAGTGTTGACATGTGTCAAGGGAAGGTGTTTAAATGTGACAAAAGGAAGTGTTAATGCACATCAAGGGAAGGTGTTGATGCAAGAAAAGGGAAGTGTTGATGCGCATCAAGGAGAGGTGTTGATGGGCAACAAAGAGATGTGTTGGCGCTCATCAAGGGAAGGTGTTGACGTGCGATAAAGGGAAGTGTTGACGCACATCAAGGGAAGGAGTTGACACGTGACAAAGAGAAGACATTGACGCATGACCGCAGGGGGTTGTTTATGCACGACAAGGGAGATTTACATGTGGGAGAGGTTTCGTAGAAAAAAATTATTCCATAATTTTCCTAACTAATCCTAGTTTGTTCTTAGGTCTCAAGTGGTTTTTTGAAGCGAGCACTACACTTGGTATCGAGTAGTGGTTCAAAAGCTTGGACCATTGGGCACATTAGAAAACTTGAGACATGAACTTTAAACTAGCACACCTTTTAAATCAGAAAATGAAACTATTGAAAATTGTATGTGATAGTAAACTTAGAAACTGAAGGAGACTTAAAATAATGAGCTAACTCTCGTTTTGTTCTGTGTAGGAGGCGTAGGCAAGATGAGGAGTCTTTCCACATAGACTTATATATACCACCTCTGGATCATGCTAAAGTAGGGCCATCCTACCACAGATCTTGCAGACCCTTCAGGATGTTAATGTCACATTACATAGAGGATTAGTTGGAGGGCATGCCAGACATGATAGAGTTACTTCCATTGAGGGACATGCACCTCCTCCACTCAGTGAGGAGCATGGAGGAGATAATTTCCATGGAGATTCAGCTAGAGTAGAGTCACCTTTGAGGGGACATGGTGACCAAGTTTCAAGACATAGAGAGAGGTCTCGAGCTCTAGTTTTAGGGACGAGCATAGAGAGAGGACTAAAGGCCGTCGACCACAGTGCAAATCACATCGGGGAGATCTTGAAGCTTTGGCCATCATATTACTCAGTGACACAGAGAATTTCAGCCGAGGCTTGGATAGTTATCTTGAGCGGTTGCTTCAAGCTTTGTCTTTGTTCTAGCAACACAAAATATCATGTTGTGATCCATCTACTGAGGGATGGAGCTGGAGTATGGTAGAGGAAGAAGGAGAAAAATATCCATGTAGTTTTGAGACAGTCACTTGGGAGCTATTTGAGGAGAGATTTAGTAGAAGATATCTGTCATGGAGGATCATACAACAGAGGATCAATGAGTTCCTTGACCTTCAATAGGCATCCCTTATGGTGGCAGAGTATGAGAGTAGGTTTTTGATCTACTCTACTATGTGAAATACATGTAGGATGAGCAGGTGTGGATCCATAGGTTCATCCAGGGCCTACATCTAGACATTGGAGATGTGGTTCAGATCCACTACTCACAAAATTTAGCAAAGGCCATTGAGAAGGCCCACATAGTAGGAAAGACTTGGGGAAGACCCAGCAGGCTAGAGGCCGAGTGAGGAGCTGCATACGGCGGATGCAGGATAGTAGATCAAGGGGTCAAATCCTCCCCCTTGTGGTGGTAAGTATTCTTCATAATCATCCTTTAGACCCCGTAGTAGCAGTCCTACCCACCTTTTAGACCTCCACAGAGAGCTAATGCACAAAGAGGTTAGAGTATGGGAGCTCCTCCTAGCGGTCCCATTAGGAAACATGCTTGACCTAGAGCTTAGTCAAAGTGGGAGCTCGTCAACGGTCAGAGGCCACAATGCACCATAATTGGATCATTACGTGCTACTCCTTGGAGAGGATCAGGTGGTTGTTTTGGATGTGGAGTTACGGGAAATTTCTAGAGAGACTGCTCTCAAAACCCTAACAAGGGTAAGGTACCAATCTTAGATCCGATAGTTGGTGATATGGGAAGTAGTCACAGGATTTATGCAATTGAGAACTAGCAAGCCGAACACCGTGAGCATAGTTATTTAGACTTCAGGTCATATTGGTGGTGTTCCTACCTCCATATTGTTTGACTATGGTTCTTTTGATTCATTTATTGCACCATCTTTAGTAGAGTGATGCAAGCTGGTGGCAGTTAGGTAGGGTCATTATTGGGACATTGAGATGGCTTCAAGAGCCAAGATCTCTGTAGACTCCTTGGTCAAGGAGTGTGTTGTGGATTTGGGACCTTTCACCACTTCTTTAGATCTTTGTATTCTTCCTTTGGGCTCATATGGAGTCATCTTAGGTATGGATTGGTTATCTACACATAGGGCCATGATGGATTGTTATCACAAGACTATATCTTGTGCAGATGATCTTGGAGTTGAGTTGGTGATTTCAGGGGTCAGGAGACTTGTTTCTATTCACACCATCTCCACTATGCAACTCAAGCGATGTGTGCGATGGGGTTGTCAAATGTATGTTGTTATAGTAAGTGACAGGTCAAAGGATGGGTCTAGTGGACCATCACTAGATGATCATCCCATTCTGAGAGAGTTTGTAGATGTCTTTCCGGGGATCTATCGGGATGCTACCCTACAAGAGATTGATTTTCATATAGATCTCAGTTCCGGGGAGTAGAGCCTATCTCACGAGCACCTTATCGGATGACCACCACAGAGCTCTGTGACCTCAAGTTATAGCTCTAGGGCCTTCGAGAAAGGCCTTATCTTTCCTAATGTATCCCCTTGGGGTGAATTGGTGATTTTTGTGAAGAAGGATGGATCCTTTTGGTTGTGTATCGATTACTACCAATTTGAATAAAGTAACGATCAATAATCGTTATCCCCTTCGCATATTGATGACTTATTTGATCGATGATGAAGGGAGCCATGGTATTCTCTAAGGTTGATATCAAGTCGATATCATCGGTTGAGGATTATGGAGGCAAACATTCATAAGAATTATTTTCATATGAGATATGGGTACTATGAGTTCACAAAGTGGTGCCCTTTGGTTTAACAAATGCCCCCACAGTGTTTTTGAGTTTGATGAATAGGGTATTCAGGACATTCTTAAATCACTTTATGCTCATCTTCCTTGATGACATTTTGATTTACTCACGCACACGTGAGGAGCTTTACAGAACTTGGAGAAGTGTGCTTTCTTTTAGTTAGAGGTATAGTACTTGGGTCATATCATCTCTAGGGAAGGTATCGCAATTGATCCTTCCAAGATTAGAGCCATTATAGATTGGCCAACACCCACTACTATGATAGAGGTGCACAGCTTCATGGGGTTAATAGGTTACTACAGGAGATTTGTTCAGAACTTCTCTCGGATTACGCACCCCATCACTTCCCTTTAGCGGAAAGGGAAGAAGTTTGTTTATTCAAAAAAATGTGAGTAGGCCTTCGAGACACATCAAGAGATGTCTCACTACTACACCTATTCTTGCGGTGCCGGTTCCACATGGTGAGTTCTTTGTATGTATGGATGCTTCGTTGGCAGGCCTTGGAGCTGTGCTGATGAAGGAGGGTAGAGTAGTGGCCTTTGAGTCTCGTAAAATCAATGATTATGAGTTTAATTATATAACTCATGATCTTGAACTTACGGTAGTTGTGCATGCTTTGTTCGGTGGAGGAACTTTCTTCTTGGTTAGAGATTCACACTCAAGACAGATCACTTCAATCTTCGTCACCTCTCTTCACACACCAATATAAACACTCGTCGAGGCGTTGGATGGAGTTGCTATGTGAGTATGACATGGAGATAGAACATGTGAAGGGGAAGGAGAATGTCATTGCAAATGATCTCAGCAGGGTAGAGACATGTGAGTATGGCCACTTCAGTGGGCACAAATTTGTGGAGCAGGATTCTTCAGAGCTTCCTCTTGACAACTTCTACATATCAATTTAAGAAGAGATTGAGTCCCGAGACCCCCTCGAGGAGAAGTTTGATGGTTTCTCACTAGAGGCGGATGGTCTCCTCATGCACAGAGGTCGATTTACGTTCCCGAGAGACAGAGGCACATCATGCACCGTATTCAACCCATCCTGGGGTGAAAAAGATGCACACCACTTTGAGACAGTTGTACCACTTTGGAGAGGACTTCACTAAGATGTGGCTCACTTTGTGTCACATTTTTTAGAGTCCCAGAAAGTGAAGGCTGAGCATCAACATCCAAATTTCCTTCTCTTTCCTTATGCTATATCGGAGTTGAAATGGGACTTCATTTCTATGGATTTCATTGTTGGGCTACCGATGTCAATATATCACCACGAAGCCATCATGGTCATGGTTGATAAATTGACAAAAATGCCTCACTTTTCACCGGTGAAGACCACTTATATAGCTAGTGTAGTGGCACATGTCTATTTGGATGAGATTGTTAGGTGGCATGGGATTCTGTGGAAGATCATTTGTGATCGCGATCCTTTGTACACTTTCCTTTTCTGGACTACCATGCAGCATGCCCTCGGGATGAGGATTAATTTCAGAATAGCTTATCACCCCGATACTTGATGGATAGACCGAGAGGGTGAATCATATTTTGGATGAAATGCTCAATATGTACATGATGGATCATTAGATGAGATGGGAAGAGTACCATACTTGGTGGATTTTTCCTATAATAATAATTTCTAGAGTTCTATAGGCATGGCTCCTTTTCGGCTTTATATGGTAGAGACTCGCAGGACAACCCTTAGTGGGACAAGTTGGAGGATAGAGTATCTCTTGGAATAGCCCTTTGGATGACATGGAGCAGCAGGTAATGATGATCGGGAAGAGATTGTAGGAGGCACAAGAAAGTTATAACAAGTACACGATCAGCATAGGACCGAATGTACTTTTCATGTGGGTATGATGGTGTTCCTTTGTGTTAGGCCACATAAGATCCCTATCCATTATGGAAAAGGTTCTAAGTTATCTCCTCGATTCATTGGTACTTTTGAGATCTTGGAGTGTATCGACCCTTTGGCTTACTTTCTAACATTGCTACCAAGCTTGTCTCACGTAGATGATGTGTTTCATGTTTCTGTTCTTAGGAGGTACATTACAGATCCTTCTCATGTACTTGGATTGGACATCTTTAGAGGTGCAAGATCATGGGTAGGTGATGGTGGATCCCATCTGTATAATAGATCACGGGATCCTAGGCCTTCGAGGCGGAGAGATTGATCGAATGCAGTACACATTGGGATAGATACGATGAGAGGCTGCAGCCACTTAGGAGGATGCCATCATGTTACGAGTAAAGTTTCCACATTTGTTCCAGTGACTTCTAGGAGGAAGTCGAGTCTAAGGGGAGGGAGATGTAGTGCCCACTTCCCTTTGACACTTTTAGATACTGATCGTGATACTATTGATTTTATTATGGACATTATTATGTTTTGATATATTGTTATGTTTAGATGCTAGACCATGGATTATCATGGATCTTGATTCATTTATTCTACATGATGATTATTAGAGACATTATTACATATGGATGATGATATATTGTTTGACATGGATATATTATAGATGATTGTTCAGACATGTGATATTGGATATTGTGAGTAGATCTAGAATGCAAAATTTACTTGATGATGATATAGTTGTTTTATTTAAATTGAAAATGATAATGTTGATTTCTTGATGTTGTTGTGATTCATATGTTTAGATGATCTTGAGATGTTATTTATATCATTTTGGATGTTCTGATATGGCCACGAGGCTGAAGGAGGTATTGTTGTTTTGCAGGTTAAAATATCACAACAATGTCGGGGGACTGGAGACTAACCATATTAGAATTATGGATGAATTCAACAAGGTCACCATGGCAACTGTTATTGTTTGAGTGTTGTGTTTGTTAGGGATTCCCATGGGGGAATCACCTTTAAAATGTGACCAAGGGATTTTATGTATTGCTTTAATGTGTTTCCTTTTTGTAATGTTTGCATGTGTTTAATTTCTGATGTGTTACCCCTTTCATTAATTATTATTTGTTGAGCTAATATTGTGAATAACCATGTGTTAAAATAAATAAATTAAAGATGACATAGGAATGGAATAAATGAAGTTGTTGATCTTTAATGCAATGTTGTAAGAGTGTGTAAGAAACATGTAAGAAGATGTAAGAGATATGTAAGATTGTGTAAGATGTGAAAGAGAATTTAAGTTAGATTTTGGAGTGTTAAACACTTCATCCTCTTGGGAATTCTAATTTGTCCTTGAGGGCTATTTTTGGAGGGTTGTGAGACAAGTTAAACTTGTCCCGCACCTCTTAAAATAATTTTCCAACCATACCTATGGTTTGCAGGTTAAAAGTAGACCTTTTTAATGTATTTTGAAATGACTATTGGTAATTTTAATTGCACTTCTCTTACATGCTTTAAATTTTGTCCTTTTTTGGGGTATGGGTTAATTTGGAGTGTGTAAGTTGATTTTCATTTTCATTTATTGTGATTAAGTTAGTGATGTTGACTTTTATTTTGGGGTTAAAGGAGAATGATGTGGCATCTGACATGGATCCACATCATCCTCTTCTATTCCCTCTCCTTTAAAATTCAAACCCTTTTGCTTGTTAGTTATTGTTGCAATTTTTCTTATTCCTCTTGGGATGAACTTTCTTTCTAATTTTTGAGCCTTGCTTGTGGAAGGAGCTTGGGGATTTTTGCATGCTTTTGAGTTGTTGTATATGGACTATGTTTTGGACATTGAAGATCTTTCTATTTGGGAACAAACTCCATTATGCAAAGGTAGGAAATTTCCCTTTGAAATGCTTCTTTATCTTTCTTTGCATGTAATGAAATTGTGACTTTTACGTGTTTGTTGGCTACTTGGGTAGACTATTTAGGATATGGTGTAGGAGAAGGCTATGGGGATTTCATATGGGGGGGCATAAGGGAATGCCAATGGCATCAGTTTTATTGTGGAGGGATTTTTGGATTGGGATCCACCTTGGACAAGAAATGGCTTGCATTTCTTACTCTTGTGGGGGTGTACGGGAGAAAATTTTGGGGGCATAAGGAGGAAATTTGGGGCGCATAAGCGTATGGAAGATGATATATTTTGGTGGGTTGTTTAGGTGGATTCCCATTTCCCATTGGGAGGCATAAGTAGTTTCCCCATACATCCTTGCTTTTGTTTTTGGCTTGCTTGATGAAGCCTCGAGTCTTTATTGTATTTGTTAATGTAGTTGGGAACGATATCCTTCTTGAAATGTTTTTGATTGTGAAAATACTACATGTTTGTTGTGGAAGCCATTGTTTCATGTGTTGGATTGCATATCTTATTTCAATATGGTTGGGGCTCGGGGCCAATGAGGAAGGATGGCTTCTCCTTTCCCATTTGATGTCTTGGTGGGGTGAAGAGCTTTGTCTTTCCCCTTACTTGTTTTGATGAAGATGAAAGGATGATGAAACTAGCATGCTACTTTTTTGAGCAAGAGGAATATACGGTTTGACAAATTTTCCTTTGAGCAAGTTCATTGTAACCCTTCCCACTTTGAAGTGGATGAGTTGTATAAATATTTGTAATGAGAAGGCATTTGTGTTGGTGATGTAAGATTGAAAATTGGGATGTGAAATGTAAAGGGTTATATTCTACTCTCTATTTTGAAAATAAATGTGAAGGAATGTTACATACATTGCATATTGTATTTTAGAAATCAATGGAAAAGAGAAAGTTGTAAAGTTTTTGTTGGAATTCAATAAAATTATTGCATTCTGTTCTCAAAATTATATTATTGTGTTGGAATGGATTTGTTGTGATGAAATGAAATCTCTATGTGAAAGGAAAACGCGTATGAGGAAAAAGATAGGGTTTTGTTCCATTGTATTAGATTAAAAATTGGAAATCAAATGTTGCTTGTTGCTCTTAAATGATAAGTTGGATCAATTAAATGAGTCAGATCAGAATTGAAAAGAATCCCCATGCTTGTATGATAGAAAATGTTTTAAAGATCTTTAAATGTTTGATCTCTGTTTTAATTTTCTTAAGCCTGGCAATAATTTACTAAAGAAATGAATAGTTCGAATCTACATCTTGGAATGAGAAATGAAACTTTACTATTTCGATATAGTATTCCCTAAGGAACTCATTTTGACCTCAACATCTAAGAAAGACCCTTCAAAACTTTATACAATCAATTTTCAAACTTGCATAACTTTTTTCTGTCAAGAGATGGAAAAATATAAATTGCAACTAAATCAACTAATTGAACCTTGAAAACTCTATTAAACCCATCCAAGAATAAGTCTCCATGTCTACTCGACATGCTTTGAGGAAGAAGATAATCAAAAAAATTAAACAAAATTTATATGTTAGAAATTGTCGGTTCTACTTTTATAAGCCTATAGATTGTTTTCTTTAGTTTGACCTCCTAAGCTTCATCAAAATCTAAAATTGATGATTCCTATGCAAAGAGGACTTTGGGATCTTTCCATAAAGTCCTTGTTTACCCAAATCTAAACTTCCTATCAAAAGTTATGGCCATTTGAAGTTTTAGTTCAAATTGGCCATTATATATAATAGTCTAACTGTTTAAAATAAATATTTGAACTTTGAAAAAATTTCCCCAATAAGTCTGCAGCCCCCACCACCCTGCAACCCATCTAATGTTGCCACATGGCACATCGGAGGGTGGACTCATTTTGAAACTTAACCTTTTTTTGAAAATTTACCTTGGGAAAATTTTCACATTTTTCCCGACCTGCACGGACACTCCACAATCAATCGCATGCGACATGTATCCCGATGGACATGGACACTGCATGAGCTTTTTAGAATTTTACCCTTTTTGGTTCAATGTCTTAAATTTCTCCACCACCCTACCGACCCACATCCAATCGTGAGGATGACACATGGATTTTCGGCGACAAAGTGGAGGAGTGTTGGCGCACATCAAGGGAAGGTTTTGATGCATGAAAAATGGAAGTGTTGATGTGCATCAAGGGATGGTGTTGATTTACGACAAAGGGAAATGTTGACGTGCATCAAGCGAAGGTTTTGATGCACGATAAAGAGAAGCGTTGATGTGCGTCAAGGAAGGAGTTGACATGTGACAAAGAGAAGGCGTTGACACATGACCAGAGGGTTGTTGATGCATGAAAGAGAGAGTTACATGTGGGAGCAAAGCTTTCGGAGAAAAAAAAAAATAATAAAAATAAAAAATAAAAAATTATTCCATAAATTTCCTAACTAATCCTAGTTTGTTCTTAGGTCTCAAGTGGTTGTTTGAAGTGGACACTACAATTAGGGTTATTGTGAATCCTTATATTTAATGACTTAGATTGATCTCATCCAATGACTAGGAATGTTCCCTACAAAATTTAGGTGAGGGGTAGGTGAGAATATTTTAAATGAAATGCATGGGTCAATATTGAATGGGGCCACTTAAGTGGTGTAGGAGTTAAATTGTTTTATAACCTTTTTGATTAATTGTTGTCTTGTAATAAAAGCCATGACCCTTGCAATAAATTAAGTCAAATTACTCCTTAGTAATTAGGCAATGGTTATTATAGGAATTTAATTAAATTGCATTTAATCAATGGGAGGGTGTTTTAGACTAGCCCTAAAATAGTAAATTATTAAATGACTTTAGGAACCACATTATCAAATTAATTAAGTATTATAGGAATGATGTTTTTAAAACTAATTGGTGATTTAATGAAATAAATTATTTGTTACTTGTTAGCGATAGAGTATTAACCGAGAAATGTTTCTAAGCTTTGCAGACTAGTATTATTTTGAAGAAAAATAAAATTATTTTGTAAATGTTCAAATTTAACCTTTGTTTTGTCTTGGGATTTGTGGTAAAATTTGTGGGCATTACAAGATCCTAAACTTTAACAAAGTCTATCCTCCACACAAAATGCACGACCTTTACAACTATTCTCAAATGTCGTGCATTTTACATGGAGGATAGTGTAACACCCATAAAAACGACGTTCTAAGAACTCACTTCAACCAAACACTTAATCCAAAATGTGACTAATTTTTTTTTTTGTTTAAAGAGGAAAGTTATGGTACAAGAATGATGCAAGGGTGCTTAACCTTTATGGTTCGTTAACTTACTTACATTACTTAACTTAGATTGAAGATTGAGCAACCAAGTCTAGTTATTAGGTACATATTCACAAAACTTGTAGGGTACATTAATCAACAGTCCTAAGGAAGGTAACATGGTTTAATTCATTTAAATAACTGTTTTCTACTCTTTCCATTAAGCTTAATTCTAATAAGGTTAACCTTATACTCAACTATTAAATTCATTTCTTTAATAATTTAAAAACCCTTTTAAAACAATCCTACACAACTAAGGTCTTAAGGACACCACACCACTAGGTAATTAAAAGACCCCACTCACCCATCTACACATACCCTTAAGGTTTGAAAATAAATATTTAAAATTACTTTATTCTTTAAAAAGGTAGGGTCAATTCTCCACCCTTAGATCAAAACCATCTTAGCCACTAGATCCTAGGGTTCCCAACTTAGCCCTAAAATCCTTATGAAAGTCTATTAAAACCTTTTCTTATTCTAACCTTCTCATTTGGTTCAATTTCTTTTGTTAAATTTGCAGGTTGGAGAGAAAGAAGCCATGAGAGCAAAAGAGAAGAAGCCATGGAGGATTCTTCAAGAAGATTTAGTTTAGATTTAGCTTAGTTAGCCTTTTATTTATGTAATTTATTTCTTTCAAGGATTGGGAGGAGTTTCCTCCTCCAATCTAGTTTTTATTTCAAGATTTTAGTGTATTGGGTTTTAAATTTGGGGCAAAACCCTACCCCCTTTGATATAAATGAAGAAATGCTTTTAGATTCACCATTAGAGAGTTTTGATGTCACACCCCTATGTATTCATCTTTATTTACTTGCTGGAAGCATTATATTTAATTTTTTACACTTAGGAATTAGAGAAAATGGTTACATTTTATGCATAGGCACGGATCCACGAGTGCATGTCATAAGTGATAAAACCACCGCCCATGCAAGGTGACAAACACAAGACCACCACCCTGGCTGGGTGACAAACATAGGACCGCCACCCTGGCTAGGTGACAAACACAAGACCGCCACCCCGCGCACAGGCGGCGCCATGTTTTTCGAAAAATAGAACCTTAATGCCGAGATTTTTACAAAAACTTAAAGTTGCTAAAGGGTGTAAAAATGCATCCTTGATTTGTTTTTATTCATTTCAAGTTCCAGATTTGATATTTATTGCTCATTTATTCATTTCTTAGCTAAATCTATTCATTTTAATGTGTTTTCTTTTCTATTAAACTTCATCTACTTACAAGAATAATTTCTATTTGTTTAACTAAGTCTTTCTTTTCATTACAAGAAAAAAGGAATATAAATCTATTTCATTCTTTAGTCATTTTCTACTATAAAAACAACATTTCTACATACCATGCAATCTAACTTATTTTCTCTTTCATTTTACTACAATGTTCATTCATTCAAAATAACCATATTAACTTTGTTTTCTATAAAATGATATTTTGCAACAAAACAACTTATAACAATCTCTACATTTTCTTCTTTCTCATATTTACAACAATAACTACTTAATGCAAATATACTTTCTTTTCCATTGTAAAATAGATCAACTTTCAATACATTCAAGATTTCAACAAGGAGAAAATGCTTTCTTTCCTACTTGCAAACTATCTTTACAATAACATTCTTTCTCCTTTCTTTTCCCATTTGTTTCTTTCCACATGCAATGCAATACAATAACAACCATTTTAATACAACTTTCCTTTACAAAGTCATTACAATGCCCTCCACTTGATGTGGAAACCATACCAAAATGTACACAAGGAAAGAACCATATTATTACAATTTCTTCCACTCTAAGTGGGTAAAATATAAGGTAGTTTCACATGGTCACCAACAAGACTCCAAGCTCCAAGCACCAACAAGATAGCTCCTCCAAGAATTTTCTTGATTCACAACAAAATAAGGGGAGAGGCAATGCTCTCCTCCCAACCAAGATACCCAATGGAGAAGAGAAGCCATCCTCTCCATTGGCCCCGAGCCCCAACCACATTACAATGGGAAAAACTCAACTCATGGCAACTACTAGCTTCCACAAAACTTAACATATAATTTCACATTCATTCCATATTCATTCAAACACAAACAACAACTCAACAAGAGGAAAAACAACCAAAATAACAAAGTCACAAGGCTTATCAAGAAAGCCAAAAGAGTAAGACCTATGGGGAGGCCACTTATGCCTCCCAATGGGAATGGGTGCCACCTAAAAGCCTCCAATGCAAAACACAATACCCCTAACAACTCTTATGCCTCCCTCAAGTATCCCTTATCCCTCCATCCACTCTTATGCCTCCCTCAACTCTTATGGCTCCCTCAAAGTAAGAACAAGAAGAAAATGCAAGAATTTCTCATACTAGGTGGGCACCCAGCCCCAAACTCCCTCCTCAACAACATGATCTCTTATGCCTCCCTCAAATAAACTCCCCATAGTCTCCTCCCACTCCTAACTTAGGCATTCTACCCATACCCAACAAGCATTTCAAAAAAACAACAACATTCAACAAACATATACACACATACATGTAATAATAACATAATATAAACAAAGGTGAAGCTCCTACCTTTCCATGGTAGAGCTTGTTCCAAGTATGAAGTTCCAAACTCCTCCAAAGATCAAGCAAGCATCCACAAGCTCCAAAAACCAACAAGTATCAACAAGCTCCAAAAAAATCCACAAACTCCTTCCAAAAATCCTCTACTCTCCAAAATACAAGAGACTAAAAATGAACATCTAACCCCAAAACAAGCAACAAGAATTCAATAAATAGAGAAAGAAGAGGGAGGGGTGATGTGGCTCCAAGTAGGATGCCACCTCATTTCCTCTCCACTCCACATCACTTGGTCAACCTCATATTCCAATGCACAATTAATGAGTGGTTGGAGGAATGACAAGCACCTTACACACTCCATCTAAGCCCACTCCCCTCAAAGGACAAAATTAAATATTTGAAAGGAAGTGCAATTAACATTTTACCTTTTTATCCCCCCAAAACACCTAAAAGAGCCTAAATTTGACCTCCCAACCCATAGGTAGGGTTGGCATGGGCTTTTAAGAGGTGTGGCAAGCTTCCCAAATTTGGCCTCTAAGGCCAAATTCGAGTTTCCCATGTGGGGTAGAGTGTGCTACACTCAAAACTCAAACACACATCACTCAACACAAAATCCAAAGTAAATCAAGCCTAATAAATGAACTCCTTTTTGGTCACATCTTTTAATTAGTTTAAAACAAATTCAAATTAACTTAATTAAGACACTACAACCCATGACTAATAAAGGGGTAAACACCAATCCAAAAATATAAATAATAAAACAAGTAAAATTTCACTTACTAAGAGGAAACACATACTAACATAATAGAAAGGGAAAATTAAAACAAAACAACACATGACCCCTAGGTCACAATTTTCCCCTAACCAAATAATTCTAACACACACACAATTACATGTTGCCACGATGACCCTAGTTGGATTCTTCTCGAATTCCGATGTGGTTGGTCTCCACTCCCCGATATTGTTGTGAATATAATATACCTGCAAAACAGAGAATACCTCCTTCGGCCTCGTGGCGCATTAAAACATTCATGCCAAATATACAATATAATCTAAAATCAACTATACATGAATTACTATCATCTATGCAAATACGATATCACTTACAATTTCTAGCACATTTCATTTATGTCAAAACGATCATCACATTAATCCAATTATCAAGATCTACCCAATATGACTAAATATATCACATGTCAGAATTAAAGATAAATAACCATGTCAAAAGTATACCAATATCATCATCAAATGTCTCTAGTAGACCATATGCATCATATAAGGATCAAATCAATAACAGTTCAATGTCTATGATATCTACTAGCATGCTAAATCAAAGAAGCTATAATAAATCCATAAGTGAAGTAACCAGTATCGAAAACAACAAATCAAAATGGTGTCGAAGGGAAGTGGGCACTACAAATAGATTTTGTTAAAGTTTTGGATCTTGTAACGCCCACAAATTTTACTACGAAAAATAGTGCATTTTACATGGAGAATAGACTTTTTAAAAATTTGGATCTTGTAACACCCACAAATTTTACTATGAAACCCAAGACAAAACAAAGGTAAAATTATAAACTTTACGGAATAATTTTTTTCCGTAGAGGATAGCCCTCGTCCTTTACAATCATTAGCACAAAACCTCCTTGTACCTTCCAATACTACATCCACGCCGGTGAGTTTGCTGTGATTGAGGAGCTGGAAAAGATAGGAAACTGTCACCAATAATTTCAGTTCACACATTCCGAGTGCTTCATTATTAATAAAGTTTGGGTTCGATGATAGTCATTTTCTATTCCTTTCGAGATGCTCACAATCCAATTGCTTTATGTGCAAGGTTGGATTCAAGCATTTTCATTTTTCCAAACGCTCCATTATTAATAAAGTTTGTGTTTGACCATATTCATTTTCCCAAACCTTTGGAAATCTTCACAATCCAATTGTTTAATGTGCTTCAATATTTATACAAGTTTGGATTCGAGGATTTTCATTTTTACAAACCTTTCGTGATCCTCACAATCCAACTCCTTTTATGTCTTTTGTTCTGCTTTATGTATTTTATTCTTGGAATTTCACATCAATTCATGATGTTATTCCTTGCCATTTCCATTGTTTATCCTCACGATGTTATTCCTTCCCATTTCCATTCATGAACTTCATAATCCAATTTCTTTATGAATACTTTCATTTTTCAAACCTTTCGCGATCGTCACAATTGATCTATTTTATGAATTTTCTTCCACTATCATTCGGACTCACTTCTCACTTTCACATCAGTTCACAATATTATTCTACATTTGCTTCCACCAGTATTTCGGACTTTCACATCAACTCACAATGTTATTCCTTCCTATTATCGTTCGTGATCCTCACAGTCCAACTGCTTAATGTGTTCAGCACCAATTTCTTTGTTGTGTGAATAACTCTGTATTTTTTTGTTTAGATCCATGACCTTTATAATTAGCTTAAGCCACATAGACATTGTTTATTGTTTTTTGCTCAACTATCATAGGCATTGTAGTTCATATCATCAACATGTAGTCTCAAACAGCCTCACTTTATCACATACTTCTTTCTTTATTCAATCCTATTTTTACATGTTCGTTTTCCAACATAATTATCTTAGATGGCTTGTTATCCCCTGGTATTTTTCATTTCATGATATAAAATACCAATGCAAAGTTGCGAGAACATACTCTTCCTCCCAGCTAAGATTGTCTTGTTTCCTCCAAACTCAAATGGCAACGTCCGGTTTGAGTCTTTATATCTTATGTTTTCTTGCACGTAATTAAATATTGTCGCACAAATAAATTAATGAGAATGTGTGTTGCGGATATTCTGGACGATGAGGGCATGATCTGTGTTCTTTCGGTACAACGTAAAATCTTGTTTATTTTTCTCTTTACTTTTATAATTTCATACTTTAGTAGTTGGGAATTAATTTATATTAATGGTATGGAGAAAGTAATATTTTATGGATCTGGTGTGACATCGCTGCTTTCAAGGTGAGTCATGGCAGATATGGGTATGAACCCGAATGACCAGATGGTGTAGAATTAGTTGGAAGTGTGGTAGGCAAGGGAAGAAAAAGGAAGGATTGAAACATATGCAAGCTTCCTTATTTGCAGGTGGTAGTCAAATATGTCGAGTGAATATATTCATCTCATTCCTTCGTATTGTGGGCCTAACTATCCATGCAAGAGACAAACATGTTTAATGGGATCTTTTTGTCTCTCCACCATTCATCTTTGTGTGCTAGATCAGTTTTATTCACTTTCTCATCCATAACATCCCGTAGATCTATCCCAAGCCTTCCCACTACCATGTGAGAAGACATATATGGTTTATGTTTCTCTCTCTCTCTCACACACACACACACACACACAAAAGTTGAATTTTGTGGAAGAGCGAGAAATAAAGTTTTAGTTCTTACTCTCTATGATATTGGATTAGATCCCAAATAGATTAAATATCTAGAAGTGGATTTATTGTCATCCATGTTACTAGCATGATCTAGATCTAAATATTTTTTCAAGAAAAAATCATCATTCTTCTCGCAATCTAGGAAAAAATCCATTTCTCCTCTTTTGTATCTCTAGGTCATGTTTCCTACTTTCCAATGACATATTCTTAATCCTTTCAGTAACCATAAATGATAGCTAACTAAAAATATGATCTCTCGCATTGTATATGTCAATTAAATGAGACACCTAATAAAATGTTGATAGATAGTTGCATTTACATTTGTTGAAGGATGTGTACGAGATAGTTGAAATCTGTCTCCATAGGTGTGGAAATGGGAATACACTCCATCCTCTAAAACTTCTTGAGTATAGTATTTACATATTTCAACTGAGAAATAAAAATGTGATTCTATTTTTACCACACTTCCAAGCCAAGATAAAATTGCATTATCCCATGATCGTGGATAGGTCACATTTATTTTTTCCTTTTCCATGATAAGAAAAAGAATAGATGATATCATCATTCCTATATCACGGCTCGATATCAATACTCCAATACTCTATCCTTGTTATGCATTTAATATTCCAAATGTAATTATATATTAATTACAATATCACTATATATAAAAATAATAATGAAAAAAATTGGATGCCTTGATGGTGAACTGGAAGACACGCAAGACTCAAAATCTCGTGCTAAACAACGTGGAGGTTCGAGTCCTATTCAAAGCAAAATCCTAATATTATAACGCCCTTTGAATTGCTTAATTCCTTGGATATTACAATATTCAAAGTATACAATAACCTCAATATAAGTCAGTAATTATTGAGTAAGCATAGTAGATAATAACTTATCAAGTTAAACATAACTGACTTGGTTCATATTTGATACTATGCTTATTGGTTTAAATAGTAAAGAATCTTATTAGATTTAGTCCTTTTTATATTTTTTAATCTTTCCACTACTAAAGAATTAATATCATTAGTAGGAAGCCATGTTTGTTTGAGAAGTGTATCTTCCATTTGTTTCAATAATATTGTGTTAGATAGGAATATATTTGCTAAATATTCATAAATTTCGAATAGAGTATTATGAATAAGACATTCATTATTTAATAATTATCTATTTTCCCTTTCATTCTCAACCAAAAATACTTTGAAAGTAGCATCCAGTGTATTTTCACACAACAAAAAGTCATGTAGTATCTTTGTAGGACATGGAAGGACACACCTCAATTTGACACCAAATTCTTATAAACGTTTAGAAGTATAAAAATCCTCTAGTTTTTTCTTCTTAGGAAAATCAATTTCACTAGCATCATTATCCTCCAAAATTTCAAATTTTATTCCTAGGGCTATGTTCCTAATCCTTTTTATTTTTGATATAGATTGTATCATTATTATTGTAATATCCCTTAATACCTATTTTCTTTTTAAAGCATAAGTAATATAAACCCTTTTCACGAGTTCGTGATGAACAAAAATTTCTTCTCGTAAAAAAGCAACGCACCTATTTTGAAATCGAATACTAACGGGATCCCAAAGAAATCAAGTGACCTAACTATATTATACGTGTATCTCAAGGTTTATGTTCCACTACATCCTCTTATGTATCAAATTGATATATTCCCAACCTTTGAAACCTATTGTATAATGATCTTGCTTCCCGTAAAAGCAAATTATAGCTTTCTTCATGCAACATTATGTAAAGTATCATAATAAGGATCAACGGGGTCACAAGACACTAGGAATTTCAACAAAAAAAATCTGGAAAGATGGGTTGGCCTTTCTTTAATCTCTCTGAACAAATGAAGATAATCCAAAAATTGGTTCTCTAATGTTGTATCTTTTAAATTCTCGAATAGATTACTATGAAGAAAAGTAAAACTCCTAAGAGAAAAACTAGGTAGGTGCCTAATAATCCTATGTAGGTGTACCTCAATTCTTTATATAAAACAACTTCATCGAATTGAGAAGATAACCCCTTTTGTATCATATCTCTTTTGAACTGAGGAGAGATGGTGATGTTATTTTGATCATAATTTCCCCGAAATATTGCCCCCCAGAAACTCTTGTACAAAACTTTGTAAAATATTGGAAGCTAGAAGGAAATCATTCACAATTAGATCACTAAGAGGAGTCCAATTCTCTCTATTTGATTCCAATGTAAACCAACAATCTTGAGCTCTTGATCCGGCCAAGTAACCCACTATGTGATAGAATATGGTGAATTCCTTCACAACTAATCCAACAGTTGAATGTTCTAAATACAATTTAGACAAAATGTAATGCTTTGCACTCTGAAATTCCATTTTGAGATTTAGAAAATGCTTGGGATACGTAAGTTTATTTTTTTATATTTCCTTGTTTTATCGATCTTCTTCATTGAAATACCAGTGTTCACTAGATCAATTGACATAAATAACAATTACAATCTCCACCTTTCTTTTGAGGTAGAGATTGGGATCTATAGGAATTTGTTATGGAATCCATGTTAAACAAATGCTCATCAATTTTTTATATACCAATTCTTGAAGATTGCTTGAGACCATATATTGATTTAATGAATCTACATACCTTTTATTATTTTATATGTATGAATAACCCTTATGGATGAGTCATGTATAGTTCTTCCTGCAAGTCTCTATTGAGAATGACATTTTTCATGTTCATTTTGTGGACCCTCTCCCCTAAACCGTATAATTAGAGAAAATATTATTCTGATCATTTGGTCATATATGTCAAAGTAAAAATCTCCTTGTAGAAAATCCCTTCCTTCTAATTATACCCATTTATTATTAGTCTTGTCTTATACTTTTCAATGGTCCTATCATCTTTGTACTTGGTTCTAAAGATCGATATGTATCCAATGGTATTCTTCCCTAGTGGAAGATTGATATAAAACCATGTGTTGTTTTCATCACATATTGATATTCATCTTCGTTGATATATTTATAAATTGTGGAATGTAGGGCTTCATAAAATCTAGAGGTATTAGAATATTCAAAAAATTTACTCATTAAGGAAATATCTACCTCTTTTTAATCTTTGTTGCGAATCCTTGGTCTACATGTGGATGTTCCCGGGATATCATCCAATTTGGAAACTTATATAACATTATTATATAATTTATGTTTATGTTGAGATGCTCTAATGGGTTTTTATCTTGTCAAATCATTAGGTGTCATCATCCCCATCATCATTGTTTTTAAA
The DNA here is from genome assembly GCA_018340775.1 of Taxus wallichiana var. yunnanensis. Lineage (NCBI taxonomy): Eukaryota > Viridiplantae > Streptophyta > Pinopsida > Cupressales > Taxaceae > Taxus > Taxus wallichiana. The sequence continues at coordinate 270,009,922 of CM031241.1, forward strand.
ACAGGATGATCAAAATATGTCTCTATAATAGGGCTTCATTAAACATCAAGTGAGTTTATGGAAGGAGCCTAATCTTTTTCTTATAAAAAAATTATACATCCCTACTTTTTAAAGCTTTTATGGTCTTCAAATACATACGTTTTCTCTAATAACTTGTTCACTATACCCTATGAAGATGTAATTCTCATCATTCATGTCAAACTTCTTTCTCTTCTTTTTGGGAATGTGTATGCTTGATTTGCATACAAAATGTATGTTATTTTACATTATGGATTCCACCCTAACCATGATTCAATTGGTTTTACTCTATTCAAGAGCAATGTTGTTGTTTTGGTTGCTTCAACATAAAATGTATTTGTGTTTCTAAAATCATCAATCATGCATCTCACCATATCCATGATAGTATGTTTCCTTCTCTTGCATGACATCATCATTTTTTTCTTGTATGTGGATAAGGCATCCGTCAATGAATTACATACATTTCCAAGAAATATTTAAACTTTTTGCTAATGTATTCCCCCTTGATATGAGAAAATATTTTTTTAAAACCAGACTCTATTTTAACTAACTTTGAATTTTATGAAATAATAAAAGATATGTCATTAGCATGAAGATGATAAATGGACATTTTACATTAAAATACCATCAAAAAATATCATAAAAGACTAAAATGTAGAATAATTAGGTCTCATGGTTCTATAAAGACATGTATGCATCGATCAACCTTACTTCGATCCTGAAATGTATTTCTCTATAATGGTGTTTCATGTATTTTTACCTAAAAAGAAATATTAGTACTTATAAACGTCTCTCTTCAAAGGTGGAAATCCTCTCAACATTTCGTACTGATAGAGTGTTTGAAGATATTTTAAAATGGCGTGGGCAAGTGTTTTATGCCACAACTATGCTCGGGAGGTGTGCTTCACCACAAGTTCCTGATCATCTCTTTGGACAAAATCAAGATAGAAAATTCATCCCACAGTGAAATATCTTGCAAAAATTTTTATCTTCTAGATTTGTCTCTAATCAGAAACATGTTCTGTAATTCCCATCATAAAATAAAATTAAAATCAAATCAAACAAATATATATTGTCAAGTGAAGTGGAAGGGAAGTGAAGGAGGTTGGTGGGTTGTGATTTGAGTATTTGGAGAGGATGGTATGTGCAGATTGCTAGCAGGAGGGTTGTTGAAATGTCATGGATACATTTAACCAAATGAGTGTGATGACGTGCAAGCCTGGCCTTCCTGACGAGTGTATAGGCTCTTATACGGCCTGTAAACCTAAATTTTTCCTTGCATAATAATTCATGCACTTTAATTGCAATCCAAGGATTTAATCACACCTAAACTCACACTAACATTGAAATTTAGCATCATTTGGATGCGTGCAAAAATAGGTCTCCAAACTAATCAGTTACTTCTTCCTACATTTTCCCATTCTGTGCCAAAATACGAGTTCTAGAACAGATCATGGACATCCATCAAAGTAGAAAAGATAGAGGAATTTTGTTGGATATAGGTAATTGGAAATGCCTGAAACATTTGTGTTTCATGGAAAAATTTTATCGCAGGATATGCAGAGATGGGATTGGATGAGACGGATTTAGAAACTTACAAAAAAATGCTTTGAGAAGGAAAATCCGCACTCCAAAGACTTAATTAGTATAATATTATTCCATGTCAAAGTAGTAGACTTAGAACATATCTTTCCCATCCATTTAACAATAAAGGGTAGAGGAAATTATGTCAAACATTTCTGGTTCCAAATTTCATACTAAATATGTATCCAAAAATTGAGGCATACGCTTGGCTTGGCAGGTGCTTTGTTAAAATTGTTTGCAGATGTTGTAGTTGATAAATGTTTTGGTGGACAAGTATGCAAAATGTGGAACTTCACACAAGGCACGTGAACTGTTTCACAAAGTGCCTAAAAGAAATGGGTCCTCGTGAACAGCCATGACTGCAGGATACACACAAAATGGATCTATTAGAAGGTGATTTAATCTTGCATTTCCCCCTACTGTGTTCCCCAATCCTGGGCCAAAGGGAGGGATAAAACAAGTGAAAATGCCCAAATCTACTCAAAAACGTGAGATGGATTTATTGGCCTCATATTTCTTCCCCCTCCATTAGATATGTCAGATAGATTTTTATATTTCATACTGCAACATAAGGTCTGCATTTCCTCCTTCAGCAACACCAACATAGCCATAACCGTCGCCATTAACATCAAAGTTGAGGTTAAGGTTGTTTTATCACAGTAACATCCTAAATGGAATTTATGGTGTGAATGAGGGTTTGCATTTTGCCCTAGTGTACACATGTACAATGGTTGTCAGTTTAGACATTTTCTCTGTATCAATGGCCTAGAGAAGGTTCTTAATATGCCTCTAGAAAAGGTGCATTATGCTGGGAGCTAGGAAAGGCAGTGTAGAATACGTAACTCGTAAAAGGAAGTTGTGATTTATAGAGTCATGAAATGGACGACAGGGGTTGCATATTCAGACATGACATATTTGGTGTGACTCAACATATGTACATGTGTACCACAAAATTAGTGCCCATTCATTGTAGAGGATTAGAGATCTGGTCCATTTCGTGGTGGAGCATAAGGCCCATGTAACTAAGATTTCAAGAAAATGCAATATGGGGAAGTTTTCTAATGCTCGCGCTCTGCTTGACGAAATGTCCATTAGAGATGCAAAACCAAATCCCACAATATTGACCAGATTCATTCCCCAAGCATGGTTCATCTCTCCCTATCTTTCATAATTTTTTTCTTTAGTTGTTCATTTGCAGCGAAATAAAATTTTAAATGTAACATTATCATAGAATTGATAGTTTTAAATAAACTTGTTTTCAAAACAAAAGACATCATACCATAGCTTGTGCAATTAAAATATTCCTTAGTAGACAAGCATAAACTCAAACCCTCATTTTGAGATGATCTCAAAAGCTTCGGGACGAAACCAAATTGATACATTACCTCTTTTCTTATTGACAAGTTGAAGTTGAGCACCCTGTAAATATGTTGAATGTTTTCTTGTTAAAACATATAAATCATGATTTTCAGAGACTCACGGACCAACCTTCATAACTCGGAAAGGAGATGTCAAGTTTCCTACGTGTACCTTGTTATGTGAGGAGTAACTTCAATCCTTGGATCAACCTCTATTTACCATCTATGATATTTTTGATGCCCTTCTAAAATCCCTGTTACACCATTTTACAGCTATAGGAAGTTGTTAAAATTGAAAATTTGGGTTTTGTTTTGGCTCTCCGTTTGAACGCTGAGCAAAAAAATTCTTATCTGCCTTCGCAAACCTCTATTATTCTTACTAGAAAATTTCTTGAAACTTTAAGTTCGGGAAAATAAAATTCTTGGTTAGTTTGGTAAAGAGGTTTTGTAGGCCTCGATAGCGATTTGACTAGATCAAACTATACTAATTACGATCGGTGGCTCCAAAACCTGTTTCCATTTGAAACCCATTTTCGATTCTCATTTCCTTCGAATCCAATGAATTATCCTTATATAAGGGAACTCCTAGGAAATTTCTCATTTCTCATCCATCTATCGAATGTTATTTTTTTCAACGTAGTTTTCTTATCCCTCGAGCTTACTTTTGACTATCTACAACTAGGTCAATTGTGACCAACGACATCTAAAACTATACTCGCCATCGTAAACCATTAGTCGGTTTGGAAATCCCTCAATTCCTTTGAATTATTTGTGTATAGGAGGACACGTATAAACTTACCCACAGTATTCTTTCTCCCCTAAAGGCAACATTTGAAAGTGCTTTCTTAGCATCCTAGTCTAAATTGAATGTTTTTAAAACTAGGAGAAAAACGTTAAAAATAAAGTTGTAGGACCCTTTCTGGGATGACAAACCACCATGGAAACTTTTAAGACACATGGAAATAACTGTTTGGAACTCTATAGTGTGACTTGTTGTGTGAAATGGAACTTTTGACAAAATGGTGTTTCTCTCTCTTTCCTTTCTCTTTCTCTCTCCTTGGTTACAAAATGAAGTGAAATGAAATGAAATGAATACATGTTTCTAAACCTTTTCTTTCGAATGAAAATTATAATTATTATTATATGTAAATGGGAAACTAAAGACATTAATTATGGTAGATTAGGGTGGATTTCATGCCAATGATTTATTGTTGATTTCATGCTCACATGATTTTACAGGATGCAAGAAAGATGGTGAAAAGGTGATGTGTAATTCATTAGTTTGTAATCTATATATGTCATTGTAAAATAAATATATGTATAATTTAGTCACATGTTACGAAAAAGTTATATTTGAAATTTTCTAATATATCTGAGATGCTAGTTTTAGGGATATCTTAGGAAATGTGCAGTTAATCATAGGTTCAATTTGATTCATATTTCCGTATGGTAAAAAGGTTTGATATATCTATGGTAAATGAATTTGAAGTTAATATATTGTTGTCCATTTTAAGTGTTCAATAAACAATTAATTAATTATTGTGTTGTATTCTTACCTTGTAAATGTAATAAAGATATTTAATAGAAACACTCAACCCTAGTTTAAGAGTCGTGCATACCATGTCTTCATGTGTGATCCTTCTTACCATATAATAAATTTAAACTGTAGAATGAACTTAAACTTTACACTCAATGGAACCTCCTAGTTTAGGTAAATAAAACCCCTTGTTTGAGTTTACCATCATAGTCGTTATGTTTAGAGACATTGTTGTGAACCCATCTTTTAGGAACGACATGGTCCATATTTATCTAGAGTATGTGGTTTCCTTCTAGTTTAGTAACCATATGTGGGTTAAATAGAATGTCTTCTCTTCTAGTATGACACCATGTTGAGTGATGAAGACCTCCTTGGGAGTCACCTTAAGAGTCAATGTTCGAAGTAACGACTATGCGGTGTAGCCTTACAATTTATTGTGTAAGTAGAGATATTAATCCCTTTGTGTCCTAGTGGAGTACCAAGTATTACAAAGTAGATTTAGAATTTTTCTTGTCATCGAATGAATTTCCTTGCGGGTAGAAATTGTACATAACCATTAGAAAATACTATTGTATTTTAAAAAATTGATTTAAAAGAAGTGTCATTACCCCATGTTTCCATTTTCCCTTTTCTACCCTAGTGAGTGGCACAAAACAAAATATAGGTAGTTTTCCTATGATATTCCTATGATTGATCTCATGGTGGGATTAAATTACACAAGTGGATTTCTTTGTTGCAGCATGCATAACAGTACATTGTATAAGAGCAAAGAATTTAGTTATCTCATGCTAGGTTACACTCCTTGTAGTATTGAATCCATTAGTGAATATTAGTTGTTATTTTGTTTACAAATGTGATAAAACTATACTAATAATGAGACCATAGCACAATGTAAGAGTAAATCATATAACTATAAAATGATATTTGAGGTTAGGAACAATGTCACTCTTGGAATCCTTATAACTCAATTAAACATTTCATTATGTTAAAAGAATATGAATTTCCTTGGTTAGAGAAAACTTTGAGAAAACAAAAGATATACTTCTTCAAGATGTTAGACTAGTAATTTCGTAACTCTTCATGTTATAAAGTGATGCCAAAAAGAGACCTAAGAAACAATGTAAATGAAATGAGGAACAAAAGTATATGTTATAATGGTTTAAGAACAAATTATCACGTGAATTCCTTATGGTTGATTTAAGCTTTGAATTTTGTTAAGAATGGATATAAATTGTTCTTTGTGGGACTAGGCATTCGAGCTAATATAGAGTTCACTAAAAACAAAATAAAATAAAATTATGTCATGTTAATTCTTAATTGAATAAAAATAAATATGGAACTAAAACAACCATAACATGAGAAAAAATGTGCTTCTAATGTAAGTTCATAGGATTGGGAAACTTTAACCTTCACCTTCTTGGAATAGTATTATTTTTTTCCTTGAAAACTTATGGTTGGTCCCCTTGCATAATGAGGGTAAAATTAAATGTCAACTAAACATATTTTAAGAAACAAACCTTTAGCATAAGAACAAGAGAATTAGGAACCTTGTATGCAATTTGAAATATGGAAAATAATAATTTAAGTTATGAAGATTGTCATAAGGGATAAAGAGAAAACTTAAATGGTTGAATTGTAAGTTGAATGTGGAATGAACTTATGAATATGTAGGTGGAAGAATGAGAAAATTATACTTACATAATAATGTTATTGGAATGTTAAAAGTAACTTGAAGATGTAATCATCATAATGATGTATTGTGGGTTTGCCAATCTCGAGTCCCTTTTCTTTTGCCTAAGTTATTGCTAGCATTTGTTCATTGGAGAAAGTGTGGCATCGACATGTATATGGTGTTGTCATGTGTCTATGTGAGTTGATGACTTATGTAAGTGTCTTATGCATTGTTGAGTTTCTCTTCTTGGAGCCCTTGTGGTGTTGTGTAGTGAGTAATGTAAGTAAAAACAAAATTATCCTGATATTTTTATTGTTGTATTTATGTGTGTAAAATGTGGGCATTAAATTTGGTATCAGAGTGAGGTTCATGCTCTTGAACCTCTGGGAAAAATTGGAATTATTATGGTTTTTACATGGTGGTGGTAGAGACTGGAAGAGTAATGTGATATAAGCATGATGTGAACTATGCCGTAATTGTAATATTGTGAACACACATGATGTGTATGCCACTTAGTGCATATTATTATCATGTGTATGTGATTCCGATGAGAGTATTATCTCTTCTTTTTGTGGATTCTACGAATATTTCACATGCGATGTTTCGCCTTAGTGTGTGTGAAAATAATGTTGTTGTGGATTGTGAAGTTTTGGAGTTTTTGTTATTTTTGATATGTAGGTGTGTTAATGTGTTGCATGACATAATTAGTGTATAGTGAATTAGATTATATCGTGATGTTGCAATCGTGTTGTGATGAATTGTGTGTGTCACCATGTTGTAATTACAATTGACTATATGTTGTAATGTTAGACATTGTGTTTCCTCATAAGTATAATTCATGTAATATGTGATGGTTCATGTCGTGATTTAGGGTCATATGGTGAGCATATGATCCCTATTATACATTTATTGCACTTTGGGTGTAGTATGTGGTAATATGATGTATGTTAACTCGTGAAAGTAATTATTATGTTATACCCTATATATCTATATCATGTGTAAGACTCTATGGTTAATTTTTGTGAATCACCTTTTTGTTAGTGATATAGTTGTGTGTTATGTTGTGGACCCTATAATAACCGACCCTAAGGGAAATTGGTAAAAGGTGTATGTTTGGAGTGAGGAAATGTGTAGTGTTGACTAGTCACTTGAGTCAAGTACAAGATAGGAAGTGGAGCATTCCATAGGCTGAAAACCGACTTTTGTTTGTTTGGTATGTGTGGCACTTGCTCAATGGGTGTCATGGATATTGTGTTTTGTTAACACCTTAGGATTTGTAGATGAAAAATAATACTCCTTTCTCTCTCTCGATATGGTTATTGTATGGATTCAACCTATGTGATTTTGACTATGTTGAGCCTTGTCGAAGTGGTGGTGGGATGATTCAGATAGAGATGATGATAGTTGTATTATTGATATGATATTTTACGAGCTGAGGCTCTAATGTTTTTGAGTGCCAGAAACTCATTGAGTACCCCCTTGGTGGTTGTATAAGGCCACATAGTTATCATAATGTGTTATTCCTATACATAAATTTTATTCATAAATCGAACACTTTCACTTTTCTTTCTAGAATGAAGAATTTTCTTGATTGATATGTTCTTATATTTGGGTTGTTGTACTAACATTCAAATTTTTCACTAACCATGGCTAATTATCCATTTTATTTTCTTAGTCTTAAATTTACGTACCAAGTTAAAAAAATTATAACCTAGCCCAAGGCATGGGATTGTTGCCCCTTGGCATTTGATATGGATTGCTATGCTGGTTTTAATGTTGTAATGTGTTGGAATAAGGTCATGGGACTCACCATGGAGTGGTGGGACCTATCGACCCACTTCGTTGTATGGGGTACACCCCAAGGATTTATAGATAACTAGCATGTTGTTGAACCATGAGTTATTATGTCACTTGGGTTAGAGGTATCTGACTCTATGCGCCTAAGACCTATCGACATTAAAAATTTCCTCTGTAATTTATATTTCATTAATGTATGTATTAGGAATAGGATGTTGTTAAGTATAATTATTAGTGGTGTCGATAGAAGATAACGACATTGTTAGTACATCGCCACCGATAAAGTAGAGTACGGTAATAGTTAAAGTACAATTGGAATGTTGTGGTAATAAGTAAATATTTGTCGTAAGTGGTCCAAAGTAATGTTAAAATGTCAAAGTTGGGGTAAGCAGAGACGTAGTGTAAACATGATTAGGAATTATAGATACTATATTTTTAGTAAGGACAAAGAGTGATGCCATAAATATTTTATGTATTTTATTTGTAAAAAAGTCTAAAAGGTGGAACCCATATGAAATGATTAGGTTTAACTTATCTTAAAAGATAAGCCTACATGTAAAGATAAGAGTTAAGGTATGTAATATGATTCGTTAGAGTAGATATCTCATCCTATCTTAGATATAATGTGGATAATCCTGAAAGTTCTATAAGTAGAGAGGCCACCCCCTCATTTAGCATAAAAGGAGTAGTGAGGAATGTTGTATGAGAAAGTGTGCCATCATTTAAAAGGTGTGTTAAAGAATCCATTAAGAGTTGTAATTGTGAAGTTTCTCCCATAGTTATTGTTGGAAAGAAAGTGGAGTTGGTAACACTTGAAGTACTTTATGGGTGAGATTGTAACAATTTTATGTTAATAATATTTTTTTACGATTGTATTTCAGATTTTCCATCATTCTTTTATTTCATAGTCTATGGTATTATTGTGTTGTGTTTGTTATTCTATTTTCATATTACTACCACCAAACTAAAAGTTGTGCATTAGTAAATAATCATAGCATGAGGAGTTCCCGGTGGAATACTCTTAGAGTTCGGATTTGTGTTGACATTTTGGATCCATTGTTGGGACCATTCCTCGTTGGTGGCTTTTCTAGACGAGATATTCCCACTTAGTCATAAATAATTTGCAAGGTAACCTTTTTTTTACTGTGTGCATATTAGTTACCATGGTAAAATAATTTTTACCATCAATAGTATTTACCTCAAGATAAATTAACTTTTTTACCATGAATAGTGTTTACCACAATAAAGTCAATTTTTACCGTAGTAAATCAAGTTTTACCATAGTAAATATAAGTTTATCGTGGTCATTCCTATTTTACTATAGAAAGGTGTAAATTCACTTTCTATTATAGTAATTCCAATTATTGGTGCACATAAGTCTTGTTGATTGTACTTGTGGGTTGGTATTTCACTTTGGTTAATTTTGAAAATGGGAAATATTCATGTTTTTTCAGCCCAATCTAATGAATATGCTTCCTCTTTCATTCAAGAATTTAGAATATATTTCATTTTTAATGGCCTACTAAGAAACAGAACATTGGACTAAATTTTTCCTACCTTTTTGGATGGTTCAACCCCTTAGGTGGTTTGAAACACTAGGGGATAATGTTAAAAACACATGGGATTTATTAACGAAAGTTTTCTTTAAGAATCGTGAACAAAAAACTATGAAAATCTCATGATCTAAATCACAAAGCTAGTCGAAGGAGAGAAGGAGAAGATAAGGGGTTATCATGCACGTGTTCTAGAGCTAAGGAGGAAACTCGATGCCTAGATCCGGAAGGAAGGATTAACGAGATGGGTTGATGAATGGCATGGATAATCTCCTCTTATAAAAGCACTTCATTCTTGGGATGAAGTCGATATTAGACAACGAGTAAAGTATGACCGACCAACGAACCTTGAACAAGCAAAGGATATTGCAGAGGAGCCCAAAGAAATTGTTGCTAATATAAAACCTATACTAAAACCTTTCGTCCGTAAGAAGCCACAACCACTCTTTGCTAGCACAAATATTTCCCTAATACATCTACCGAGTATGAAGATATACTCATGAAGATGTTTCAGTTTACTATTAATATTCAAAGAAAGGAATTTAGTTCCCGGGGAGGAGATAGAGGTGCAAAAATATGCCATACAAAATGAATCCTAATTTTTCCAAGATTGCACAGAATAAATATATCTGAAAGTTATATGTTATGGTTATTATAAAAGGGTCATTATAAGTATAATTATCTAGATAGAGCTTCTACATCTGATACAAGAGATAATGATAAAGGAAAAGCAACTAGAATTCTTTTGATGTAGTAAATAGAAGCATAAATAATGAAGTAGATGTGATTATAACAAAAAGAAAGAAAAAAAAAGATAACCAAGATGGAAATGATCCTAAGAAGATGAAGGGAGAAACTTGTAAGAAACATAGGAGAAGAAAGTTGCGTGTGTAGGATTTTCTAAATTCACGGGCGAGGACCATACTCCATCTGGAAGATTTGTCCATAAGGCCTAAAAATATTACATATGGGAAACTTCTTGCTATGTCTTTTGAGAAGAGGTGGGAGCTGCATGAAGTGGAATCAATGCTTGATGAAGGAAGGAGGTTGAGGTCCATGTTTTAGAAGCGAGAGGAAGATCCCTACACTCCACAAGTTGCAGCGTTGATTGACAAATCGAGAACCTGTAGTAGATTCTACTCCGTGATGAGGTATTATGTAATGGTATTTCAATTTATGATGTCTTAGTAGATAAAGGTGTTGCGTTAATGTAATGAATGATTAATGAATATGTTGGGTTTAAAAACAGCTGGATCGTCCCTCAACTCTTAGTTAAGGTCATTAAATAAGGAAAAAACTAAACTAGAAGGTGTTGTTTCAAATGTGGAAATATATATTATGGGTGTTGTATGTGTGGTAGAATTCTAGGTGATGAAAAATGGTGATGTTCTGCAGGGGACTTAAAACGCACGACGTGTTTTGTGATGCATCTATCCATCCTTTCTCGTTGCATATCCGAATGTTGTTGGGAAGGCCATGCCTAAGGATATTTCATGCAAGAAAGTACTAGAATGAAGGCTTCATGAAACTTGGACGTGGCGAGAGAAAATAGTAAAGATAAATGTGATCCTCGACATTATAAGGTGGAACACTGTGGATTCAAGTGATGAAAATGATGATTAAACATCCTTTTATTACTCTAGTACCATTGAAGTGGACACGAGAAGATGAAGATAGTGAGGTAGATGTTTCGATTATGGATATCCTTCTGTCACAATGACTCATGAACCCATAAAATTATCTCAAGAAGAAATTGATGATCATCTCCAACAAATAAAGATTGGTGATATTGTGATGGAGAGTGAGAAGGAATCCTACCTCCAACTCTTTTGATTACAAGGAAATCCGTGAAGTAAGTCACGTAGAACATTCTATTGAACTAGTAGATGGTGTTAAGCCCATAAATAAAATGGCATACAAAATGAATCCTAATTTTTCCAAGATTGCACAAGAATAAATAGATAATATGTTTAATGCATGATTCATATTTGTTGTGGAGAATTCATAATGGGTTTCTACCATTGTGATCTCCATAAAAAAGAATGGGAACCTATGCATTTGTGTTGATTACAGAAAGCTCAATAAGGCAATAAATAAAGATCATTACCCTCTTCCATTATCAGATCAGATCTTGGACAAGTAGCTAGCCAAGAGAGTGCTATAGTTTTGCAGATGGTTATAGTGGATACAACCGAGGTTTGAATAGCGGAGAAAGATCGAGTGAATACTACGTTCACCACTCCTTGGGGAACATTTTCTTATAGAGTTATAACATTTGGGTTATGTAATACTCCAACTGACATTCCAATGCTTGATGAATAGTGTGTTTGAACCCTACATTAGAAGCTTCATCGGGGTATTCCAGGATGATTTTTTCATCTATGGGAGTAAAATAAACCATGTGCACAATGGATTGCAGATGAAGACATCATTTCAAAGGTTAGATGAAGCACAAGCCTCACTAAACCCTAAAAATGTGTCTTTGGACATTACGAAGGAATTTTTTAGGGCGGGGGATGTTGTATCTAGAGATGGTATTGGTACTTCCCGATAAAGATAAAGTTTCAAAAATCAAAGAGTTGACATTTCCTATGAATAAAAGTAAGTTGAGATCATTTTTAGGCCATGTGGGTTACTCTAGAAGGTTTATCAATAATTTCTCAAAACTTTCACTACCACTAACCCGGGTCTTCAAGAAGGATGTTACTTATAAGCCAAGAAAGAAGGGCATGAAGCTTTTTAACAACTAATTGATAGCTTTGGTGTCTTCACCCATTTTAAAAAATCTAGACTAGAGAGAAAAGTCATTCATTTTGTATGGCCGATGCTTCAGATGCAACATTAGGAAGGACTTTGAGCCAAAAGGATGAAAATGGGAATGATCATTGAGTTTAATTTAGGAGCAAAAAAAATGAGCAATACGAGGTAAACTATACAGAATGTGAAAAAATCGAGAGGCTCTAGCTTCTTTTAATTAAAGAAGTTTCTCTGATGCATCTTTCGATCCTACCATGGCTAGGGATTAGATTATGTCCACCATTCTCTTCTCTCGGTGCCGATAACTGTGGCGAGCTAGTTTAGGCTCCTCGCGAAGACCTTAAAGTCCGCTTTTAAAAAGTGTTTCGACAATGTTATGCAAACATCTTTGCTCTAAATCCTAAAATCATCAAGGTTTATAAATTACTTTGTAGGGAAGAAATTTACAACTAGCCATTGTAACAAATCATCAAATATATTAGAGCTCTAAAATATATCGTAAATAATCCTAACCCATCGGGAGGATAGAAATGTGGATAATGTTTCTATAATAATTTGAATGTGATATTATAGATAGGCTAGGAAAGAAGCATGTCAATGCGAGATGCACTCTCTCGAGCCTATGATGGTTTAGGTTTATCTTGTGATGATGATGATTTCCCGGATGCATCATTGTTATTCCTTGACACAATCCCTAGTGAATACATAGATATTTTGAATTATCTAAATGAATTAAATTTTCCTCATGGTGCCAATGCAAATACTAAGAGGAAGATTACTCAAGCCAGTCATCCAGATTCTATTATGCATGGAGTATTATTTCGAATAGAGCACGATGGAAAGGACAAGAGAGAAGTTGAACGCGTGATCAAGGGAAGGAGATAATATATTAATTCAACAATTGTACATGTGGAGGACGCTTCTCTGGACAACTAACAACAAGAAGGATCTTGGATGCGAGGTTATCACTAGCCCACTCTTTTTAGAGATTGTTATAATTATTGTAAGACATGTGATATTTGTCAAACACAAGGGAACCGTAAGACTTCATCAGCTCCATTATGCCCTATTCTTCCACTTGGTCACTTTGAAAAGTGGAGAATATATATTTTAGGTCCACTTTTAACTACCCCACACCAAAATAAGTATATTGTAGTTGCCACAGATTATTTAACCAAGTGGGTTAAAGCTAGGCCCTTGAAAACAATTTCCATGGATGAAGTGGAAAGGTTCATGTATGAATGCATTGTCACAAGATTTGGTTGTTTATTAGAAATTGTAACAGATCAAGGAATCCACTTCATTAATGAGGTGGTAGAGGCCTTGGTAAACAAGTTTTCTATTAAGCATAGGAAAGCAACAATTTACAAGCTAAGCACAAATGGATAGGTGGAGCAAAAAAATTATGTATTATGTCAAATCCTAGCAAAAGATACAGCTTTATAGGTACATAAGTGGGATAAAAGGATTCATGCAACATTGTGGGCATATAGGGCAACATCAAAGTCAACAACATGATACTCCCCATTTTAGTTGGCTTATGATGTTGATCCAGTTCTTCCTATTGAGTTTGATATTCCCACTGTGAGAGTTATGAAAAATGAAAGGATGGATGAAAGTGATTTGGTAAAGGAAAGGATGGTACATATTCATTTGCTAGAGGAAATGAGGGAAATAGCAAAGGATACAAGCTATAAGAAGAAAATGAAGCGAAGGAGTACTTTGATCAAAATATCCTCTAGTATCCATTTAACGTGAATGACTTGGTTCTAGTATATGATTTCGATAAAAAAAAGAGAATGCAGAGAAAATTTCTTAATGGATGGGGCCCTACAAAATAGTAGTTGTGCATGAAAATGGTACATATACCGAATGGAGGAATTGGATGGTACTCCAATTACAAAATGGGTCAACCATGACAAGTTAAATATTTTCCAATCACTAGTTTCATAATATCCATAAGATTCTACTCCGATGATAGAGTAGAATATATAGAGGGGGAAATGTCGACATTAAAAATTTCCTCCATAATTTATATTTCATTAATGTATGTATTAGGAATATGATGTTCTTAAGTATAATTAGTAGTGGCATCTAGTAAAAGATAATGGTGTAGTTATTATGGTGCCTCCAATAAAGTAGAGTATGGTAATAGTCAAAGTAAAATAGGAATGTTGTGGTAAAAAGTAAATATTTTTCGTAAGTGGTCCGGTAATGTTAAAATGTCAAAGTTGAGACAAGTAGAGACGTAGGATATAGACGATTAGGAATTAGAAATATTATATTTTTAATAAGGACAAATAGTGATGTAAAAATATTTTGTGTATTTTATTTGTAAAAACGTCTAAAAAGGTGGAACCCATGTGAAATGATAAGGTTTATCTTATCTTAAAAATAAGCCTACATGTAAAGATAAGAGTTAAGGTATGTAATATGATTTGTTAGAGTAGATTTCTTATCCTATCTTAGAGATGAAGTGGATAAGCCTAAAATTTTTATAAGTAGAGAGGCCACCCCCTCATTTAGCATAGAAGGACTAGTGAGAAATGTTGTATGAGAAAGTGTTCCATCATTTAGAAGGTGTGTTAAAGAATTCATTAAGAGGTGTAATTGTGAAGTTTCTCCCATAGTTATTGTTGGAAAACAAGTGGATTTGGGAACACTTGAAGTACTTCATGGGTGAGATTGGAACAATTTCATGTTAGTAATATTCTTTTACAATTTGATTTCATATTTTCCATCATAATTTTATGTCATAGTCTATGGTATTCTTGTGTTGTGTTTGTTATGTGTTTGTTATGTGTTTCTAATATTGCTACCACTAAACTAAAAGTTGTGCATTAGTAAATAAACATAGAATGAGGATTTCCCGGTGGAGTAATCTTAGGGTGCCGGATTTTTGTTGATAGGACATAGAGTGACCGACCTCTTTTGGGGAGCGAAAAGGAAAATTTATCTTTATTTTATTGCTTAAGGGAGACAAACGACTTTAGGGAGGTATAAGAGAAACTTGAGGGGCATAAGAGATATGGGTGAGGCATAAGAGACACTTGAGGGAGATATAAGAGACTTGAGGGGGCATAAGATATTTATGTGAGTGTGATTGATGCTTTGGGAGGTATATGGAGTTATTTTGTGATGTTTTGGGAGGTGTATGGTGTTGGTGTTATGATTTATGTGTACTCTTGTGAGTCTAGTTGTGTTTTGTGATGTTGAGGATTGATGCTCATCATTTTTGGTATGATGTTGTTTCCATCGTGACCCTATATAACTATAGTTATGGTTTTGAGTTATGTGAAACCCATGTATGTGTACATGTTGGAAATTCTATGTTGTTGTATTCTCGCTTTAGTTTACAGTACCTTTGTGTCGAAAGCATGTGTGATAAGTATTATATTTTTTTTGATTTTGGCTATGTATGTTCCTCCCATGGGTTAGTTGAGTTCTCGTAATGTGATATAGTCGTTGAAGTATGTATAAATATGTCTTGTGAACCATTAGTGTTGTGTTGTCCCTGATGTAGTATTGTGATGTCAGTTTTATTTGGCACCTACGAATATAAGACAACTAAAATCTCAAACAATGAAATACTAAGACTTGAGATTGATAAATACTTTAAAGGAAAAGACAAAGTAATAAAGTAAAAGAGAAATTCCAATATTCATAGAACATTAATACCTTGTAAAACTTCCCTTATCCCTTTTGGTCGCAAATTTAGCAACAAGTATCATTTCACTAGTGACATGAGAATTTGATTATTTCCTCCTTTCTCATGATAACCCCTTTTAATATTAGTATTGTGTCACATCGAGGACGATGCTCTTATTAGGGGAGGGAAGTGTAATGCCCGTCATAAAATAAAATAAAAATAATATCAAATAAATATATATTGTCAAGTGATGTGGAAGGGAAGTGAAGGAGGTTGGTGGGTTGAGATTGGAGTAGTTGGAGAGGATGGCATGTGCAAATTGCTAGCAGGAGGGTTTTTGAAATGTCATGGACACATTTAACTAAATCAGTTTGATGGCCTGTAAGACTAGCCTTCTTAATGAGTGTATAGGATCTTATATGGCTGTAAACCTATATTTTTTCCTTGCATAATAATTATTACACTTTAATTACAATCCAAGGATTTAATCACTCCTAAAATCACACTAACATTGAAATTTAGCATCATTTGGATGCGTGAAACAAATAGGTCTCCAAAATAATAAGTTTATTCTTCCTACACATTCCCATTCTATGCAAAAATATGAGTTCTAGAACAACTCAAGAGCATCCATCAAAGCGGAATAGATAGAGAAATTTTTTTGGATATAGGTAGTTGGAAATGCCTAAAAATTTGTGGTTCGTGGATGGATTTTATCGCAGGATATGCGAGAGATGGGTTTTGATGAGAAAGATTTAGAAACTTACCAAAAAAAAGATTTGAGAAGGAAAATCCACACTCCACAGCCTTAATTAAGATAATCTCATTCCATGCCAAATTAGGAGACTTAGAACATATCTTTCCCCTCCATTTAAGAATAAAGGGTAGAGGAAATTCTATCAAACGTTTTTGGTTGTAAATGTCATACTAAATATGTATGTAAAAATGGAGGCATACGCTTGGCTTAGCGGTGTGCTTTGTTAAAATTGTTTGCAGATGTTGTAGTTGATAAATGTTTTGGTGGAAAAGTATGCAAATGTGGAACTTCACACAAGGTGTGTGAACTATTTCACAAAGTTATTAAAAGAAATGGGTCCTTGTGAACAACCATGAATGTAGGATAAACAAAAAAAATGGATCTATTGAAGACGATTTAATCTTCCATTCCCCCTAATATGTTCCCCAATCTGGACAAAAGGGAGGGATAAAACAAGTGAAAATTACCAAATCTACTCAAAAATGTGAGATGGATTTATTGGCCTTTGATTTCTTCCCCCTCTACGTGATATGTCGATAGATTTATTCTATTTCATACTACAACACAAGATCTTCCTTTCCCTTGTGATTTTAGACCGACATAGCCATAACCATCTCCATTCGCATCAAAGTTTAGGTTAAGGTTGTTTTATCACAAAGTAACATCCTAAATAAAATTTATGGTGTGAATGAGGGTTTACATTTTTATTCGGTGTACACATGTGCGATGGTCGTCATTTTAGACATTTTCTCTCTATCATGGCCTAGAAAAGGTTTTGTTGTCCCCTAAAAAATTTCCTTCATTTTTTCAAGTCTAATCCTAAATTTTTGAGTTGGTACCCTTTGAAAATGGTCAAATCTGAGTATTTTGATTTTTTGGTTCTTTCTAAGGGCTCAAACGATGTTTGGAACCTACTTCATCAGATGGGAAATTTCTTCCCCTTTCCAAAAAGGTAAATAAGTCATTCTAACTCGTATTTTGCAAGATATGGCCTAACGGACCTAAGTTCTCTTTTTTTCCTAAAAGAAAATGAGACTAAATGCGGGCTAAGGAGATTTCTTTTCCACTTTTCCTTTTCAGCAAAAAGTGTAATTGGTGATGGTAGATCCATGAGGCTTTAGCATTCGAGGTAGAGAAAATATTAAGGTTCAAGCCCCGCAACCAATCAAATTGTGCCACGTCCTTCAACACGGAAGTGCCGATCGACGAGAGGAGTTTGTGATTTTAAATTTTTTCCAACAAAGGTTCAAAATGTTCTAAATGGAGCCACGACCCCGTATCCAATCAAATGGTGCCACGTGTCCATGTTGAAAAGTCAAAACTGGGTCGATGGAGATAAAAGTGAAAAATGCAAAAAATTTAAAAAGTTGTAAAATGAAAAGAATTCACCCACACCGCTCCAATCACCTTCTGCCACATGGGTGGCTCAAATTTAAAGGCACAAAAGGTCGATCTAATGGTCCATATTCAATATGGATAGTCTTTAATGGTTTTAATTATATATTTTCTAGCTTTTCCCCACCATGGCCATTTCTATGCAAATCAAGAACATGAAACAGTGTGAAATTATTAAATCTGTTTAAATCTTTGCTTGGCCATTCGAGGAAGTTGTAACCACCTTGTGTGAGCTATTTCATGGGCTTTGTAAGTCATTGTATAGGTTGGAAATTGAATTTGGAGACTGTAAATGCATTTCGTGAATAGAGGACAAAAACAATAGTCAATCTTCTTCTATTCTCTTCTTTCGTAATTTTCTTATGTTTCCTTTCATTGTATAAAGTTTCTACTTTTCTTGCAATAATAAAAGAAGGATTTCATTCCCATTTGATGGATGAATCAATTAATTTCTAACCAATGTGTTTTTATTCGGTCTTGTAGCTAGGAGTTTGTAAATTTGTTCTTCTTCCATTATTAAATGCATGTTATGAACTTTTTGATCAATGTATGTAGGCCTCTGATATCCTACCTCCATCATTGATCTTCTTGCCTTCATTCCCACTCCCTTTCCCACTCTCAGACCAATTTTTTTCCTAGCAAGAAATTGCAGGCTTTGCCATAGGGTCAGTGGAGTGCCCCTATGGATCTCTGGTTGAAAAACCACCATTGAATCCACTTGTTTTACATGCATAATATGGCAGCTACACCATTCAAAGTAGAGGGACTTAGATTCCCATAGTGTTGGTGAGGAAAACCACAAATTTTCCCTCAAGAAAAATTTCCAAGCCAACAGTTTTGGCACCCACCGTGGGGCATATTTTGCAGCATCTGCACCCTAGAAATGACCACAAGGTCATAATATATCATTAGAGTTTATTGAAAAATTTGAAGTTTCTTGTGATCCACATGGATACAAATCATGGCTATTCTTGCAAACCCTCCTGTTGAGAGACCTACCTTGCTCTTTCACATTCAAGAAGATATCATTTCAGACCTAAGGGAGGCTATTTGGCATAATAGGCAGAGTGTAAATCATTACTATATTGCCTCAAAATATGGACCAAGAAGAAGAACTTTCCTCTTGAGTTGGAGGAGCAAAGACAAATCTTGGCACCTCAGAGAAGACAATAAGCCTTCAAGTTGGCTGATAGAAGGTATACCCGATAGTTGAGATAAGGAGGATTTTTTGATCCTACTTTTGATGAGCTTAAGAGAGAAGAACAAGAACTAGAAAGAGAGGAAGAGGTGAGAGTTCCATTTGAAAGAGAATAAGTGATTAGGGCTCAATTTGAGGAGATTGAAATAATCCAAGAAGAGGTAGAGGAAAGAGAAGCATCCCTAGCTGCTCAAGAAGCTAGAAACAAAAACAAAATGGCTGATTAATGAACGTGAAGCATGTAGACCAAATGTGCCATGGGGAAGAAACACTGGTCCACTTTCTCTCCCACAAATACTCCATGATCTGCCAAGAGGCTCAAGAAATAATTTTCCCAAATTTAAGGGAGATGGTTCTCAACTCCCTGAAGAACATGTAGCAACATTCATCACTGCTTGTGGTGTGTTGGGGGTTGAGGATGAAGATGTGTCAGTTAGAATTTTTGTGGAGTCACTCCAAGAGAAAGTTGTTGAATGGTTTTACATGCTTCCCCCAAGATCTATCACTAGTTGGGATGACATAAGAAGTGCATTTGAACATAGGTTCAAGAGCACTAAAGATTTCCAGATCTACTAGTTCAATTGGTTCAGATGAAGAAAGAAGGTCTCTAGTCCATGAGAGATTTCATAGTAAGGTTTGATAGATTGACAAGAAGAATCCCTGAAGATGTAGTTCCTCCTGAAAATAACTTGAAGAGGTTATTCATCAGTGCCTTTCCATCAGAAGTTGGTTTCTTCCTCAGAAGAGACCAACCAAGAACATTGAGGGAAGCTCAAGACTTTGCAATTGAGACTGATGATGATCTAATCCTTTCTAGAAAGGTGAAGGGCCCAAATGGAAAGCAAAAGGGTCAGAGTTCAAGTTCAATCACCATAGATCCCATGTTCCAAAAATGGCAAAATATCTAATTTCCTTGAAGAAAAAACTACCACATATCACAATGAGAAATGTTCCAAGAAGAAAAACTTTCCTAATAGGAAAATGATTACACCACCTCCTCACCAACTTTCTCTTGAAGCACCACCAGTCAATGCTATCTGTGATACCAAAGATTCAAGAGATCAAGAAAAATCTGAAGTTGATGAACCTGAAGAAGAAAATGTAGAAGACTATGAAAGCTACCTTGAAGTTGAATAAGTTGATATGAATAATGGCATGTTTGATTTTGTTGACAATGTGGTCGCTTGTACACCAGAGAAAAATCCAAGAAAAACACTCCATATTTAGTGGTTGCAAAGGAGAAGAAGACCAAAGAATTTTCCACTTCAGAGGTCACACAAAAGAGGATCATCAACAAAGGTTCTCCATTACCACCTTCCATGGATTCTACTAAAGAAAAACTAGACTTGGTTATTTCCAAGGACCATATTGTTATACCAAGTAAGTATTTTGTTCCTTCTTCTAGTTCTCAAATTGTTAAGAGCACTTCCCCTTCCATTGGAGTCTCTACAAAATACCCAAAGTTCAGCCAAAGGCTACACCTTCACCTTCTGCTAAATTGATTGCTTCACCTTTGGGAGAGAATCTACCATCCAAAACATCCAAGGTTCCTTCAAAGCCCTTGCCATGTAAATCCTCCTCCACTTTAGGAACTTCCTCCTCACCCAGCATTGCCCCATTTGATTTTGTGGAGCATGCAAGTAAAACCAAAGTCCAACTCTCAGAGATAGAGTACCTACAAACACACCCTGCCCAATTTGACAGATTCATTAATGCAGTCCGAGGTAGTAGCCCTATATCCTCAAGTCCCATTTCTAAAGGACTTCTCCCAACACCATCCACACCTCCATCTCAAAACATGTTAGCTCTCAGTGCTTCAAAAACAACTAGGGTTGATCCTTTCTATTTGTCTCTCCTCATAAATGGCTTTGAGTTGAACAATTGTATCATTGATTCTGGAGCCTCTGATAATGTAATGCCACTCAAAGTTACAAATGCCTCGCCTAACCCTAACTAGAGTAAATGGAGCATGTTATTCAATGGAATCTAAACAAGTGCCACTAATTGGAAGAATAAAGGATGCATAAGTAACTTTGGCTGACTTCCCTAACAAGAAGGTGCTCCTAACTATCTTAGTGGCAGACATCCCAACATCTTTTGGCATGATTTTGAGTAGAAGTTTTTGTAGAGACCTAGGTGGAGAGATTAAAATGGATTGGTCATCTACAACTATCCCAGTCAAAGGTGAAATGAAGAGGTTGTTTCCTGTAAGAAAGATGAAATTCACAGTGAAGAAGTCTGATGATCCAAGAGCCAACATCCTTCTTCAAGATTCTGAGTTAGGAAACTACTTTCTCACATCACAAAAGGATGAAAACTTGCCACTTCTCATGGAGGAAGAAAAGATCAGATCTGGACAATGGAATTTGATGGAAGTCATTCAAGGGCAGGCTCAGGAGCTGGTGTTGTTTTGTATTCCCCTTCTAAGGAAATGCATCCTTTTGCCTACAAACTACAGTTTGATAACACAAACAATACAATAGAATATGAAGCCCTTATTTTGGGCATGAGTGTTGCAGAAGGACATGGGAATCAAGAAGTTGAGATGCCTTGGTGATGCAGAGGTGATAGTGAAGCAAATTCAAGCAATATCAAGTGAAGAACCCAAGGCTCAGACATTACAAAAATAGGGTTTGGGATTGCATTGAATTCTTTGATGCATTCTCTATTGAAGCCATTCCAAGGAAAAAAATGAAAGGGATGATTCTCTTGTAGTGTCAACCTCCTTATTGACACCTCATCCTTCTTTTGAAAAGATAAAGTGACCATTGAGATGGTATTCAGACCTAGTGTACCTGATAATGTAAATCATTGGTAGGTCTTCAATGATGACAATCAAATTTTGACCTTCTTAGAGAAAAGAGACAATTTCAATAATCTCTTCTTTGAAGGAAGTGTCAATCCTCATAGGGAAGTTGTTATTGAAGAAGAAACTGATGGAATTAAAGGATTTGATGATGAGGGCATGATCAGACTGAAAGGCAACAAGATTATGAAAGTCTTAGTCTCTTTGGAAGATTTGTTTAACAAACATGATAGATTCATTCAGGAGAAATAAAATCTATCTTCTCGGTGTCCATATGATTTTGATAAAGAAAACATTGGTACTTCAGAAGATCCAAGAATGGTCAACATTGGAAAATGCTGCTCACCTGAAGAGAAGAGAAGGTTTGTTTCTCTGCTCAAAAGTACTCTGATGTTTTGGCTTACTCCTATGAAGAACTCAAATCTTTCCAACCAAAGGAAATGCACCATTCCATTCCTTTGAAGCAAGGTGCTAAGCCCTTCAGGTAGAAGCAAAGGCCCTATAACCCAAAGATTTCTGACATCATCAAGGAAGAGGTGACCAAGATGCTAAATGCTAGAATCATTTTTCCCATTCACCACTCAACATGGGTGGCTAACATTGTGCCAGTGAGGAAGAAGAATGGTGAGATAAGGATATGTGTTGACTTCCAAAATTTGAATCAAGCCTCACTCAAGGACAACTACCCTCTGCCAATCATGGATCACATTTTGCAAGCAGTCACTGGATCTGAGATGCTCTCTTTGCTTGATGGGTTTTCAGGGTACAACCAAATCAAAGTGGCAGAGGAAGATTGTAGCAAAACAACATTCACAACCCCTTGGGGCACTTTTTCCTATAGTAGAATGCCTTTTGGCCTAATCAATGTAGGAACAATTTCCAAAGAGCAATGGACTTGGCTTTCAAAGATCTAAAGCATTGCATTGTCATATATCTTGATGACCTCATAGTATTTTCAAAAAAAAGGGAGGAGCACATTTGTCATTTGGAGCAAGTTCTTGCAAGGTGTAGGAAACATGGCATATCACTGAATCCCTAAGAAATGCATCTTTGGAGTCACAGAAGGCAAGTTGTTGGGGCACATTGTGAACAAACATGGAGCACACATTGACCCTGAGAGGGTAAGAGCTATTCAAGCACTATCTCTTCCCACAAGTAAGAAATGAGTGCACTCATTCTTTGGAAGGTAAACTTTCTTCGCCACTTTGTCCCTGAGTTTTCTGAACTAACAAAGCACATCACCTCCATGATGAAGCCTCAAGAAAGTTTCAAATGGAGCCATGAAGGGAAAACTACATTTGAAGAGATCAAGAGAGCTATTGCCAAATCTCCAACTCTTGTATCTCTATATTTCAAACAAAGGAATTCATCATGTACTACTATGCCTCAGAACACACTCTCTCTGTTGTCCTTGTCCAGAAAAATGATGAAGGATTTGGAAGCACCTATTGCTTTCATGAGTTGTCCTTTGAAGAAGCATGAGCTCAACTATAGTCAATTGGAGAAACATGCATATGCAGTGGTTAAGGATGTGAAGAACTTTAGGTTTTACATCCTTAATTCTCATACTTGTGGTGATGGTCCCTGGAAGTGCAATCAAGTCCATTTTAACACAACAAGATCCTAGATCAAAAGAGAAATTGGATTGCAAAGACTCAAGAGTATGACCTGAGATTAGACCCTCTAATCTGGTAAGAGGAAATGGTCTGTGTAAGTTGATTGCTGAAGATGAAAATCTCAAAACTTAGCATGGAGAAAAAGATGACACTTGCTTCAACCTGCTCAGAAGACTGACCCACAAGTTCTCTTTGTAACCACTACTGATGAGTGGTATGCAGATATTTCCTTTCTGCTCACTTATGGAGAATTTCCCTCTCATCTGGATTACAAGAAAAGAAGAAATCTCAAGATAAAGGCAGCCAAGTACGTGATCTAGAATCATGCACTTTACAAGAAAGGTATGGATGGTTGTTTCCTTAGATGTGTTGATAAAGAGCAACAAGGAAAGTTGTTTAAGGCCTATCATGACCAAACATGTGGTGGAACTTCTCAGCAATGGTCACTACCCACAAGATTCTTAGAGGTAGGTATTATTGGCCTTCTCTTTTTGTTAATACTCAGAGTTGGGTTTCCAAATGCAAAGCATGCCAACAATTTGTTGGAAAACCACAGTTAGCCACATTTCCACTCAGGCCTATGATCATTGAAGAACCATTTCAACAATGGGGGCTGGAATTCATTGGTGTGTTGAATCCTCATTCAAGTGTTGGGCATACTTATGTGCTCACTGCCACAGACTACTTCACCAAATGGGTGGAAGCCATTCCAACCAAACAAGCTAGCTCTGAAGTAGTATGCAGTTTCATCAAAGAATACATCATTGTCTATTTTGGAGTGCCTCAAAAGATTGTTGTAGACAATGCCACTTATTTCTCTTCAAGAGAGTTGATAGAGTTTTGTTATGGTTTTGGAATCTCTCTAGCCCATTCTTCTAACTAATAAATGGTCAAGTAGAAGAAATGTGTCATTGTTCGAAAGCTTGTTGATGAGAATCAAAGATTGGCAAAGAGATTGTATGATGCATTGTGGGCTGATAGGATCACTCCCGAAGGCCATTGTACATCACCTTTTCATCTGTTGTATGGAGCTTGTTCCCCATGAAAATCATGGCCAATACAAGGACTCCATTGACAAAAAGGATCCTCTTTCTTGATTGGAGAAGAGATTATATAGATGCATTGTGGGCTGATAGGATCATTCCCAAGAAGGCCTTTGGACAAGTACATCATATTTTCAGTCATGGAAAATTTGATTCTGGAGTTGTGGTTAGCCACTTTCAAATTCATGGAACTTGTGGTGAGAATGTTTTCTCTTATCATACTTGGATAGAACTCCATTAGGATTTCCTAGAGTGGGCAATATTTGAATCTATAACATCGGTGAAAGTGAGTTTTCCCTCACTTGTAGCATATTTTTTTTTTCCCCTTTTCTGTTGTGTGTTTTTGTTCTCCCCTTTTTGTTTTGGTGTGTTTTTGGTTTGTGTGTCCTCTTCTTCCCTTCTTTCTTTCCTCAAAAGTTGTACATGACTCTACATGGGCCAATGGAGAAGGCACTTTGTTCAAAGTTATATGTTTTAAAAGTTTATATTCTGGATCCTCATGCCATGTTTTCTCCCTACTTAATCCATGTCATGTCCCCAAGATAGAGCCAACTGTTGTCCCCTCAAAAATTTCCTTCATTTTTTCAAGTCTAATCCTAAATTTTTGAGTTGTTACCCTTTAAAAATGGTCAAATCTGAGTATTTTTATTTTTTAGTTCTTTCTAAAGGCTTAAACGATGCTTGGAACCTACTTCATTAGATGGGTAATTTCTTCAACTTTCCAAAAAGGAAAATAAGTCATTCTAACTCGTTGTATTTTGCAAGATATGGCTTGACAAACCTAAGTTGCTCTTTTTTCCCGAGGTGGACCATCGGGACTAAGGGGATTTATTTTCCACTTTTACTTTTTAGAAAAAAATGTAATTGGCAATAGCAGATCCGCAAACTAGAGAAGAGCGGAGAAAATATTAAGGTTCGAGCCCCATAAGGTCAACCAATCAAATTGTGCCACGTCAACACAAGATTGCAAACCGAAGCGAAGGAGTTTGTGATTTTGAATATTTTTCTAAAAAAGGTTTTAAATGTTCTAAATGGAGCCGTAAAACCTTATCAAATAAAATTGTGCCACGTGTCCACATTGAAAAGTCAAAATGGGCCGGTGGAGATAAAAGTGAAAAATTGCCAAAATTCCAAAAAGTTGTAAAACGAAAAGAGCTCGCCCACGGCCACTCCAATCTCCTTCTGCCATGTGGGTGGCTCAAATTTAAATCCAAAAATGGCATATCTAACGGTCCATATTCAAACCGGAAAGTTTGTAATGGTTTTAATTATATGTTTTCTAGCTTTTCCCCACCATGGTCGTTTCTCTGCAAATCAAGAACCCGAAATGGTGCGAAATGATTAAATCTATTTGTAACTACTTCTTGGCCATTCAAGGAAGTTGTAACCACCTCTTGTGAGCTATTTCATGGGCTCGATTAAGTCATTGTATGGGTTGGAAATTGAATTTGGAGACTGTAAATGCATTTCGCGAATAGAGGACAAAAACGATAGTCAATCTTCTTATATTCTCTTCTTTCTGCAATTTTCTTTTATTTCCTTTCATTGTAAAATTTTTTTCTTTGGATGCAATAAGAAAAGAAGGATTTTATGCCCCTTTGATGGAGGAATCAATTAGTACTTTGTGACCAATGTTTTTTTATTCGGTCTTATAGCTAGGGTTTTGTAAATTTGTTCTTCTTCCAATCTTAAATGCATGTTGTAAACTTTCTAATCAATGTATGCAGGCCTCTGATATCCTAACTCCATTATTGATCTTCTTTCCTTCATTCCCACTCTCAGGCCAATTTCTGTCCTAGTAAGAAATTGAAGGCTTTGCCATAGGGTCAGTGGAATGGCCCTATGGATCTATGGTTGAAAAACCACCATTAAATCCACCTGTTTTACATGCATAATATGGAAGTTGCACCATTAAAAGTACATGGACTTAAATTCCCATAGTGTTGGTGAGGAAAACCACAAATTTTCCCCAAGACAAATTTCTAAGGCAACATAAAATGCATTTCACAAATAGAGGAAAAAAAGTATAGTCAATCTTTGTCTATTCTCTTCTTTATGAAATTTTCTTCTGTTTCGTTTCATTGAACAAGTTTCTACTTTGGCTGCAATAAGAAAAGAAAGATTTAATTCCCCTTTGATGGAGAAATCAATTGGTACTTTGTGACCAATGTGTTTTTATTTGGTCTTGTAGCTATGGTTTTGCAAACTTGTTCTTCTTCCAATTAAATGCATGTTGTGAACTTTCTGATCAATGTATGCAGGACTCTGATATCCTACCTCCATTATTAATCTTATTGCCTTCATCCCACTCCCTTTCCCACTCTCAAACCAGTTTTTGTTCTAGAAAAAAATTGCAGGCTTTGCCATAGGGTCAGTGGAGTGCCCCTATGGATCTTGTGT
Source organism: Taxus wallichiana var. yunnanensis (assembly GCA_018340775.1). Lineage (NCBI taxonomy): Eukaryota > Viridiplantae > Streptophyta > Pinopsida > Cupressales > Taxaceae > Taxus > Taxus wallichiana. The sequence goes on from CM031241.1 coordinate 270,037,062, forward strand.
TGAAAAAACACCATTAAATCCACTTGTTTTACATACATAATATGGAAGATGCACCATTCAAAGTAGAGGGACATATATTCCCATAGTGTTGGTGAGGAAAACCAAAATTTTCACCCAAGACAAATTTCCAAGCCAATAGGTTCTAAATATGCCTCTAGAAAAAGGTGCATTATGCTGGGAGATAGGAAAGGTAGTGTAGAATACATAACTAAGAAACTAAAGTTGGTATTTATAGATTCATTGAATGGATGATAGGGTTGCATATTCGACATGAAAAATTTGGTGTTAATCAACATATGTACATGTATACCATAGAATTAGTGCCCATTCACTATAGAGGATTAGAGATCAGGTCCATTTTGTGGTGGAGAATAAGGCCCATGTAACTAATTTTTCAAGAAAATGTACTATGGGGGAGTTTTTGAATGCTCTTGCGCTACTTGATGAATTTTCCATTAGAGATGCAGAACCAAATCCTACAATTTTGACAAGATTCATTCCCAGAATGGGTCATCTCTCTCTATATCTTTCATAATTTTTTTCTTTACTTGTTCATTTGCAGCTAAATAAAATTTTTAATGTAGCATTATCGTAGAATTGATAGTTTTAAATAAACTTATTTTCAAAACAAAAGGACATCCTATTGTAGGTTGTGCAATTAAAATATTCCTTGGAAGACAAGCATAAACTCAAACCCTCATTTTGAGATGATCTAAAAAATTTCCTGACAAAACCAGATTGCTACAGTACCCCTTTTTTTATTGACAAGTTGAAATTGAGAACCCTATAAATATGTTGACTGCTCTCTTGTTAAAACATATAAATCATGATTTTTAGAGACTCACAAACCAACCTTCATAACTCTGGAAAGGAGATGTCAAGTTTCCCGTGTATACCTTGTTATGTGAGGAGTCACTTCAATCCATGGATCAACCTTGATTTACTGTCTATGATATTTTTGATGCCCTTTTAAAAGCCCTGTTACACCATATTACAACTGTAGGAAGCTGTTACAATTGAAAAGTTGGGTTTCATTCCAGCTAGCCATTTGAATGCTTTGCACAAAAATTCTTATCTCGCCTTCGCAAACCCTTAGTATTTTTACTAGACAATTGCCTGAAACCTTTGGTTTGGGAAAATCACATTATTGGTTAGTTTGGTAAAGAGGGTTTTTAGACCTCTAATCGCAGATGACTAGATCAAATTGTACCAATTACGATTGGTGGCTTCAGAAAACCCATCACCATTTGAAACTCATTTGTTAGTTCTCAGTTCTGTCAACTCTGATGAATTATCCATATATAAGGGAAATCCTAAGAAATTTATCATTTCTCACCCATCTATCGAATGCTATTTTCTTCGACGTGGTTTTCTAATCGCTCGAGCTTATTTTTGGTTGTTTGCAACTAGGCGATTCGATCAATGGCCTCAAAATTATCCTCCAATCGTAAATTGTTCGTCATTTTTTAAATCCACAATTCCTATGAATTATTTGTGTATAGGAGGACATGTATAAACTTACCCATGGTATGTTTTCTCACCAGAAGACAACATTTGAAAGTGGTTTCTTAGCCTCCGAGTCTAAATTGAATGTTTTTACAACTAGCAGGAAAATGTAAAAATAAAGTTGTAGGACAACTAGGAGGAAAATCATGGATTTAAATAAATAATGTTTGAAACTCTATAGTGTGACTTGTTGTGTTAAATGGAACTTTTGACAAAATGGTGAATCTCTCTCTTTCCTTTCTCTTTCTCTCTCCTTTGTTACAAAATGAAGTGAAATGAAATGAAAAAATAGATGTTTCTACACCATTTATTTCGAATGCAAATTATAGTTATTACTATATGTAAATGGGAAACTAAAGACATTAATTATGATAGATTAGGTTGGATTATGTTGGTACCCAAATCTATTGTCCCTTGCGTAAGTTGAGAATCATCATGAATTTAACAAGAAGGTTAAAGACAAACAGATCAAAATATATGTTGCTTTGTAGCTAGGGAGGAGATTTTTAACTTGGTCTTTGTCACTCAAATTATTGGAGAAATGGATATTACCTTGAAGAGGATTTGATCTATCCTCACTACTTTAGGTTGTGCCTTTAACCAGGGTGAGAGGACCCATTTTGTAACCTCTGTTTGATGAAGGATATGAAGATATCCTTCTTTGCACAATTATTAAAGGAAACCTTGAGAAAATATGGTCAATACACCAAATCTGACTCTCACGAGTTGTCACTTCTAAAAGATGGAGATATTTTCTAAAACAAGGAAAATGTCACTAAAGACATTGAAAATTGATTTGTTTATGGATATTTTAGTAGTATAATTTTTGCATTTGTGGATATATAGGACAAACAGGGGTAGTTTAGGTAGGATTCATTATTTTTGAATAATTTTTTTATGGGAGATTAAGAAATACAAACTTGACCTTGCCATATCTTTAAGGAATTTTACAAAAATTGGAAAACTCAACAACAAAGAGCTTCAGAATAGCTAAAATTTTCCTTCAACCAAAAGGTGTGCATCAATGAAGGCCCAAATCTACATGTTTTCACACAATCTTCCAGAATTTAACATGAAGTCTTGAGTTAAAAGACTAAATTAAAAATCAAAAACCTTTGGTTCATCACGCCTAATGTACACCCAAAGACTTACAAACAATATCTATCAATAAATGAAGGTAAAGTGATTTTAAATTTTTATTTCATTACCAAAAAAAGATCTTCCCATAATGAAATTACGATGCCACTAGACCATCACAAGGATGAGATTTGTGTGATTTAGATAGATTTTAATATAAGATTGCAACAAAAAAAAAACTATTTGAATACATTTTGAAATACAAGCAGATACAATTTTGCCCAAGATTAACATAGATTAATTCAAAGTTGATTAGATTCATCAATAGGGTAAAGTTTCTAAAACAATCTCAGATATTTTCAATGGCTGTACACCTGCAACCAACGTGACATGATAGAAATCTAAAGAAAATAAGACATTAACAAGTTTCTCATATGGTCTCTCAGAAGATGGGATTTTCTCAAATTTTCTCGTGAATTTTAACCCCTGACCTTTTTCATGGCTAAAGCATGCATTTTATAGCATTCACATTACATCAAAGCTTTACCCCCAAGAAAATAATATTCAAAGCACCTTTGTTTGTTACATTTTTTATCATGATTCGTGAAAATGACGTTTAAAAGATTTGCAAAAAAAAATTTCTAGGTGTTTCAAAAAGGCAAATCATTACAAATATTTGCATCATTGTTTGAACTAGAAGCACATTTTTTACCCTACGTGCATGCATCATTCTTTTCCTTCATCATTTCATCCATTTCCTTTGCAATTTTTATCTTCAACTTTGGATTTGGCATTTTTTCATTTTTGTAGGAGCCTAAGAAATTTTGATTCAAATTATCAATCTTTGAATGCTTTAGATCCATAATTTTAGCTCCACAACTATTTAACTTTGCACTTTGAGATAGAAACGACAAGAAATTATCAATAATTGATAAAAAAAAAAAAAACAATGTGAAAATCATATTTCTGGAAAGCTTGGAGCATAAATGGCAGAAAAAACAGATGCAATGCACAACTACCATTGATTTTTCCCTTTTACAACTTTAAATTAAAGCTTTCCACATGGAAGATGATTTAAATTAGGCCTAGTGGCACTTTTCTACATTTTATAACTTTTGGAAAAAAATGCAAAATTTTGACATTTTGCCCCACCCCTCTGCCTTTGAAGAATGGGCTTGACACGTGGCTTAACATGGACCTTGATAGAGTTGCGCTCAATTTTGCAACTCTACCCTTTTTTACAAAAAAGGATTTTTTTTCCAAATTTCCCTCGGAGCTCGGTCTTTCTACTTCTAGATTTTGATGTGGGTCCCAGTAGGACTGCGCTTCATTTTATACCTTATACTTAATTTCTCATAAAACCAAAAATTCAAAATTTACTTGACGGACTACACCTCCACCTTTGACATTTCAATGTAGATTCAAACTAACTCTGGTGGGTTCACGCTCCATTTCGTGACTTACTTTATTTTCACAAATGAGAAAATTTTCCAAATTTACTCTACGGCCTACACCTCTGCCTTTGAATTTTCAACACAAGTTTTAACTGCTCTCTATGCGGCGGGGCCATGCTTAACTTTCATATTTTATCCCTTTTCACAAAAAACTAAAAAGTATCAAAATCCTTCGATGATGTGCCTACCTATACATCTGAATTTTCAATACAACTCAACAAGGCTTCAACTAAACTCTAGCAGGGCCACGCTTCACTTTTATACTTTACCACTTTGCAAAATAAAGCAAAAAAGTTTCAAATCCTTTGCTGGCCCGCCGATCCGCACTTGACATTTCAAAGATTATTTGTTCCTTAGTAGAATCATAGATCATTTTATAATTTTACTCCTTTACAAATCAAAGCCAAAAGTTTTCAAAGTGTTCCACCGATCCATCTCCCTACCTTTGAATTTTTCAACCTACCACGTGTCCTTCTCCGGTCCCTAGCGGAATTGTGGTTAACTTTGAAACTTTACTCTTTTTACAAAATAAATCTAAAAAAACTCAAAGTAACCCGAAGATCCGCCATCGCATTTTTGACATATAATATGCAACATTTCCTCTTGTGGGCCTTAGGCAAATTTTTCACATTTTAACCATTTTCACCATAATTCCTTTAAGCACAAAAATATCCACTTTCGCACAACTTCTCAACTTGTGACATGTGTACACCTTCGGGGAAAAAATAGGAAATTTTCTCCGCCACTTAAATTTTGCTTAGCCAATCAGAGCTCGATGGGGCCATGGGACCAAATCAATCCTTTTGCCAAAGTAGCCAAAAGTGACAATTTCTCCGAATAGATCTGCCATGCCTCAACCAATTAAAAGGGACCACATATTTGTAGATGATGAGATTGAATTTAATGGGGAAAAGATGTCTGTAAAACCATAAAATACACATAAATTCACCGTTTGCACCCTGAATTTAAAATTTTTCACCAATGATGGAGAAAGTGCAGGTAATTCATGGCTCCAAGAAATTTATGACCATGGGAATGGATTTATAAATACATACAAATGCAGAAGAAGAATTTTCACACCTTCATTCAGTAGATAGAAAAAACCATGAACCACATAGACTTGAGCTTTTTTAGGGAAAATTAGGGAAAATTGGGGATTTATTCGAAAAAATTAGGGCATGATCAAATTGAGCGCCAACATCAGCTCTGACTTGAGGATGGGCACTCCCGAAATGAGTGCCACAAGAACTAAAAAGTAGACCAAGTGCAAGAAACCATTGGGAAATGGAATCACAAGCCAATTTTGCATAGTAGAGAATAAAAACCAACTCCTTCGAGAAACCTCGAAACCAACAAAAATGGCTGCCAAATGCCACGGAAAATAAAAAAATGCAAAAGCATAATGAAAGCAAAAGGCTATACACTATACAATGTTGTGCATACCTTGATTCTAGGAAATCAATCAAGGAATTGTTTCAAATGCCTCGCCATTAACAGAAATTCAAGTAAATCCCCTTCTAATAATTTTAGGAAAAATTTTTGTTCACCAATTTGAATTTTAATTAAATAAGGGCCCATCCACAATACATCAAACTTTCAATGCTTTCCCTTATCCTCGTGCTGCTATCCCACAATATCACAAGATATCCCATGCTTTGAAAGCTCTTGGATTCACCTTCTTGTAAAAAAATTCTTCAAATTCTCTCTGAACTTCAGATGCCTCTAATGGGACGCCCTTCTTTCTTCATACAATTCAGCAATTTGATTAATGTGAGCATCCTATGGACTGACTTCTTGATCCTCCAGTTGTTGAATAAACTGATATGAAGATAATTGCATATGCAAGGGTAGCAGAGCTTGAGTTCCATACACCAACTCAAATGGATTTTTTCCATTATCTCGTTTAGTAGTGATTCAATCAGCCTAAACAAAAACTTCAACTTCTCACCCAACTTCCTTTTATTCAGCTCCATGGTTCTTCTGATGATCTTCAATAGATTCTTATTTTTGTACTATGCTTTTCCATTGCCTTGGGGATTATAATTGGAAGCATATGTCAGATTGATCCCATATTCTTAACACATTTCTGCCAAAGTTTAATCTTGAAAGCTCATGACATTATCAGCAACAATATTAGTAGGCACTCCAAACCTAGAGATGATATGGTTTAAAATGAAGTCCATGATAATCTGATGGGCTTCTTTCTTGGTGGGGATTACATAGACCCACTTGGTGAAGTAATCAATGGCTACTAGAATCCACTTATGTCCAAACTTGAGGAATCATAAATTTCACCAATGAAGTTCATTCCCCATTTCCTAAATGTGGATTTAATTGATATAGGTTGCAAAGGGAGGGATCTTGAAGCTTTCATTCTTCCCGAAAAATCTTGGCAACTTTCACATTTCCTAACAAATAAAATTGTATCTTTGAAAACAGTGGGCCACCAAGAACCAACACTTAAAATTTTATGAGCTATGACCCTCTAGCAAAATTCCCCAAAAAACCTCCATGGGGGATCAGAAATTATTTTGGGGCTTCATTTTTAGTAATACATCTTAAGAACTCCATCAACATTCTTCCAAGTTAAACCAAAATCAGTAATGACATAATTTTGGGAAGCTAGCTTAAGATATCTTTTATGATTCTTACTTAAGTATTCTCAGGCATTGTAGATGCTTGAGATAAAAATGATATCCTTGTACCATTTAGATTTCATCATTTTTCACAGATATTCAATCTTTCTTCTTTAAATTCATTTACCTCAATAGTTTTCAAGTTGCTTTCTTCCATAAGTATTTCCAGGCCCAAACCTCTAACCAATTTTTTTGTTTGGATATCCATATCATACTCTTGCAACTTGTTTACCCATCGACATATCTTTCTTGAAACCTCCATTTCTAATAGGATATCTTTCACCATGGTGTGGGGAACATAAGAAATAATGTTAGAACTCAAAATATAAGGCCTAAAGACCTTAGTGGCTTTTATCGAAGAAAATGTCTACTTCTCCATGATTGTATAATTTAACTCGGATCCTTGTAATGCCTTAATAAGAAAGGAAATTTGTCTTTCAACTCCTTCATCAATCTTCTACAACAATACAAATGCAATAATATTTTTGTATATATCTCCCCCCTGGGTAAATATAGACAAGATCGAAGAATATGGAAATCAAGGAAAATCAAAATCCTTCATTTCGTTTTGAAAGTGCATTGCATGGTCGAAAACCTGACATTTATTACATCACCAAGTGCCTCTAGCACACATCAGAAGGTGTTGACATGAAAAAATTCATGCCCTAGCGCAGGTTGGGGGTGCACATCAGAAGGTGTCGACATGCAAAAAGTCATGCCTTGGCGTAGGTTGGGCGCACATCGAAGGTGTCGACATGCAAAAGTTCACCCCGACGTAGGTTGGGGGCACACATAAGAAGGTTTTGACATGTAAAAATTCATGCCCTGGGGCAGGTTGGAGGCACACATCAGAAGGTGTCGACAGGAAAAAGTCACACCACTGCGTAGGTTGGGGCGCACATTAGAAGGTGTCGACATGTAAAAAGTTATGCCTCACGCAAGTTATAGGAGCAAAGAAGGAAATGTCGACATGGAATTTTTAGTGCCTATGGTGTGTGTAAGAGTATGATGACATGAGGATGGATGCGCCAAGGCCCATCTTCGGAGGCGTAACATTTTGAGCGTTGATGCCCCGACAGAAGAAAACTCCGACCCGAGAGATTCAAATGGCCATAACTTTTCACAGGGAGCTCGATTCACGCAAGGTTGGAATTTTTGGAAAGCTTACAAGGTCCTATGTCCAACTACAATTGGATATCTTTAATTAGGTGAGAAAAATTTCTTCAAAAATGCAAAATATAGTTCGCCATTTTTTGGGTTTACTAGGTTTCTCACCTACCGCCATAATGAGATGAATTAAATACAACCTGGAGGTGGTTGGGGTAGATTTGGAATTCCTCTCTCTTTTCTCTCTCATTATTCCTATAAATTGTAAGGAGGGGCTTCTTTCTAAAGGTTGGACATTCCTTTTGCCCCTCCCTTCTTCTCTTTAGTAGGTGAATTTGTGGAGTTCAAACCTCCCATCTAAAACTGTAATGCAACTTTTCCTCTTGGCATTTTGTAGTGTATTGTATCAATATTTGGAGCAAATAATGCATGTCTGTGGATGATTCTCAATGCTCTCTATGTTCATTTGCATGCTCTTGATCTTTCACCGCAACTGGCTATCTGTGCATGATCTTACATTAGATTTTAATGGGTTGTGTTTATTGGTAAGACAAGTGTTTCTCCATTGCTCGGTGCATCACCTTCGTTAGTTTAGGTTTATTTTTATGCATCTTCTTACCCTATCTCCTTGGCAAGTTAGATTAGGTTTTTGAGTAAACCCTCTGCATTTTTATGTGTGCATCTGAACAGAGGAATAGGAACCGGCCTTCATCCGGAGAGCTTTCCCGATTCATAAGGTCCCACACTTGGGAAAATCTTCATGTTACACAATCGTGATCGAGAGTATCAACCCATCAAGTTGCAGAGACATTCAGGGGTGTTGTGATTCACTATCAATAGTATTTTCTTAAACAAAAGAAAACATTTGAAAATCCTTCTTATAATCTGAAGCTCCCAAAATAGTAGCATTCTTCAATGCCTCTTTGATCCCAACAAAATCTTGGATAACTTATTCATCCCATTTGATAATTTGGTCCTTCTTCGCATGTTAGTAATCGAGATAGTTAGCTCAAGAAATTTACATATGAATCTTTTTATAAAGTTAATTTTCCCAAGGAATGATTTAATTCCCTTCTTGGTTCTTGGAATTAGGACCTTCGTTGATGGCTTCCACCATTTCAAGATCAATCATGACCCCTTCTTTTGACACAATGTGACCAAGCAACTTTGCTTTTTGAACTCCAAAATTTCAATTCTTGGGATTAAGTGAAATACCATACTCCCGCATCTTATCAACATTTTTTCCAAGTGTTCCAAGTGGTCATTTATTTTTCTGGAAAACACAGTCACATAATCTTGATACATAGAAATGAAATAATTAATATAACCAGAGAAAGCTACATCCATTTCTCTTTGAAAATTTTCTCCAAAGATTCATTAGACCAAAAGGCATTTTGACATATACATATGTTACTCAAGGAGTGGTAAAGGTAGTCTTGATTCACTCTACATCCTTCACAACTACCAGGTTATATACAGAAAAACCATCCAAGGTAGATAAAAATTCTGAACCAGTCACCAATTTTAACATATTCTCCATATTTCGCGAGAGTTAATTATCCTTCATTGATGCTCTATTCAATTTTCTAAAGTCCACAAATAGTGTTTTATCTCCATTATTTTTTCTGGAAGGTACTAGGTTTGCAACCACAGATGACTACCTTATGGGCTAATGATCCCTCCATCCCTCAACTTCTTCAATTCTTATTGCATCCTCAAGGAAATTAGTGGATTAATCGGCCTCTATTTTTTCCTAAATGGCTTGGCATTTGTTTCTAAGGGAATTTTATGATAGAATAGATCTTCCCTATACGCTTTCGGGCCTTCGAATAAGACCAACCTAAGAAGTCCCGATATTTCTTCTAAAATTGGACATATGACTACTTTTCATCCTTGCTAAGATTTCTCTCTAACCAGCCTTACGTGGTTTCTCCTTCTTGCATAGGTCATGCTCCTCCAAATCTCTAGAAATGGATAGATGTCTACCGATAATGCAATCAACGTTATCAAAGTACGACTCAAGGGCAACCAACCCTCTAGGAATAGTATTATTTTTCAGTTGAATGATATATTTACCAAATAAAGTCTCCTTCCTTCACCGCACATACCATTGGCTCCCAATCTATACTTTGATCAGCAAATTCTCCTTGGTTCTACAAAAACCTTTACACTGGGCATCATTATCAAATACTTTCCAATGTTTAATGTTTTCAGGGATAGATGGCCTTGTTAATACCTCAATATCACACTCACAATATGCGGATACTATACAGTTTTCAAATCTAGATCCCAATACTGCTAACTTGTCTCAAGCTACAACATTAAACTTCCTATTGTGATGTATAATATTAAAATAGTCAAACATTTCAATGAAATACCAGCATCGCATGTTTATACTATTTCATTCACTAGTTTTTTGTTGCATAAAGTTTTCTAATTTGTTTGAAAACCAATTTTTAATCTCCTTTGAAAATGATGTCTCTAACCTAATAACAAGCTTTCATTCTCGCACTATTGTTAGTGGACTCAAATTTGAGTTTGAAAAAAAAAAAAATCTTCCGAGCTTAGAGAAATTAGAAGAATACCAAAGTATTCATTTAAAAATCTAGAGAAAGCTCCATCAAACTAAAAACAAGGAGAACCTACTTGTTCAAGACACTTGCATTGATCAATTTTGTGTTCTTTACCATCAGCAAATCCAACAAATTTATCAAAGCATCAACATCTATATATAAAACTTAATAAGAAGCATTATTGGGATCTTCAATGAGGTGGAGCATCTTATTTTCACCGTATAACTTCATAAGGCTGACCTTAATTGGGATACTTTCATAAGACATGTCAATTTCCACACTACCACCAAAACTAGTAGCCCACTTACTTGATAATAACATTCCCCATTTGCCGTGGGCAATCAACAATAACAACATCTAGTTTTAAGTTCTTTCTTGGGTAGGCTGCAAGTTGCACTATTAAACCCTTAACATATCCAACCACTGAACCTCTGGAATCCATGGAAGTGCACTTCCCATAAGCTAATGTTACTTTGATATCTAATTAATTCATAACCCCAAGAGGCATAACATTGCATGATGATCCGAATCAAACATGCAATTATGTAGCAATCTATATTTAATAATCAAAGTAGTGAAAAATGGATCCACATTCAGTTGAGACTCAAGAAAATATGTTCCCAAAAAAACCTCAAGTGCTTCACCTATTTCTTCCAAAGAGTTGGGGTTTTTCTAACTCTGCAATGGTAGGAGGAATCTCAACATTGTTTGCATTTGTGCCTTTGGAAATATTTTCTTCTTTAAATTCCAAATACTCAAAGACCCGTTTCTTGTGCTCAAGAATCCTAATCAGCTCAAAAATTGGAATAGAAATCTTGATCGACTCAAGGCAAAGCACTAGGAGAAAGATTGACAAACTCATCCGATGGCATGGAAGTTCTCATATTCTAAGCATGGGGAGGAATGCAGGTCTTATTTGAAGAAACAAAACCTTTTTCCGTATGCATCCTTCTTAGGAGTTTCTTTTGGAATATTGGTTAGAACTGAGTTTTTTTGTTTAGCTTGAGGCCCTACCCCTTTGAAAAATTTACTTCTAATGTTTTACTCCTTTTCTTGGGAAATTACATCATTCATTAACAATTTCTTATCCTCTTCAAAAGGAATTCCTCCATCATACTTCTTAATCATTAAAGCTCTTAAGTACTCAAACTAATTATTAGGTAATTCAAAAGCTTGTACCATTTCTATTTCTAAAGTATGAGTGGGAGGAAGAGGTAGTACCCGGTGAATGCAATCCCAAAAGCTTGCAGTAGTTTAGGTAGTTATTAATTCAATCAAAGTTACTTCTTGTTGTGAGCTTGTAGAGCACCCCATCATGCAAACATCATCACCAGTTTCATCATCAACTTCAGCTTTAACTTGTTTGTCAACATCACAAAGAGCACGGGGCAAAAAACATCTATCACACCATTAAATTTCATGAGCTTCTTCAACAACAACAACCCTAACAGTCAAAGGATCAGGCACCATTCTATTTTCAAGGGCTTAGGGCTATCTATTTGTAGATCCGATGGTTCCTTTACCTCTATCATCAGATCTCTAATCATTTCTAGGATGATTTACAAATATTTCTTAACCTTGTTGCTTATGCCAACCTTGGGAAATTTGTCCAATTCTTTTCTCTACTCTTGCCAATTTATATGATATTTCTTTGACAAACCCTACAAAAAAAATTTACAACTTCCTCCTAATCAATATTCTTACTTGTTTGAGGCTTCTCTGGATTGATCGCTTTAACACCCTCCCTCTTAGGAGGTTTACCAATTAATTTAATGTTATTCTCAATTTGCAAAGCCATGGTAAATTCTTGCCTCAAATTTCCAAGGTTTTTATCCCTTAAATAATATGCGATCTTTTGTCAAAGGCATCTAAATACTTTATCAAACATGATTCATCACTAGGCGTTAAGAGTATAGGAAATATTCTCAAAGTTTTGTTAAATCTAGTGTTGAAGTCATGTACACATTCAATAGGATTCTTCTTAATATTTTCAAATTCTGATAAAAGAAACCTAGGGTCTATTTTATCTACATACTACAATCTAAAATCATTCCTCATCTCTATCCATGAATCAATAGAGTTATCCGCCAAGATTTATACCATTCCCATTCATCGTCTTCTAAATTATGAATAAACAATTTAATATACACATCCTAAAACTCTATTTCAAATTCTTCCATTAAATTGACAAAAATATTTAAGTGTTGATCACCGATAATAGAATTGTTTCCTTGAAACTTAGGCCATCTATTTCTTACATCTTGTGGCACAACATTTGGGTGTCCATCCATACCTCGAAAATTGATAGGACAAAAAGTGTTAACAATAAATGGAGGTCTGGGTGGGGGCTGGGCCATATTGTTTTGAGAAGGTGATATTGGAGGAGATACAAAATGATGAGGAGTGATGGGTCTTTGGGCGGCACGAGGATATAATTTTCAAAATGAATCTCTCTAAAGGATCCTTTTCTTGGAAAACCCTATTAGATTTGGAAAATACCAAGACAAAATAAGAAGAAAAATTTTCAAACACAAATGATGGCCCCTCACCAGATGGAGAATTCAACTCTACAAAAAGACTACCTGATTCAAAAGCACTTGAGGAAGAATTTCAATCTTCAATGATAGGCCGATCACACTAAAAAGATGATAACTCTTTTCTTGATTCTTGATCTTCAAATACTTTCCAAATTCTTCTTCCTTTAGAACTTGATTTTCACGAGATCTAGAAACAACCTCCTAACAGGGTCCTTAATGAAGAAAGATCTTCTTCCTTCCAGCTTTGAAAAGATTAGTGATAAATTTCAATTGGAGGTTAAGACACTAACATTTATCCAAAATCAGATCAACACGGAGTCACCACTAAGTATTTTCACCTTATTTGTACAAATGCACTAAAATGGTCTGTCAAATGTCTGATTAGCGCATAATTCTTGCAAGGCTTTACAGATCTGATCTTCTTTTACCCGTATTCATAAATTAAAACAAAAACCAATACAATAACTGCTGGAAACTAGAAATATTACACACATAACTTAAAACTTTGATCAATTCTTACAGATCTGAACAAATAATGATATTTCAACATCGTATTTGCACACACAACATGTAAGAATCATTACCAGGGTTTGATCTATGTAAATTGGAATCAAATTGTCCCTGAAAATGGTGCTAGAAGTGTGTTAGTACCTAAATTGATTCTCCTTACAAGTTGAGAAACACCACAAATTTAAAAGAAGCTTAGAGACAAACATATCAAAATATATGTTGCTTTGTAGCCATGGAAGAGATTTAGTTGGCTCTTTATCACTCAGATTGTTGGAGAAATGGATAGCACCTTGAAGAGGATTTGATCTATCCTCACTAATTTAGGTTGTGCCTTCAATTAGGTTGAGAGGACCCATTTTGTAACCTCTGTTTGATGAAGGAGATGAATATATCCTTCTTTGCACAATTATTAAAGGAAACCTTGATAAAATATGATCAATACACAAAATATGACTCTCACGAGTTGTCACTTCTAGAAGATGGAGATATTTTCTAAAACAATGGAAAGGTCACTAAAGACATTAAAACCTGATTTGTTTCTACATATTTTAGCAGAGAATGTTTACATTTGTGGATATACAGAAAAACAGGGGTAGTTTAGGTAGGATTCATTGTTTTTGAATAATTTATTTGTGGAGATTAAACAAGAGAAACTTGACCTTGCCGATCTTTGAGGAATTTTAAAACAATTGGAAAAATCAACAACAAAGAGCTTGAGAATAGCTAAAATGTTCCTTCAACCGTAAGGTGTGCATTAATAGAGTCCCAGATATTGACATTTTCACACAATATTCCAGAATTTAACACAAAGGCTCGAGTTAAAAGACCAAATTAAACATCGAAACCTCTAGCTCATCACACCTAAGGTACACCCAAATACTTAAAAATAATCTCTATCAACAAATGAAGGTAAAGTGATTTAAAAATGTTTATTTCATTACCAGATGAAAGCTCTTCCCATAATGAAATTGCAAATGCCACTACACCATCACAAGGATGAGATCTGTGTGATTTAGAGAGATTTTATTATAAGATTGTAACAAAAACAAGAAAAACTATTTGAAGACATTCTAGAATACAAGAAGACAATTTTTTTAAGATTAACACAAATTAATTCAAATTTCATTCGATTCATCAAGTAGGGGAAAGTTTAGAAAACAATCTCGAGCTTGTTAATGGTTATACACCCGCAACCAACTTGACATGATAGAAATCTAAAGAAAATAAGACATTACCAGCTTTGTCAAATGGTCTCTCGGAAGATGGGATTTTCTTAAATTTTCTCATTAATTTTAACCCCGACCTTTTCCATGGCTAAAGGATGCATTTTATAACATTCAAATTATATCAAGCTTTCCCCAAGAAAATAGTATTCAACCACCTTTGTTTGTTACATTTTTATCATGATTCACGAAAATGATGTTTAATGGATTTGCAACAAAAATTTTCGAGGAATTTCAAAAAGGTAAATCATTACAAATATTTGCATCATTGTTTGAACTTGGAGCACATTTTTTATCCTACATGCATTCAACATTCTTTTCCTTCATCATTTCATCTTTTTCCCTCCGTAATTTTTCCCCGCAACTCTACATATGGCATTTTTTAAATTTTTTTCAGAGCCCAAAAATTTCAATTCAAATTATCAATCTTTTTACCCTTTAAATCCAAAAATTGAGCTTCACAACTAATTAATTTCACTTTGCAGATAAAACGACAAGAAATTATCAAGAATTGATTAAAAAAATGCAAAAATCATATTTCCGAAATCTTGGAGCATAAATGGCAGCAAAACTAGATGTAATGCATAGCTACTACTCGATTCTTCCTCATTACGAATTTAAATTAGATTCGTCCATGTGGAAGATGAGTTAAATCGGGCCTAGGGCACTTTTCTCGCATTTTATAACTTTTGGAAAAATGCAAAAATTGACATTTTTCCCACCCCTCCACCTTTCAAAAATGGGCTTGACATGGCTTAACATGGGCCTTGATTGAGTCAAGGCTCAATTCTGCAACTCTACCCTTTTTACAAAAGGGAATTTTTTTCTGAATTTCCCTGAGCTCTCTGTCTTCTGGTTCTAGCTTTTATGTGGGTCCTAGTGGAACCACACTTCATTTTATACCTTATAATTCATTTCTAAAAAAACCAAAATTTCCAAATTTAATCTAACATCCCACACCTCTACCTTTTACATTTCAATGTAGATTCAAACTAACTCGGCGGGGTCACGCTCCATTTCATGACTTTACTTCATTTTCACAAAAGATCAAATTTTCCAAATTTACTCTTATGTCCCGCACCTCTGCCTTTGACTTTTCAACACAAGTTTTAACTGCTTGTCCGATTAGGCCATTCTTAACTTCCATAATTTATCAATTTTCATAAAAAGGAAAAAAATTTAAACTCCTATGATTACCCACTTTTCCACACATCTAAATTTTCAACTCAACTCAATAAGGATTCAACTAAATTATGGTGGGACCACACTCTATTTTTATACTCTACCACTTTTTCAAAATAAAGTAAAAATTTCAAAGACCTCCATCGGCTCGCCAATCAATCGCACTTGAATTTTCAGAGCTGATTTGTTCCTTAGCGGAATTACGACTCATTTTTAAGTTTACTCCTCTACAAATTGAAGCCAAAAAATTTCAAAGTGTTCTTCCAATCCATCTCCCTACCTTTGATTTTTTCAACCTGCCACGTGTCCTTCTCTAGTCCCTGAAGTGGAATTGCGGTTCACTTTGAAACTTTACACTTTTTACAATATAAAGCCAAAAACCCTCAAAGTAACCCGATGATCCACCATCCCATTTTGTACCTAGAAATTACCATATGTCCTCTTGTGGGCCTTAGGAAAGTTTTTCACATTTTTACCTTTTTCACCATAATGCCTTAAAGCATAAAAAAGACCTGGTTTCCCACAACTTCTCAACTTGTGACACGTGTACACCTTCGGGAAAAAATACCAAATTTGCTCCACCACTTAAATTTTTCTTAGCCAATTAGATCTCAATGGTGCCACAGGACAAAATCAATCCTTTTTCAAAAGTATCCAAAAGTGACAAGTTCACCGAATAGATCCGCCATGCCTCAACCAATTAAAAGGGACCATGTATTTGCCAATGCTTTGAGATAGAATTTGATAGGAAAAGACACTGTCAAACCCTAAAATACACAAAACTTCACCATTCACACGTAGAATTTAAAAAATTTCACCAATGATGGAGAAATTGCAGTTAATTTGTGGCTCTAAGCAATTTACGACCATGAAATGGATTTTTAGATGCATAAAAATGTAGAATAATAATTTTCACTCCTTCATTCGGAGATAGAAAAAACCACAAACCACGTAGACTTGATCATTTTTACGAAAATTTTGAGATTTCTTTTAACAAATTAAGGCATGATCAAATCGAGCACCAACAGATTCCATGGCAGCAATTTATCACCGATTTCATGCTCACATGGTTTTGTAGGATGCAAGAAAAATGGTGAAAAGGTGATGTGTAATTCATTATTTTATAATATATATAGGTCATTGTAAAATGAATATATGTATAATGTAGTCTCATGTTACAAAAAATTTAAATTTGAAATTTGCTAATATGTATGAGATGCTAGTCTTAGGGATATCTTAGGAAATCTGTAGTTAATCATAAGTTCAATTTGATTCATATTTACATATGGTAAAAAGGATTGATATATATATGGTAAACAAATTTGAAGTTAATATCTTGTAGTGAATTTTAAGTGTTCAATTAATGATTAGTTAATTATTGTGTTGTATTCATACTTTGTAAATTTAATAAAGAGATTTAATCAAAACACTCAACCCTAGTTTAAGATTCGTGCATACCATGTCTTCATGTGTGATCCTTCTTACCGTAGAAGAAAAACTGAAATAGTAGAATGAACTTAAACTTTTCACTTGATGAACCTCCTAGTTTAGGTAAATAAAACCCTTGTTTGAGTTTCATCATATTCGTTATGTTTAGTGACATTTTTGCGAACCCATCTTTTAGGAACAAAATGGTCAAAATTTATCTAGAGTATGTGGTTTCCTTCTAGTTTAGTAACCATGCGTGGGGTAGGAGAATGCCTTCTCTTCAGGTCCAACACCATGTTGAGTGATGAAGACCACCTTGGGAGTCACCTTAAGATTCCTTGTTTGAAGTAATGACTATGCGGTGTAACCTTACCTTTTATTGTGTAAGTAGAGCTATTACTCCCTTAGTATCCTAGTGGAGTACCAAGTCTTACAAAGTAGATCTAGAATTTGGTTATCATCGAATGAATTTCCTTAAGGGCGGAAATTGTACATAACCGTTAGAAAATTTTATTGTATTAAAACAAGTTGACTTAAAAGAAGTGTTGAAACCAAAAAAGGGGGTCTCATTACCCCATGTTTCCATTTTCCCTTTTGTACCCTAGTGAGTGGCCCAAAACCAAACATAGGTGGTTTTCCTATGATATTCCTATGATTGATCTCATGGTGGGATTAAATTACACAAGTGGATGTCTTGGTTGCAGCATGCGTAACACTATATTGTATAAGAGAAAATAATTGAGTTGTCTCATGCTAGGTTACACTCCTTGTAGTATTGAATCCATTAGTGAAATTTTTGTTATTTTGTTTACAAATGTGATAAAATGACGCTAATAATGAGACCATAGTGCAATGTAAGAGTAAATCATATAAGAGTAAAATGATATTTGAGGTTAGGAATAATGTCACTCTTGGAATCCTTATAACTCAATTAGACATTTCCTTATGTTAAAAAGAATATGAATTTCCTTGGTTAGAAAAACTTTGAGAAAACAAAAGATATACTTCTTAAAGACGTTAGACTAGTACTTTCGTAACTCTTCATATTATAAAGTGATGCCAAAAAGATACCTAAGAAACAATGTAAATGAAATGAGGAAAAAAGTATATGTGATAATGGTTTAAGAATAAATTATCACGTGAAGTCCTTATGGTTGATTTAAGATTTGACTTATGTTAAGAATAGATACAAACTGTTCTTAGTGTGATTAGGCTTTCGAACCAATATTGATTCCACTACAAATAAAATAAAATAGAATTATGTCATTTAAATGCTTAATTGAATCAAACTAAATTTTGAACTAAAACAACCATAGTACGAGAACAATTGTGCTTCTAATGTAAGTAAGTTGATAGGAAAGGGAAACTTTAACCTTCACCTTCTTTGAATAGTATTTTTTTTTCCTCAAAACTTATGGTTGGTCCCCTTGCATAATGAGGGTAAAATTAAACATCAACTAAAAATATTTTAAGAAACAAACCTTTAGCATAAGAACAAGAGAATTAGGAACCTTGTATGCAATTTGAAATATGGAAAATAATAATGTAAGTTATGAAGATTGTCATAAGGGATAAAGAGAAAACTTAAATGGTCAAACTGTAAGTTGAATGTGGAATGAACTTATGAATATGTAGGTGGAAGAAGGAGAAAATTATACTTACATAATAATTTATTGGAATGTTAATCATAACGAAGATGTAATCATGGTAATGATGTGTTGTGGGTTTTCCAATCCTTGAGTCCCTTTTCTTATGGCTGAGTTATTGCTAGCATTTGTTCATTGGAGAAAGTGTGGAAGTGACATGTATATGGTGTTGTCATGTGTCTATGTGAGTCGATGACTTATGTGTCTTATGCATTGTTGAGTTTCTCTTCTTGGAGTCCTTGTGGTGTTGTGTAGTGAGCAATGTAAGTAAAAAAATTATCCCGACATTTTTAGTGTTGTATTTATGTGAGAAAAATGTGGGTGTTATATGTTCTTTCCAAGTTTGAAGTCATAATCAATTTTAAAATTTGAATCTAAAAGTGTATTTAATTATAATAGATTCTTAATTAAACCAAGGATATATATAACATCAGTTATTTTAAAATTTCATGTACCAATGGATAATTAGATATTTTCGATACGTTGGAAACTATAAGATGAATAATAAAAATGAAACATGATTCTTAGTGGGTGTGTATTTAATCATGTAGAAAAATTCATTATGTCCAATCATGTGTCCAGTTGCACATGAATCTATGTATTAGATGGAATTTTAAGATATATTTTCTTCATTACATTTGGTAGCATATAGGAATTCTCCATCATCCAAGTTATCTACTTGTTCGAAACATTTCCTTGCTATTTAGATTCATTCATCCAATTCCCTACCTCTTTTCTTGCTCAATTATTTGTTTTCCCTTATAAGAATGTTGGTTGTTTGGCTTCTTGTTTCTAAAAATCCCTTTTACAATGTGTTATACAAATAATATTTCAATTCATGGAATTTTCTACAAGAACTGAAATATTTTTCTATTGATAAACCCCTTGTTAATAAATCTATTTCTAGGACTTATTGTAATACTCTAATTATTTATTCCCTTTCTAATGAGAGGTGATATCTTGTTATTTTGGATCTTATATTGTATGTAAAGACTCTTCTTTCTCGTAACGTATTAACCATCTTTTTAATTTTAAGTCTTTTCCCCATGATATTCAATGTGATCATAAATATTCCACGGGGTTCATTGGCTAGGCAATATCATAGCATGTGGACTCATATTGAGGTAATTAAAATTAATAAAATTAAATTCAATATACTGGTAGACAGGAGGGGGTAAAAGGGTTTAATTTATTAATATTTTTAATCAGGTATTGGGGGTAGGTTAGAGAGATGGGCCAAAGGAAAGGGAGGTTTAATTTTAATATAAAAATAAAACATTAAACCCTAGTTTTTAAAAGTAAATACCTTAAAATTGCAAAAGGAGTGTGTTCATAAAGTTAAATTATAATCTCTTTTTGAATAAAGAAATATCAATTAAGAGATTTTTAACCTAGAAATAATAAGATGGTATAAAACTAGGATTGAGTATGCTTTTCAACACAAGTGATATTATTTCACCATCTTAATTATTTGAATAACTATTGATAAATGATTAAAGCTTAACATTTATAAGGTGATTTGTAATAGGTATTCAATGGATTCAAACTATCTTTTGAGAGGAAATGCATATTAAAAAAATTGAGTGAGAAATATGATATATTTTTTGTTTAATATATTAGGGTAGAAATAAAAAGGGTAAATAAAATTATAATTAAAAATGGGTAAGTAAGGTACATGGAAAAATAGGGGTATTTTCATTCTAATAATATAATAGGAGGGGGTATTATCAATTGAATATTTAGAGGTAAAAACTAGAATTAAGGGTATTCTTTAATACCCTTTGAACGCACGTGTTATACCATACTTTTACTAAGTGAACTCCATATGAAATATTCTATAGGAGGGAGGTAAGGATCTTAAGATGATGGGTACAAGAGAGTCATCTATCACTTCTACTTCTAATTCTTGGAGTGAATCTTGAAATGTTGCAAAATGCACTATAAAGGCATTTATATTTTCACCATTCTTCTGTTTGATGCAATGGAATTGACTCTTGGGATGTAAATATTTTTTCTATTTTTGGATTCATTAATGGTATTGTTTTTATCCCATGTTTTTTTCTCATTTTGGAATCTCAAATGTGTAGTTGCACTTCTTCGAAAACTAAAAATAATAATAATCTTCACCTTCTAGTTAGATCAATCAAATTATTATTATACATGAGCATTATTTTCTAGATGAACTAAATCTCTTTTCACTTCACTCCATATGTCTTCAAATTTGAGTAGAGACCTTATTTTTTCCTTCCATGCAACATAATTGTTGCAATGTAGGAGGTGGTAGTCGGGAAGAATTTTTTTGGGAGAACTCTTTTCCATTGTGCGAGGTTTACATTCACAAGTTTCCTCACTAAATGCCTCGTTAGTACAATTTTAACTAAAATATATTGAAATTTTGACTTTCTCTTTCTAAGAAATTTAATTTCACCCAATTTTTTTTTTTGGTTTTAGGCACGTTGGTCTCATCTGTAATTACCCCTTAGAATGTCATTTAAATGATTTTTCTGCCCAAAAAATGTAAAATATGGGCACTGCAACCTCTTTTATGTTACAAAAATCAATATCCTAATTTGAGAAATTCAAGAGAAGAACAAAATTAAGCCTAGATAAGATTATCTCTGCTAAAAATGGGTACGTGTTACTCATTTTACAAATACAACTATATGTACCTATATGTATTTTACCTTGATTTATTTCAAATGAAATGTCATTTGCTTCATTATGGGAGGGTATGTAAATTATCCATAGGCCCGGGACCGCATGTATGGATTTGATATTACAAATTTGTTGGATATTCATCGATCCGGCTAGGTGGTCCCCGGGTGAACCCCTATGCTCATTTTTTTATTTTATTTTATTTTCCTTTGTTGCACCTCTCTCATTAATAACAAGGACACTACAATTGTGTGCAACAAAGGTGATGAGGAAACAAAGTTACGTTGTTGTGAAGACATTGTGGGCATCTATGGCTCCTCTTGACATCATAATTTCATTAGAAAATCCTCTAAATATTATGCAACCTCAATCACCCCTTGTAATGCCCTACCCCAAAATTTGGAATGGTTTGGCGAAATTTAAATTTTAAATTAGATAAAGAAAAATAATAATTAAAATAGAATGAAGTAAACAGGAAAGTAAATAAATAAATAAAAATAATAATAAATAAAATAAGGATTAAAATATTAATTAAAATGTAAAATATTTGAGCTAGCGATGGTTGGTGAATGGAATAAGTGAACCATTTGAAGCCACATGAGTTGTTGGTTTTGGAGGGAGAATTGATGGAAATGGTTAGGAGATGGAATACATGGTGGGCTTCCCATATAACCTACGCCAAACCTCTCATGTTCCTTGCATAATAATACAAGCACTTTAATTGAGATCCATAGAATTTCACCATGCTTTGAGACCCGTCAACATTTTAAATTTTAGAGGTTTTTAATAGTTTTAGCGAGGAAGAGTGAGTTTTCTTGGGCAACCATAGATTCTAGAAGTGTATAGAAGACACCGGTTTCATCACAGATAGTCACATTCTTTCACCTATGCAACAAATAGGTCTCCAACCTGATCATTTTATATTTTCTTGTGTGCTTTGTGGCATGTGCCAATATGCGAGCTCGGAATAGGGTATGTATGTCGAGAAAAGCACAAAAGTTAGAAAAAAACCATATGTTGTAATTGCAAATGATATGGTAGAAGTGTATGCAAAATGTGAAACCTTACACAAGGTAGGTGAGATGTTTGATGAATGTATTTTTAAAAATGTGGTTTTGGTGGGCAACATTGATCGTTAGATATGTAAAAATGGGTTTGTTAAAAAGGATTAGAAAATTTCAAGAAAATGCAATTGGCAGGTGTAAATCCAAATTCCACACGCTTTTCCTACATCCTCCTTGTCTATGTCAAAATGGGGCATGTGGTGGGAGAAAAATGTTTATAGAGGTATTTCTCTACAAATGGTCGTGAAGGTTCGAGAGGATGAAGAATATAAATGCTTGATTGGCATGGGTTCCTGTGTAAGTTAGAGCTTTTAATTGTGTTAGAAGCCTCCTTCAACTCGTCCCCTC
Source organism: Taxus wallichiana var. yunnanensis (assembly GCA_018340775.1). Taxonomy (NCBI): domain Eukaryota; kingdom Viridiplantae; phylum Streptophyta; class Pinopsida; order Cupressales; family Taxaceae; genus Taxus; species Taxus wallichiana. The sequence goes on from CM031241.1 coordinate 270,060,008, forward strand.
AACTTTCTTCCATCGTCATGATATTTGTAGTGGGAGTCGTTGAGATTGTGTATGCCTAGTTAGGTGCATGATCTATTTAATAAATGTCTCGGGAGATATGGTCACATGAAATACACCCGACCATGTAATATTATTTTCTTTTATTAGAAGGGATATTTCAATTTTAATGGGGGTTTTATACTAGTTTTTTAACCAACTCTTATTTCATTATGCCTACAATAAGATTGTATTTGGGAATGTTTGTATTTCTTAGTTGTGTTGGATATCATGATGGAGCTTTGTTGGCTAGCATGGGTTTATATTCTTTATTATATTAGATCACATAAAAATATGAGGATTATTCCAACCACATTGAGGAGCTCTAAATTTTTATTACTAGTGTAACATTTAAACCGGTGGTTTTGTCGCGGGTTCTATGCAAATGGGTTTTTCTTGGATCCTTCAAACCGTCAGAGAATATATATCGAGTGAATGACACATGAGCATTGTTTTTTAACTCTTAGTCAAAATTTCAATGGAGGGGAGCCAAGAATGGGCATGGTAATAATTTATAAAGATGTAAAAACTAATGATGAACCTAAATGATCACGATTGCAAACCACCTGGAGCACCTCTTGCACTACGAACATTAATATTGCCAAGCATGGTCTCCTTTCCTCCATCTTCTATAATTTTTTATTTTGGTTCTTTCAATTGCAATATAACAGATACTTAACTATTGGCCCAATAGTTAAGTATGGTATACTTACCTCCATCTTGTATAATGAAGAAGTCACATTAAACCTTAGATCGATAAACCTTATATACCTCCATATTGCAATATAATTGTCAAGCATGGTCTCCTTACCTCCATCTTATATAATGAATAATTCTTATTAAACCTTAGATCGACCCTAATCGAGTATTGGTGCTCTCTTCGCCACCTTATGTGGGATCCCAATTACCTTATTTTAACACCTTTAGGAAGATAAAACTATGAAGTTGGGTTTCATATTAGCTCATTGTTTGTACCATGAGAAATAAAATTATTGTATGCAAACCTTTAGTGTTTTTACCAGACAATTTCCTTAAACCATCGGTTTGGGGAAAAATACTTTTCTAGATAGTTTGGTAAGGGCATTTTGTAAGCCTCAAGTCGTACTTTGACTAGGTCAAACTAGACCAATTACGACCGGTGGCTCCAAAAACTTTCGTTGTTTGTAAATCATTTTCCAGCTTAGGTCTTCCATCAGTTCATGTGAATTCTTGGTATATATGAGTACACGTAGTAATTTACTCTTTATGCATCTCACAAAAATGGCATCTTTTAAAGTGTTTTCTTAGCCTCCGACCCTAAACCGAGATGTTTATTGCGACTAATAGGAAAAATGTAAAATAAGGTCACAAAACCATAACCAAGACATTAAAAAATCATGAAAAGTTATTGAAACATATAATTAACTATATGAAACTCTCTCATGTGGCTTGTGGTGTGAAATGTGACTTTAAGAAAAATAGTGTTTTTCTCTCTTCCTATCTCTTTCTCTCTCCTTAGTTAAGAAATGAAATGAAATGAATATATGTCTCTAACCCTCTCTTTTCAAGTGTAAATTATTATTACTATGTAAATGGAAAACTAAAAAAACTAATTATGCTAGATTCAGGTGGATTCCATGCCAATAATTTATCATTGATTTCATGTTCACATGGTTTTGCAGGATGCAAGTAAGATGGTGAAATGACATGGTTGTAATTCATTGTGTATTATTGTAATTTGTGTATGTTAATGGGATGTGTGTGTGTGTGTGTGTGTGTGTGTGTGTTGTGTTATAATGAATAATTATTATTGAAACTTGAGAATATGAATGAGATGCTCGTTTTAGGGGTTATTTGAGAAATGTGCATTTAATTATAGGTGTTCTTTTTATTTAGATGTACTTATGGTAAAAATGGGGTTGCATATATATGTTGAGTGATATTATAGAGGATAGTTTAACATTTTACAAAGTATTAAAAGGTTTAGTAGTGAAGTTTTGTAACATTGTTAAGATGCTAGTGTTTAAGGGAAACATTCATCTAAACATGAGTTTTATTTACACCCCAAGTTTTGTATTGTAAAATTTTGATATATGTGTTAAATGATATTCGAATTTAATAGCATAAAATGTAATTCCAGTGTGCAATTGATGATTAAATAATTGTTTTGTTGTGTTTCTTATCTTATAATGTATTAATGAGATCTAAACAAACCTACCCTAGTATAAACTTCAAGTATAACTAACCTTGCTATGTGATTATTTATAGAATAGAAAACTAAAACCTTAGGATGAACTTAAAATATTTACACTCTATCACACCTTCAAGTTACGTAATAAATATCCCAAGTTTGAGTTTATCATCATAGCCTATTTTCATAACAACATCATCGTGAACCTGATTATTAGGAACGACATAGTCAAACGTTTTCCTTAGTATGTGAATTCCCATGTAAGATTGACAGGTGGTGTGTGCAATAAGGAGAATTTGATTTCCTTATGGTGGTACTCTATGGGTAGCAAAAATCCAACATAATGTAAAACCCTCTTAGTCGTGCACACATGTAGAATGAAGAGTGTTCGGTGGAAAAGATCGCTAGCTACCATTGAAAGTCATTTTTAATAATTTGGATTATAAATAAACTCGAAACCCGATATCAATTGTCATTTGGGTTATATGATGCAATACTAAGAGTTAATTGTGAAACTTAACAACTATTTTTAATTTATGATTAGTTTGTGGGAATGTAACCATAATATGGTGTGCTAGGAGAAAAGTGAATTTTAGATTTGTTTATATAAAGTATTTAAATTATCTAATGGCGAGGGACTAAATTCATGACGTGTGGTCCCTAATGTGAACCGTAATCCTTTAAATAAAGGACTATTTCCTCTTTTTCCCCACCTTTTCTAATGCGTAAGGAATGTACTTTATGAAACGAGGTAATCATGTTCCTGAGGCAATTCCCTAGGACCACAACTAGTACATTCTTGAGTATGCAAATGTCCTTATTAACAAATGGGTTACTCAACAAATTTACAAACACTAATTAAATAAAATTAAATGAAATCATTTTAAGATGAATGTAAATGATTCAAGTAGGCCCTATGTTGTAGATACCTACACATGAGAATACTAAGTGTGAATCCCCTTTAACCCCTCTCAAACAAGAGTGTCAGCTTGAAAAGAAGTATTGAATGTACCTAGAGTTACAAGATGATTTTTTGAGATAAGGGTGTTCAATCACCCTAATTGTGACCTTATTAAGGTGTGTAAAATTTATAATTGAATGCTTCCTAGTAACACACATCTAATACTTATTTTCCAGGAATCCAAACTTGGTTGAGTGTGAAATCATACTCCTTAGGACCTTGATGACTAAGCATTTAAATGAAGTAGATAGGATATACAGTTAGTTGTAATTACTTAAAACAAATATGGTAACCTTAGTAATTAAATGCTAATATGAAAAGAACGTGTAATCTATTTACTCTTGAACTAATAAACCTCACTGGTTTCATGTGAACCTTCCTTGTGGCAATTGAGATAAATTTCAAAACCAAACAAACATGTAACTTAAAAGACAAACCCTTAAAACAAACACCAATGAATTATGTGGGAATAGATAGTCATATCAATAACTAGGCCACATATTCCTATTGCAATATGCGAATAATGAAAAATTAAAGAGAGTAACTCGCAAGTGAAATGTTAAGTAAAGTAAGGACAACATAGCATAATTTTAAGAAGAATGAAGGACCACATGATAAGTGATTTTCAACAATTAAGGCCAATAACGAAAGATAGAGGTAATGAAATTGTAAACTAGGAAAGTGTGGTGTCATGGATGGTAGCCTTGTGTGTATGTAAATAGACTTGTGTGTAACTAAATACCCTATTAACAAACGAGAAAATTAAAAAAGTAATTTAAATAATGTAGATGATCCTTATTCAATGAGTTACATCATAAGTTAAATGTTAAAAATATAAAAGGAAATCTAGCAACAAGAAAAGGAATGTATGATTCACATATTATGAGCCTTTCTAGAACTTAAGTTAAATATTGAATCATCATTGTAATAACTGTGAAATTCTAAAAGTATCTTGTCATGGGAAGACCCTATCTATAAGATTATACTATTGTTGAATCGTTATGTTGTGCCTTGTCATTGAAAAAAATGGCCTTGATGTGCATCACATGGTTTCATGTCATCTATATGGGTTGATGTTTATACAATGTGTTGTGTGTTTTCATAAGTGATCCCTTGTGTTTTCATGTATCAAGCAAAGCAAGTCAAAAAAATTTATTCACGTATTTTACTGTTGTAATTGTGTGTGTAATGTATGGGTGTTACACCTCCAATAGCCTTAGGATCTCTCTCGAGCTCATATTCTAAATATAGTTTAAGAAAAACTCTAAGCTTGATAAATTTATTGATATGTGAATCTCTATTATAAACCTTGAAATATGGAATGCATATATACATTATACATATCTAACCAAATAGCTAAAATAATAATTACAAAAATAATAATTTGGTAATGTAATTTCCACAAACAAACAAAATTATTATAACCCATATAGTTATAACCATACAAAAAATTAACCTATGGTAATAGTAATAAAATAATTACTATGTTGAATTACTTTCTAACTAATATTTTTACCCAACAAGTTTTATATCAAACTTAAAGACATGATTACCATCCATATATATGTATGATATTATGCGTTGCTATCTTCCTCTGCATGACGTGTTATAGCTCATATGTTATATATGTATATATATCTCCGTTGCCTCAAAAATGTTACATTCAGTGCACTAATCATAGAATATAATATTATTTTAAGAAAAAATACGGAAGATGGTAAAAATGTGTCGAAGAAGGTATGGATATGGGCTACATAGTTACAAACATAAAATTAAATTACATAAGCTTTATATAGGATTGTTTGTTTGATTTTTTAATCCATTGACGATTTTGTCTAGTGTAATTAAGATATTCCACTTCAATGTTTGTCATAAAATGCATACAAAAAAGAATGAAGAATTTATTTAAAGTATGAAATATATTACCCTACATGTTGTGACAAGGGCATGGATTATGATAGTAATTCAATCGATCGATGCTTATTACAAATACAAATTACAAATATTCTATGGCATACATTTCTATTTCAAACTTAATTATTACTATTTTTGGGACAAGAATACATTTTCCCCATTTCAATATTTTTGAAATACTATTATTATGAAACGTGAATGTTTAAGTGTCTTTCTCATTTTTAATAATGTAAAACATTGAACATATATTTTTTTGTGCCATCGCGTTCAAAGGTCAAATGATTGATGAACGTTGGCTTAAGTGACATTGATCTTTCTTAAAATTATTCCTACAAGACTTCGTAGTTATTCCATTTTTTGAGTCGTACATTACTTAATCTTAATAAATATAAATCATAGGCATACTATTCGCTCAACCTCATTGGATAGAAATTCAATTTCTATAAAATGATTATTGATCAACTTTGATTTTCTTTTTCTTTTTAAAAAATCATCTCCTTCTCCATATTTATCAAACAAAAAGAATAATATAATCAATTTCATTCATCGTGGGTCATCAATTTTCATAGGGTAATAGTTTTAGACATAAAATCATGCACTTGAGTACATTTCTAGATCCTAAAAATATTCTAGAAATTTCATGATTCTAAGTAAGAAAACTAGTGGTTGACAACTATCTTTAGCCTATTTTCTTTATCTATTTATTTCTATTTGGTATTACACACCCTATAGCCCACTTGGAACTTAACTTATTTATCTTTTATGACTTCATACACCATAACCAAGCCACGAAATTAGCACCCAAGCATTCCTCTCCCTCATGGGCACCCCTTACCCTTTCTTACCTTACTCACTCTTTTTGGGTCTATCTTAGCTTTTAGACATATTTTTCACTTATGGGTCAAACTTTCAGTTTTCAATTATGAAATTCAAACAAGGTAATCATATAAATACATAGTTATGTGTTCAAAATCAAGTACCAAGCACTAAACATTACTATCATCACTTAAGCTTGCATTCATAAGGAACTAAAGTACTTCAAATGCATCCATATAACATATATTTAAGAAACAAGTTGTATACACTGCGAGAGGAAGGGGAAGTGTATTATATTTCATCCACATATAATCTTACATTACTACATTCTTGCTACAGCCCACTATCAAGTGCAACTTGCATAAAGGGAATCCTAGGGCACCATTTCTATACACACACACTAGAACTACAGGAGTCTAAAATGTAGTGCAGATATCGGTCATAAGTTCACTTATTGGGTGACCATCAGGGGCACCCTAACTCCCCATTTTTCGTTTTCCTTTTAGGTTTGATGTGGTTTATGGGTATGTGCAGGTGAACTTCTTTTTTCAAAGTTACAAGCACCTTTCGTGATCAAGGAGCGAAAATAAGACAAAAATAAGAATCAAAAACAAAACCCTTGTGAAAAAAATAAGGAATATCTTGAGCTCTTGCACATTCACAAGTGTCCATATCTAGTCACCATTAGCAAGGTGCATTTACCCTACATCAAGGCATCATTGTATGGCTCTGTTCCTCAAATTCCATATTTTACAAAGCAAGTAGTAATGACGTTGTTTTCAATATGTTCAACACTTTACCCTTCCCGCATCACTTTCTATCTATTCGAAATAAGCTAAGTCTTGTTATCTCTCGTTCTCACTTATGGTCAGAGATTATTTATTTCCTATTACTTAGATATTATTGTATGTTATTATTTTAGACATCTTTTTTTCAATATTTTTTCTACAATAATAAATTTAATTAATCCAAATTAAATTAAATAACCCATCGCTCAAATGCTACCTTGTTTTTTCTGAATTCTTTTAATTTTTATCCCATGGCTGCCACTCATGACACATTTACCGATGAAGATATATCTCACCTCCATGCCCATATTACTAATAACCCTATAGACATAGATCTCCTCTTATTTACTACTAGTGAAGAAGCCACTAATCTAGCTGAGATTAATTTAAAAGTTTCTAATGACACATCTATTCATTTTACAACGCAACCTCATAATTCTACCCTTCCACCTAACTCTAATTTTCCCATTTCTATTTCAAATCCTATAAACCATTTGAATCCACCCCTTATTTCTCACACACAAAAATTCTTCTCTTTTGGAACTCTAGACCTAGCCCCTCTTTATACTAAGATCTCCAACTCCAAATCACACTTAGAACAAGCTACTTCATGTTCCTCTCCATCTCTTGATTCCTCATTACTCCTTCATACCCCTTTTGCACCCACCATATCTGCTTATCCCCTTTCTCCCAATTAAATTACACCTAAGATGTTAATCTTTAATAGCCATGGTGACCATCAAGAGCATATTCAATATTTCCATGTGGCATGTTTGGATTGTACGGATGATCATACAATACTAGTTAAGATATATCCTAGATATTTTTAATATAAAGACATACATTGGTTTTATGATCTAACTATTCATTCAGTAACTTATTTTACACATTTAGCTAATGCTTTCCTTTCTCACTTTTCAATCAATAATGGTACAAAGATATCCTACATACATCTTCCTCAAATCAAAATTTGAAATAATGAGCTTCTACATGACTATGTTTTGCACTACAAGAACAATATAGCTAAGATGACCGATGTAATCAGTGATTCTTAATTGCAATATTTTTTTATTTAAATTCTCTTACCTCTATTACAAGAGAGTGTCATTTTTAGACCTATCCTTATGCCATACACTTAAAATGTCCAAATGAAAAATATTATCTATTGGAAAATTAAAATACTATGACAAGGCTTCATCATCATCTTCTAATCCATTTCAAGCTAAATATACTTTCAATCCATCTCTTAATCCCCGAAAGAAAAGGAAATTGTTAATGTCATCTCTCCACCTGAAAATCTTCAATTGCGCAACCTCAAAACCAGATGTTAACAAGTTACCCTATACACCTCGCTTCTATTGCCACAACTCATCAAAATAAATGTTATCACTCTTATAACACCTCTCAATCTCAACCTCTATCACCCCCATTATCGTAATTATGATGAAAATTCATGGCGTAGTTATCACCAATGTGTTAGGAACTCTATTGATCATTGACTAAAATTGAAGCATATTATACAAGATCTCATTTACAAAAATGCACTCAAGAACCTCGAGCCATCCACTTCTACGTCGCTCAATGACGATAAAAATTAAAAATAATTAATGAGCCTTTTCCTAATCATGATAAGAAAGTTCCTTATTCTACATCGCTAAGAATACATATCATGTTGTGCCTTGTCCTTCATTGGCCCCCTTGAATTCCTTGATTCTTATGTTGATGCATCACCACCAATAATTACATTTTTAGATCACAATTATCACACTACATTTACTTTTTATTCCTTTCACATTAATGCTTTTATTGGTTCTTATATTGTCGATAATGTTATGATCTATCCAAAAGTTCCTACAAATGTATGCTCTATTTCACTCCTCCTAGCTATCAATCATCTAGTATCTAATGTCACATTTCTAGTCCCTAAGTCCTTTGGATATGTCATACTTCCCATTATGGTTGGTCCCATTAATATGCTTGTACATTTGTCATTGCATATTCAATACAAGGATGTGACATGCTCTTAGGTCGCTCTTGGATCCATGTGACCCAATCCATCACTTCCATGAATCATTTATGCCTCAAGTTCATCCATCATTAACAACTTGCTACTATCAAAGGTGATCCACCATGCACACCATTTTCTCAACAATATTTTACGATACACAATTCATAACATCTAGGATATCAACACATCTCAAATCTAAGGTTGAATCTAAAACTATCTCTCCTACTTGCACACAAACTACCCTATGACCTTGTTTTCCTCATTATTCTCTTAGTCCACATCATCATCCTAATTCCCCAAACTCGGAAGACCCTACATTTAGGTGTTCACCACCACCTTCATCACATATGTCCCTTTCACGTGTACATCATTACTCTCCTACACCACCGATAATAAAGCATCGTCACATTCCTTTTTCATCTCAAATATTAGTTGGAGGACATTTTCCCTTCACTACCATCGGATAGCCTTCTATCTATTACAAACTTGGGGGATTCACACTTTCTTTCCCCTACCAATTATAATCAATTCTCCCTCATTTCTACTTTTACATTTTTTTCTTCGTGCATCATAACTAATATTCCAATGCACTCTCATAACTTTTGATACACACATTATATCCTTATTACCCTATGACACAATATAGTTCCAAAATTCATGCTTGATCTTTGAGGGTTTTATTCGAGATGAATCTCACATAATTCACACTTCAAGCTTTGTTCTTCATGATACATCTTTCTATTTTCTATTTTCACAATTTTTTTGATGAAAACTCTTGTTCTATGGTTCATTATTAATTGTTGAGGTTTCCTATAAATGAACCACATTTGATACACATTTGTTAGGGGTATGATGCTCCTTTCATATCTACTTATTACATTCCATTACATCATACTCATACTACATTTTAATATCTTGGTTACGTCTACTCTTACTAGCTTATTCTATTTACATTTTACACTTTGTTTTCCATGTAAGAAGAATTCTCAATATGTCATCATTTTTCTATTTATACACATGCATGTTCACTTCATATTTTGAGGTGAATGCATATCTATTACAGGTTCTTATATAATTCTATAATGCTTGGCACTATACCTTTTACCAATCCCTCCAAGGCTCCTGGGAGAATCTATTTCCACTTCTATCACATACAACACTTTTACCATTGCTACATCTCATTACAAGTTACTTTACTTTTCACTTATATACATGATCCCGAAATACTATCTATGTTTCTAACATGCTAATGGATGTTGCATGTGTAGTAATTTCCTTGTAGGACTATATGTAACCATGGTTATCTCGATACATTTTATTTCACATTGTTTTATATTGTATGTTATTGTATGCCCTATCTCTTTCTGATCATTATATGATTTTGGCCACTTTTACTTGAGTTTCTTGTGATATTTTGAGTGATGTACCATGTTTCAAACTCTATTTTCATTGTCGTTCTTATCTCAGAAACTTGATTTTTAGAGTGTCTTATTTTGCATACTAGATACCTTTACTACGAGAAATTGTTACTAGTCTTTATTGTTTTCATGTTCCTTATTTTCTACCATGCACATCCCCTACCCCCAACAGTATGCACTTAAGAATAGTGTCGGGTCCTCTCCTTTGGGATGCATTCTCCTACTATCTTCACATGCACCCCAAACAAGGGGGATACGTTGGTTTAACAAATCACCCCTATAGTAGCTTAGAGCTACAATTTAAATCTTCACAATACATAATGAACACAGAACAAAGTCATAGAATGGCCCATAATCTAACTTAGGTCCAAAATAAAGATTTGACACCAACGCCAAGAGCTAAAGACTACCTTTTGGGTACTCCTATCTTCCCTTGGGCTAATTTCCTTGGGAAGACACAATCATTTTCTCATTAAACCACATCCTACAATAGTTCACACAATAGTTATATAGTTACTGAAAAACAAGCCTCTAGTCACATAATTCATTTTATCTTCTATAATTAGTAGAATCGGAACAAGTCATAACTAATTTAGAACAAATTGGGAAAACAGAAAAAATCAAGATGTACAATATGCAATGATGCTTGTTGGTTCTATTTATAGAAGGATATGAAAACCATACCTCTCTCCACAAAAATTTCTCTTTAGTTTGAAATCTCCCATAAAGCGGCACTTGGCGTGAGATCGCCCATAAAAATTGTACTTAGCTTGAGATTGCCAAATAATATCACACTTGGCATGACATATCGAAAACCTCGCCTTCAAGATTCTTATCAAAAATTCAAAATAAGAGGACACTTTTATATCTCTTACTCTTTCACATATCGATACACACTTTCCATTTTTACACAATTTTTGTTACTTATAAACATGAATATTTGATCCATTGTAGACATAAATTTTACTACATTATTGATCTTCTTTTAGAGGTTTTTCCTTACAATAAGTAGCACACAAAAGTTATAGTGGCATGCAACAACGCACAAGCTTCACTCCTAGGTTCAATTCCTTTTCCTAGTCTTCATGCACCACTTTAAGATCATTCCACATTTTACATGTCCATTCCGCATTTATATTTTCTACACTCTCTATAGGATCATAAGGTATGCATATCTTATCTACTTTATGTTATAAAGTATTCACTCATCAACATAAGGTTGGGAAAAATGTAGAGACAAAATCACGTACTTGTGTAAATTTTTAGGTCCTAAAAGAATGTAAGCATTTACATGATTGCTAAGAAATAAAACTAGTGGTTGAAAATTATATTTGGGATATTTTCTTTGTCTCTTTCTTTAAATTTTGTCCTGCAAACCATAAAACCCAGTCATAACATAAAGTATTTATCATTTATGACTTCAAAAATTAGTGCTAAGCTAGGAAAGTAATGCCAAGGTTATCCTGCCCCTCCTAGAGTCCCCGACCCTTTCTTATATTACTCACTCTTTTTTGTATCTTCTATATTTTGTGCATATTTTTCACTAATGGGTCATATTTCCAAATGTCAATTAGGAAATTCAAACAACGGAATTATATAAATACATAATTATGTGTTCAAAATCGGGTATCAATAACTAAGCATTACTATCATCATTTAATATTGCATTCAAAATGAACTAAAGTAATTCACATACATCCATCTATCATCCATTTAAAGAATAATGGCGTCATACTTCTATATACACTTCATAGTAAGGGGAAATCCATTCTATTTCATCCACACAACATTACTACATTTTAGCCACAATCTGCTATCAAGTGTAAATTACACAAGGGAATCCTAGGGCACCATTTTTACACACATGCACATAAAAACTAAATGTAATATGAGATGTAGTAGAGTGCTTGGTCATAATCTCACTCTTCAGGTGACTTTTAGGTTCATTTTGACTCCCAGGTATGCATTTTCCTCTTTATGTTTGATGTGGTTTGTGGGTATGTATAGGTGAACTTATCTTTTCAGCAAGTTATATGTACCTTATGAAATCAAGGATTGAATATCATGAGATAAATATAAATAAACAAGGAATCCCTTACAAGACATAAGAAAGAATATTCTGAGCTCTCACATGGTCACCAATGCCCAAATCTAGTCACTAGCACCTACGCTCCTCTTAATTACACTACGTGACCCTCTTTGGCTTTGTTCTTGAGCTATAGATTTTTAGTGAGTAGTAATGATGTTTTTCATTTTTTTCATTAGTTTACCATGCCCGATTACTTCATGTCTACTCATAAATCAGCTAATTCTTATTAACTCTCTTTTCACTTAGGGTTTTGAATCATTTCTTGGATCTTATTGTATATTATAATTTTGTACATTAGTTATCTCAATAGTTAATCTATGCTAATAGATTTAAGTAAACCAAATTAAATTAAATCAATGGTTTTTTCACAACATACATGTATACCCATTAATTTGTCGTTATTTCAATTATAATTTCAATTTCAATTTGAAAACATAATGTTTTAAATTTAATAATATCGACATTTATTATACTCGTGTCTTACAAATTTCAATTTTAAATTATCTCAAGAACTCAAAAACAAACACTCAAGAAATCAATTTATCTAAGAAATTGCATTTAATAGATTAAATAAAGTGCAAACATAGTGTAGTGCCAACCATGACAGAACCTATAATAATAATAAATGAAAATAAAATTGGGATGCATGTTAGAAGTGATGGGGTAGATGGGGTTTGTGGGTAGAAACAATAATGGATTCCATGTGGAGACAAGATGGAGCAAGTGAACCCTCCCCAACGTGAAGGCAAGTGGGATTCATCAACACTAGTAAGACCTATCCCTTTCCTTGTCTAAAAATGCAAATAACCTTTTTGAGAATCCAAAGGCCAAATCCATGCTGAAAACAACTTCGTTGCAAATTTTATAGCATTGGTGTAACAACCCAAAATCACGACACACGAACAACACAGTGAAATACAGGATAAATTTTTTTTTGACGAACTTGCTTGACACATAACATGACGCAACAAGTCGTCACCAAGGATACAACTAACACTGTGAACAACCTGATACAAGGATGACCATAAAGGCAGCATGGAAACGTTCACACCTATCAAGGACAATTTACTTTTCTCTTTTTGACAGAACAACATTGAAGTCCAACCACAAAACACACTTACAGTTAGGGCATCCCATGAGGAAATTCTTGTTAAATTTTCTTGTTTACTAAGATGTCTCTTCAATCTTATCTTACGTCCCTATAAAATTTCATGTAATGATTCACACAATTTTTTTCACAAGGGAGAACTTCTTTCTTTTCAACTATTGACTAAATAGCTTAAGGCCAGGCTTTCTAAACTAGGATCATCAATTTTATGTCCAAAGCTTTTTATTCATTTGATTTTAGAACATTTTCCATTTCTTACAAGGTTAATTAATCTTATTCAAGCCACTAACACATGTTCCACACCTCTATTGCACAGGTGAAGGCATAAGCTCCAATTGAGTGGAAAGTACCGCTTAGGGTTCATAACAATAACCTTCTTGTTTAAGGATCAAACTTTGACCTTGCTTAAGAAATATCACCATGAATCAAGGCAAGGGTTAACAGAACAGGACAACAGAATTTAGCTTCAGGGTCACATTGTTTACTATCAGTCTTTTATTGAGGTTAAGAGTTTATCAAGATTGGTTAAATGCTCCATCTAGACTTTACTTAATTAAGTTTGACAAAGGAGGACATTTCAAACGATAGAGAGATATTTAAGGTTTTATTAATCAATTTCCTTCCTACTTATTAAATCCTATCATCTTCTAAAATCTAACCATTGATTTCACCATGAGATCATTTAAGGTTTCACCGTAAAAGGATAATGTTTATTAGTTTGGTGCGGGAAAAAAATGAGTAATCATATTTCATTACAAAAGATAGTTTCCTCTTGATTGTTCCAGGTCTCAAAGGTTATCTAGTAGATCACATCTACATTAATATATTCATATATATAAATTTTAGTTTAACTTTTATCAGGACTATCCAGCTCACTTTATAGTGCTTACAAACTCATTGCTACTAAGCCTTAGGAGGATTTACAACTCAACATTTTAACTCAAGAGCAAAGTTTAACAGTACTCATTTGCGGAAACAAAACAAGGTTATATCAATTCATTCCAACATGATGCACAAATCAAAGGGACATACCATCTCTATTGAACCATGACTAGGGAGCAAGAGAGTAATAACATGGGACATGCCCCGCTACTATTCTAAGGATTAAAATACACTAGAATATCCCGTAACCAAGCGGTAATCAAATTTCATCTTTCACGTGATAACCAAACAAACCAAAGTTTCAACAGTTACAACAACAATACTCTACAATACATTTACTAAGGCACTGACCCTTCTTCTAAAATGTCCAAAGGCCCTTTCCAAATTTTTATAACATAATACTCATTCGTACAAAGGAACATCATAACCAAGATTGATGCAGTAATCTACAAGTTCTTCCATCATCTAACCACATAAGCCATCTGCAACAATTAATAACCTGAGTCAGTTCGCGAGAACTGAGCAAGATAAGACTATACATAGCAACAATAAGCTACTAGCTAACAATACCATGAAAGGTAACATTCTATTTCAAGAAATGGATCAAGTTCTAACCTCTAACAACCTTTTGAAACAAGATATAATTTTCAACATATCAACTAAGAAGAAATCCATAAATTTTAGTTATGAAAAATACCTCGAAAACTACAAAAGTTTGACAACCAAATACGCAAGACTATGAAATTTAAATGATTAGACACAAGAGTTGAGAGTATTAGGATTTCAATCATGTAATCCCGTAGATTACGTGATTGAAATCTAAAGTGTAACCCATCAATCCACATTCTCAAGGTGAAGTCAAAAGATAAAAACTAGACCCGATCTTAGCTGCCAAAAAGAATATAGTTTTGGAATCGTTCCGTAGGGCCATAGGCCTAATAGGCTAGAAACGAACAACGAGGGTAATAACAAAGTTCCATCATGTAATAAAAAAGGTTTAAAGGATGAAAATCTTATATTCAACCCACAACCATTATATCTTAGGTAATAAGTGACTTCATAGCTAATAAGGATGAGTGGAAATGACGATAAGAATGTCCGGAATAGGCATTGTCTAACAGCCTACCTACTGAACATAACCAGGGCCGGAATAGCGAAAAGCCTCATTAATACCCAAGTTGAGTAGGCAATCTAGAATTCTAAACACATCCTTACAATTTTCATAATACCTTAGATTTATAATCCTCCCGTTCTAGAGGAACATAGCCATGAATCTAGACTTGGTTGAAATTTTCCGACATCAACTCACTTCCTAATATCATAAACGATGTATACAAAAAAAAAGGGTCTCTCAACTCTCTTTAACTTACATCTCATCACTAAGTTTATGGTAACCTATGCAGTGATTAAACACATAATATATCATTGAAGATAGATATCCTCCAATAATGAACTTCTATAACGATGTAATTACAATTATTACGTTCGATACATAAACAAACTATTCCATAGCTTCTTTTCCCTTTTTAGACAACAAAATATATTCACGACCTTCCATCACAATCATTCTAAATTTGTAATGAAAGGTCACTCATCAAGAAGGAAGTACAAAACAAGTTTGACTCAATTAAGGAACTTCTTCATTACCTTAAGCAATTGATGAAAACCTTAACTCTCACGAACCTTGAAAGATATTACCTTACTCCATCAAGGCATTATGTCTATACATAATTAAATCGATCACACAAGGAATCATCAACATACCATATCTTAACACCATAAAGGTCATTAATTTTATCAAATTTTACTCATAGAAAGAGTAGAATCAAAATGGGGTTCTATCAATAATTTATGCCCTTCTATCAACCCAGGACATATTTTCGGTCCAAAACTTCCTTCTTAACAAGCATATATATTGAACTTCTAATTTCCAAATGCCCTAATAATTTTCACAATACACGAAGTGCATAATCACGCTTATCATAAAAATAATAATAATAATTTAACTGTATATTTTCCTCTAGGGCAACAACATAAAAGGAAACCAATACTAGTCAAAGCTGCAACGTTCTAGGGGCGATTACATACCCAGGTTCACAAAAGAAACAATGACATTTCTGCAGAAGGAAGTAACTTTAAAATTATATATATTTTTTTTTTTTCATATGATCAATCGAAGCATACACTGAGAACCTTTGTTTGTTTTATATATAAATGGGTTTGATCACGTCAACAAGAACAACCAACAAAGGCAAATCCAAAAGTAACAAAAATTAACCATATATAACGCAAATCCACAAAATCACAGATTTAAACCAATTTCTAGAAAGAAAAGTTTCATTTCAAGAGGTTTATTAGATACTAGCATATTATGTATATATGGTTAGTCTATCTTGCTGCTTTAACACATCCACCAGTCGTGAACATCCAGCAGGACTGCTACAACCACACACCCTCTACTTTATCCTCTGCTTCACTGGTCTTTTCTTGCCATATACCACACCAGGATTCCTTTTGAAGGCACGACTAGAAGGATGCAATAGGTGGCTGTCCAAACACTAGATTGCTTCAATGCACAAATGCTGCGGGTGAGAGTCGAATCGCTTACCCTCGGTCGAGAGAACTTGCGCTAGAAAGCTAAACACCGACCATGGTTTGAATCTCTGGACACAAGACATAATGATTACATCGCTCCCGGTTCTGAAAGGCATCTACCGTATTGATACACAATCCTTTTCCTTCATCGATTTGGGGACAAAGATCAAACTCTCGGTGCAAACATTACAGCTGTAGCTTGTAAGGTGATGATAATTCCAACAGAGACCTTTATGCCTGCCAACTTAGTGACTTGTTGAAGCAGCTCATATAATAGCAGAGCAAATTGTGTTTCATGAATATTCTGATATGAAACAGATCGGCCTCTATGAGGTTCTCTTCCATGAGTTACATCGAACAGCAAGTAAGATCTCAAAAGAGAATCTTTGTAAATAAATTTCATCAGGTCTGCTGGTAACACCCTCACTGTCACTTAATCGATTTTGATAAAAATATCTTGTAGGAGAGTCCAAATTTGAGGATGCAGTGATACAGAACAGAAAACAGCCTAGTTGGACAACCTGCCTGTTGGAGGCGCTCACGAAGGCTTCTACCAACCTGTAGCATGCCCGTTGCCTGGCTATTTACTGCTGCAGGCAGTTGCTGTGGATCCCCAACAAGAACACACCTTACAGCTCCCAAGACATTTTCTCCAACATTGCATAGATTCCATGTGCATGTGGGTGCGATCTGTCACCAAAACTGGGACAAGCTCATGGCAGAAACAATAAAATACAAGCACAAATCAATGGCGAGTTAAGAACTAAGACCAGGTCAAGCAACAGTAGCATCCAAGTTAAATGTATGATCTCGACCTCCCAGGCTGTAAAGAAGAACTTACCCAAAATAAGAAACCCTTCATTCATACAAAATTTTTACATGAGCGGTGGTCGAAATGGACAGGCCCGAGCAAAGTATAAGGAATGCAGCTCTTGCCCAACAAACTGCATAAAGTGGCTGCTGAGTGTCCATGGCCAACTTTGACACCAAAGAAAACCATGGAAATGCAAAGTACAAAACGCAGCCTCAAGATTGATCGAGCTTCTTCCATGTTAGATTCACCACCTGAGACAGAAGCGACTTTCCAAAATGAAAAGGCAAGACAACTCAACTAAAACTTTATCTCATCCTTCTACTACAGCTGCAAGATTTTGCAACCACTGATCACGACTGTGGTCGCGTGCAACCAGAATAGCAGGTTCAGCACCAACGGTTCCTTGAGATCATCCTGTAGCAGCTGTCGCACTTAACTCTCTCTGGAGGCCACTGTTTTTTGAGATAAGTTTACTTCTCTACCCTGTAGCTGCTGCATACAACCAAATCTTCCTCACGGCCCTCCCAGGAGAAATTCAGTTCTACGCTCCACGGATACTGCCTGCACAACACGATTTTGAGAATCCACACCCAGAACACGCTATAGCGATTCATCTGTTTCAGCATTTGATGGAGTGCAAAACAAGCATCCGTGGTTGGACAGACACGACAGGAGACCACGTGAACAATAGGTGAAGTCAACATTTCAATCAATGAGCATGTGCGGCCACCAAAGGATTCCTTCACATCACACATTAATAGCTCCACCCTCCACGCCAAGAAGGAGATGAAGCTGACCGAGACAAGGTAGGTTGGGGGGCATTACAATTGGGATATTGTAGTGCACAAGAATACATTGGTATCTCCTTCACGGTAAAGTGACACGTCCACACCAATGCAATATAAAAGTCTTCAACATGATTAGTTTACCTTTTTCATCCGCCTCCCAACCTATACAAAAATTATAGTTTTCTCATATTTTGTAGTACTAAGTGTTCCAGGTAGATATGTATGCAAAACATGGAAGTGTGCATTTGACATGAGAACTATCTCAATAAATGCCTTAAATGTGGCCTCATGGACTGTAATGATGGAAAAATATGTACAAAATGGGTTTGTTAAAAAGGTCATGGAACCTTTCAAGAAATGGAAATCCAGGCTTCACAGCCTTTTCCAGCACCCTCCATGCCTGTACCAAAACATGAGCTCTACAAAAGAGTATGGACATCCATCAAAGCATAATGGAAATATGATTTTCCTTTTCCTGACTTTCCTAGCTGCGCCAAAATGGGAGATTTGGAAATGGTAATGGAAGTCCATCAAATTATAATATATAAATGAGTTTTGTCATATGTTTTTAGTACAAGTGATTTATCAGATATGTATGCTAGTGTAGAAGCACTCACTTGGCATGTGAACTGATTGACTGAATTCTTGAAAGTAATGTGGCCCTTTTTTTGCAACGGATGTAGGATATGCACAAAAATGGGTTGTTGAAATAGAATAAAGAATTTTTTTCTATTTTTTTTTCTTATTTATGTTTGGCACCAAAGAAGTGTGTGTTATGGAGAAATCAAAGCACTCCTAAATTTTTGCAATTTAATCGATTGAAACTCTCATTGTGATTTGCCAAACATGGAGTTATCCAAAAGTGTGGGACTTTACAATCATGATAACCCTCTTACGAAGGATGAATTCCTATCCTAACCTAGTGCCAATTACTCCAAATTTCCAATACTTGCAGATCTAACCCTATTCTAAATCTTTCCCAAGGAGGCAAAGTTAGAGGAAATGCATAAAATTAAAACCTTCTCTAAGAGAAGGTGATGCACTAGAAGGATGTTGAAAAACCTACATGGTAAACACAACACAACTATAAAATTGTAATTAAAATACAACTGTGCACAAAAAAATTTCATGTAATGAAATCCCATAAATGTTGTAACACAACAAAGAAGAGGGTTTGAAACATCCACAGTTCTAATTATATTGCTCCCAAAATTTATACAATACACCAAATTCAAGCTTAAAGGCACATATTTTGCACTACAATGTTCAAAGACAGAGGTTTGGAATCTCCACAAAATATCTTATAGACAAGAAGAATAAGGGAGAGGCATATACAAGGTGTCCAACTTTTTAAAAGGAGGCTCTCCTTACAATATATAGGAAGAATGAGAGAAAGGGAGAGAGAAGAATTACAAATCCGTCCTCAACCACCCAAAAATTAATTAAATTCCCTTGCAAAAATGATTGGCACCACTGCAAAACCATGCCTCCATATACTTTGCCTTGTTGGAGACGAAAGAAAGCCCATGCCTCATTATGGTGGTAGGTTAGAAATCTGAACATCCTTTAAAATGGAAAACTATTTTTCTTCATTTTGAATAATTTAGTATCACTTTCTTGTGTAGAGGACTTTGTGAGCTTTCCAAAATTTCCTTTCTTGTGTAAATATGATCTCCTAGTCAAAATTTATTGCCATATGAAGATTGGAGTGTCATTCTGCAAAAATGGTGGGTGGTTGGCTCTTTCTTTTCATAGTCTTAAATGCATGCAACTTCTGAAATCCAAAATTCATAATTTCAAAATTTTGAGGTTGGAGGTTGAGTTACTTTTTCATCTTCTTGGGTTAGTGAAAAATCTAAAAGTTTGAAAGTCTAAAGTCTGAAATTTAGACTTCAGATTTTAGACTTTGACTTGCGATTTTTATGTTTAGGGCCTTCAAAGTTCTGAAAATCTGAAACATTAAAGTCTGAAATTTAGACATCAGGATTCAAAATTTTCACATTTCAAACTTTAGAAACTGTTCATTCATCAAATCAGATCGAGAGTTCCAAAACTTTGAAGTTTGAAACTTTGAATTTTAGGATTTCTAAAAGTCAAAAAATTGAGACCTCCGAAAGTCTTAAAACTCCTACTACGTTTACCCTTAAACCAAGTTTGAATTCCAAAATCCGAACCCTTTTAGACTTCAAATTTTCAGGATTTCGGACTTTTTGCTCATTCCTTTCAATAGGCCATTTCCTATCTCAAAATTCAAACCCAAAAGTCCAAATTTCAACTTTTGAGATTTCATACTTTTTACATTGAGTCCTCAAAATCATCCTTTATCCTACCTCTGAAAATCTCCACCTCTCGAATTCAAAATTTCAGACTTTCGAGGCTTCGAACTTCTTTCTCCTAATTGTCTCAAGCTCTCGAACTTCTCTGCAATGTGTTCACTCCTCTCAAAATGTAAGATCTCTTGACCGTATCAACCTCTCCACTTCCTCTATGTGAAAAATTAGATATAACAAATATGGTCTATGATTTTATGGGTGACTACTTGGTATATGGTGGCGATGCCATCCAATCCAATGAAATAATTTGTAATAGGAAAAGGGGAAAATGGGTTGTTACAGAGTGGAGCTACCTTTTGGCCAACTGTACGCCTTAAAGACATTACAATTAGCTCCTGAACAGAGATAGGATATGAGTATGAAGAAGGATATCTAAATAGCAAGAGGTATCCGTAATAGAAATCTAGTTAAGTTGTTGGAAATGTTCATTGGGTTGGAGTGGGTTTCCTTCTAGAAGCTGCAGTTTTGAGACAATGGTCACACTCGAAAATAACAAGATGGAATGCCTTAGGATTCTCCATTATATGAATGATCTTGTGAAAGCAATCATGCGACTTCAACCTCTTCCTCATTTAAATGATGAGATTCAAGACAAAATGAAATATTTCAAGTAAATGCGAAATGGGGACTTGTGGGTGCATGCGATTTGTTTTTGGAACTCTTGGTAGAGGGATGAAGCCTAGTGGAGTGCGAGTGAACTATGTGGATTACCTCATACACTACATATGCAAATATATCGTAGGCATGGTTCATCTCTCCTCATTTCTCATAATTTATTTTCTTTAGTTTTTCTTTTGCAATGGAATAAAATTTTAAACCGAAGGATTTTTCATATATTTGATTGTATTAAATAAACTTGTTTTAAAACAATAAAACATTATATCATAACTTACAGGATCTAATATTCCTTGGTAAACAATGAACTTAAACCCTCATTTCGTGATGATCTAGCAACATCCCAACAAAACTAGTTTTCTACAAGAACCCTTTTATTGACAAGTTGAAGTTGACTTCCCAGTAAATATGTTGACCATTTCTTTGTTTAAATAGATAATTTATGATTTTCAGAGACTCGTAAAATAACCTTTGTAACTCTAGAAAGGGGATGTTAAGCTTCCTTCATGTACCTTGTTATGTGAGGAGTCACTTTAATCTTTGGACCAACCTCGAATGATCATTTGTGATATTTTTGACACCCTACTAGGAGCATTGTTACACTGTTTTGTAGTTGTAGGAAGCTACTAAAACTCAAAATTTGGGTTTCCTTTTTAACCTCTATTTGAATATTTGACAATGAAATGATTATCCGCCTTCACAATCCTCTAGTAATTTTACCAGAAAATCACCTGGAACCTTCAATTTGAGGAAAAAAAAATCTTGATAGTTTGGAAAATCCATTTTATAGGCCTCTAGTCGTAGTTTGACTAGGTGAAACTAGACTAATTATGATCGGTGGCTCTAGAAAACTTTTCATTATTTGAAAATTGCTTTGTAGTTCTCTATCCCATTGACTCTGGTGAATTATCCATATAGAGGGGAACTTGTAGGAAGTTTTTGTTACATGTTTGTCCATCTAATGTCAATTTTGGACATTTGTTACTAAGCCATCGAGCTAACTTTTATTCATTTGTAACTAGGCCAATTACGATCCATTGCCCTTAAAAACTAGCTGCTAATTGTAAACCGTTTGCAGTTTGAATTCTATCAGTTCCTATGAAATCTTGGTATATAAATGGACACACAAAAATTCAACTGTGGTGTATTTTCTCATCAAAAGAATTTTTTTAAAGCGGTTTCTTAGCCTCCGAGCCTGATTTGAACATTTTTGTAGCTAGCAGGAAAATGTAAAAAGAAAGTTGTAGGACCCTTGTCGGGTTACCAAACCACTTTGGAAACTTGTTGACACTTGTAATTAAGTATTTGGAACTCTATCTTGTGGCTTGTTGTTTAAAATTTGAATTTTGGGAAAATCAGTGTTTCTCTCTCTTTGATATCTTTTTCTCTCTCATTGGCTCCAAAATGAAGTGAAATGAAATGAAATGAATACATGTCTCTAACCCTTTTACTTTCCAATGTAAATTATTAATGTTATTATGTAAATGGGAAAATAAATATGTTAATTAAGTTAGATTAGGTTGGATGCCATGCCATTAATTTATTGCTGATTTCATGCTCACGTGGTTTTGTAAGGTCCAAGAAAGATGGTGAGAATGCATTGTCCAATTCATTTTTTATTATTGTAATTTATATAGCTCATCGTGAAATGTATATATGTATAATGTAGTCCCATGTTATAGAAAATTTTTATTTGAAATTTCATAATATGTATGAGATGCTAGTTTCGTGGATATCTTGGGAAATGTGCATTTACACATAGGTGTAATTTTGATTCATATTTACGTATGTTAAAAATTATTCACACACACACACACACACACACACACACACACACATGTTAAATGAATTTGAATTTAATATCGTGTAGTGCATTTCCAGTGTGTAATGGATGATTAAATAATTGGTGTTGTGTTTGTTACCTTGAAAATGTAATAAAGGAATCTAACCAAAACAGTCAAACTGTATAATATTTGTGAATAAATTTTCTTCATGTCCGATCCTTCTTAGCGTAGAAAAAAATGAAAACCATAGAATGAACTTAAAACCTTGTACTTGATGGCACCTTCTACTTTAGGTAAATAAGATCCCAATTTTGAGTTGTCTTCATAGCCAATATGTTTAGCGATATTGTCATGAACCCGATGGTTAGGAACGACATGGACAAACTTTACCTAGAGAAAGTAGAACTAACACTTCCTTAGTATCCTAGTGGACTACTTAGTCTTACGAAGATTGAAATGAATTCCTTGTGGGATCCAGATGACACAATGGAGCTAGTGAAATAGTTTTACTATGACTTAAACTCTTGTTAATGATCTCTTTAGATCCTCACAACTAAATATGTTACCTTGGCTAGTGAAAATATAGTGTCTTGGTATTTTACAGAGGCTTTATAGGGTAAATATGTTTTTACACCTTAATTTGATCTATAATGGGGTGTAGAGCCCCGAGTGTAAATTGGAATTAAACTAAACCTTAGTTGATTAGGACGTAAACTAGAGGGTAGAAAAATTTAAAGTAACTCCTCGCAAATGAAATTAATTTGAAATATGTTGACTTTAGAGAACCCAGAAACCGAAATCTCATCATGTAATCCTTTTTATGCCCTTTTACATATTAATAATAAAAGAAATTTGACATGCGAAACATGGGATATTACCTTGAACATAGACCACTTGGGGTTACTATGTAGTTTAGAATTCTTCCAGTCATGTACTTCTTCAAGATGTTAGACAACTAATTTCATAACTCTTTTGTTATAAAACAATGGTAATAATGAGACCAGAGTGTGATATAAGAGTAAAACAAGATTTAAAGTTAGGAATAATGTCACTCTTTGAGTCCTTGTTACTTAATTAAACATTTTCATGAGTTACAAATAATATGAATTTCCTTGGTGAGATCCAACTTCGAGAAAACAAAAAATATATATGAAATCTACATACAATTTATTTTTGTGGGAATGTTTAATTGGGAGATAAAGATACCTTGATCAAATAATGTTTTTGGGAAAAGGTATCTTGAATCTAAACCCCCTAAATCCTAAGTTTTATTTCTTATCATCACATTAGATTCATTTCAGTGTAAAGAAGGTAAAATTTAATCATTGAATAAACATTTGAGAATCATATTCTTAACATAAGAGCAAGATAATTAATAACTTTGTATGTAATTTAAAATATTCCAAATAATTATGTAAGTTATGGAAATTATCGTTAAAGATAAAAAGTGGACTTAAAATGGTCGAATTGTAACTTAAATGTGGAATGAACTTAAGAATCTATAGGTGGAAAAGGAGAAAATTATCCTTGTGCAATAATGTTCTTGGAATGTTAATCGTAACTAAGATGCAATTATGGTAATGATGTGTTATCGGATTTCCAATCCTTGGGTCCTCTTCTTGTGGTTGGGCCATTGCTAGTATTCATTTATTGGGGAATGTTTTGCATCGACATGTATATGGTGTTGTCATGTTTCTATGTGAGTTGATGACTTATGTAAGTGTCGTATGCATTGTTGAGTTTTCTTTACTTGGAGCCCTTGTGGCATTGTGTAGTGAGCAATGAAATTCAAAAATAAGTTATCCAGGTAATTTTACTATTGTTTTTGTGTGTGTAAAATGTGGGTGTGACACGTAGACTCTCAAATTTAATTGTTTGGATGTTAATCATATATATTTTTCTTATACACCCTATACATGAATTATGTTCACAAAACAAGGTGAAACACACTATCCTAATATATTTTAAAATATTTGCAATCCCTCATTCCAATTATTATGTCTACATGAAAAATTTGTCATTAAAAGAAACTTGTATCTCTTTTTTAGATCTTTATACATCATTATGTGATATTTATTCCCTATTAGACAATATTTTCCTATAGAAATAGGATTAAAAAGTTGATTATGTCCTGATTGGTTGATCTGGTCCTTATCTTCTAAATAATTAAAGTTCTGAATGAATATATTTATAGGATTTTTTTGTCCTATGATTTCATCCTTAGTTTGAAATACACATCAAACCCAACCATTTCCTCATTGGAAAACATGGAATTTTGGTTTATAGTTGGAAATTAAAATGTTAACATGTAGTATTCATTATAAAACATTAACAATATATTTCATATTATTACCTCCTATTATAGTATCTTATACAAGGAGAAACCACTATATGGGATTGAGGAAATTATTTTCAATCCAAAAAAAAAAATTAAGACAAGTCAAAAATTTCACCGCCAAGTAGCAAAGATACAAAATACGCTTACATTCTTATAGTCAAAATAAGTGCAATTACACTTTTGTATAGCTAGGAGAAATATATTTGAGTTTACATTCAACATGGGTTTATATATCCATCATAGGGGTGATCCTTACCCTTATTTCTTGCATCTCATTCCCATTTTAGAACTTATATATGAGAACTAATTTTTTCTATAATTGAAAAGTTCTTCCAAATTTAGAGTGCTAGAAATTAGAAAATGGAAAAGAGGGATTAGATGATGATATGAAATCCAAAATATGGATATTGTGAGAACCTGGATAAGTATTTTCTAAAATGGATAAATTATATTGATCAATTCTTTCTAAAGGAAAATAAATACCCGGTTTTAGAGATAAATAAAATACATGAGATTTGGATCTTGTTACCTCAAATAAAATTAAATAAATGTAGATATTTTCTCTAGTGCAATCTTAATTAAACCTAAAACCCTAATTAGGCCATATGTTTTCTACACTAGTGTGTAATGAACAAACTATGTTTGTTGATAAGATTGAACATCATGTGACATATTTCTTAATTTTATTACATTATTGTTATTTAATACATATGTATGCCATACAAAACATATAACATACGTTTATTTAGTATACACTACATCTTATTCATATTTATTAGCACACATTCATTGTTGACATATTATTTTTTAGCATAGTTCTTTATTATAATATGACTCTATTCCACATGGTTGATTTACAATTTTATTATTCATTTTTGGCATCAATTCATATACATTACATTTTACCATCTTGATTGATAGATCATAATTTTCTATACATTTCTCTAAGAACTTTGTTAGTTATGCTTTTGATTATGGCTTTTCTTTCTATACAATTCTTCATTATTTCATTACTACACATCGATTCTCTAATTGTTTCTTAGACATTTATTTCGAACTTTTTTTGCTATAAATAATTGATTATATCATTTTTTCTCACTCACTGCTCTATACCAATAATTGCTACATACTTATTTTTTCACACACAAAATAACTACTATAAGTACTAACATTGGTCAAATCTATCATGTTTTTCATAGTTGTCTCTTTATGACGAGACATGTCAAATCATATATTTTCATGCTATTTATCAAGTAATTGTGTATCCATTATGATTTGTGTGATATTTTCTTATTATGTTATTAATCCTGTTAATATTATGTTAACTTTATGAATATTTTTAGAAGACTATCATGACATATTTCACTATTTTAATGGTACATAAACACTTGTGTTTAACATATTTCTATAATATAAATCATAGAAATTAGTTGATTTTACAAAACCTTCAATATTATACATGATACAAAATACTTGTTCTTATAATGTTTTTATCTTATGAAACTTATATATTTTTACAATTACAAATGCTTACGTCTACTAAATTATTCATGTATATTGTTACATTGATAGATGATACACTATATATGGTTTATATATTTATTGTTGTTTATACGTTTTTACCTGAATAAAAATACGATTTTAAAATATTTGATCCTTCGTGACGTCCCTCATCTTAAAAGGTGGCTTTTGATGAATAATTTTATAACACATATGGGAAGAATAAATATATGGATATACCAATGCTATTTCATTATGAAATCCGGATAGATATTATTAGACATCACAAAACTTTCGTAGATGTTGAATTATAGCATTTAAAAACATTATTATGTATACACAAAGTCATATACAAATTGGCCCTATAAAACGATAAACTGTACACAAGATGATTACGTGGAAGGCTCAAATACACTCACCTTTTCTATGTGAAATGTGGAAATGCATATAGATTGACTTTACATAGTAGACTAAATTGATAGATGGCTCCACATAACATGCAATCCAAGGAGGTAAGATTAACAACTCATGATGAAATAAAATCACAACAATATTATGAATTCAACATCATCCTTTTCAATTCAATTTTACAACTATGTCATCATCCAATAATTTTCCACATCAAGTCTGTCCATAATTTCCAATATCACAAGGCTGAACAACATCAATAGTATGTCAAAGTCAAACAATATCATCATCCATGTAAAGAACATCTTGAATAATCAACATCCATAATAACTGAATTCAATTTCATAATAATACATGTCTAACCTCTATACATCATAATAATAAAAATATAATTAACGTCCAAAACAAGATTAACAGTATCAGGATTAGTATGTAAAGGTGCCAAAGGAAAGTGGGCATTATAGTGTCGAAGGGAAGTGGGAACTACAATTACTATCTATAAGTAAATGGCCAAGAAAATTATAGTAACAAAAACATTGTCACTATTAATAAAACACTAGTACATGTGAAATAAAACTATTGACATAAGAAAATATATGATCCATTATGAAATGAATGATTCACATCAAGAAATTCATCGAACCTATCATTTTCCAATGCTATATGGACTCGAATATCAAATCTAAATCTCTCAGAGCTACTTTCCTTTCAATTGGTGAAGGAAGTAGAAAATTGAGAATAATCGATAATATTGACAAGAGGATTTTCTACTTCAAAAATTTGAATGAAGATAAACTATAATATTTTGATATACTAAGAAGGAATCAGTCTAAATTAAAGAAGATATTAAATCTGAAAACACAAAACATAATCTTTCAAATTGGAGATCTTCTCCTCCGATGGGATAAAAATAGAGAGTCCAAGGCAATCCTTGGGAACTTGAACTCTCTCTTGTTTTGACCCTTCAATATAAAGAACTCGTACGAAGATAATATATTATTTTTCTTAGTTTAATGAGAGCCCTTTGATGTTTCCTCATAGCGGGAAACACCTATTTGTTAAATCTAGTTACGTTAGTTGTCCCCAACCATATACTACATTTTCCCTTTCAATTCTTTGTTTTTATGGCTTCATCTTTTTATTTGTTTTCCTTCTATCATTTTTTTGGGTCCTTTCCCTTTATGTGTTTCTATTGCTTGTATCGGTGTGTTATGAATGAATTTTTTTACTAATATGTAAAGGATCACTATAGTACCCATGAGATATATGAAGTTCTTTGTTTCCCATTATAGTCAAATTCCACCAAGATATAGCTATTTTTTAATCTAAAATAGCTATCATGAAAAATTGAAAATTTTGAGTATGACAACGAAGCCTCTAACTAAAATTTATACTTCCCATCCACCGATCATCCTTCCTCTGGAAATCCTTACTTTGGTTACATCCTCATAAAGACTTATATGAAAGTGTTACAAATATTATTAAGTTATTTTTCTTTATATGAAATATTTCATAATGTTATTTATGAACTCATTAAGGTTTTCTCAAAAGACACCTTCTTCCGGAGGCCAAAAATTTCATTTTTGATAATTCTGCAGCCCACATAAACACCAATAGGAAGCGTTCAAGGAAAATATATATCATATGAGGGTGATGTTTTTGAAGATTTAGGCTGTCCAAAGAAAATTAGGAAATTTAGGTTTTGAAATTTGGATTTAAGAGAATTTTTTTCAACGGTGCATAATTTAGGGTGTGGGGAATGAAAGATCCAACGGTGAAAAATGAATTTTCCATATTAATTTAGGATTTCTAGAATGAATTACAAAGAAAAATAGTAATATTAAAGATCTTTGAATCCTCTAAAATTTGTAAACAATGGCTTAGTTATAATCCTTAAAGTTTTAATCAAAATTTCATAACATTGTAGTTGCCCTTCTCGGTTGAAGATCAAATAAGCTTTAAATTATGAATTTCAAGTAGAACATAGACTCAATAATGGTTCCATTTATCTCATGATGTTTATTTATTCCAAATCATATAAGGTTTGAAACCAAAAAACTTTCATATTCTTATAAGGTGAAAATATCAATTTAGGTTTCCTAATTTGGACACACAAGGAAAAATCTACTTTCTTAACCTAGAAAAGTAAATCTTTAGACACCCTTGTGTCCCCTTTATCCCCTAATGGAAAAGGTGGACACATAACTATCGATATTTCTCCTCCGTACATCCACAAAATTCATAGTTTATCTTCCTAGTTTTCCCCTATGTACCACATGGTGCAATGGGGACAAGGGGGAAACAAAAGTGTGACCCCCTCTCACCCAAGTCACACATTGGACACAATCATGTGCCCTATATCTCCTTTGTCTCATAAGGGACAAGGGGGAAAAATGTGACCCCTCTAATTTATAAATTCCCTGGTCACCATGAAACCACCTCCACCCTCTTTGTTTCTCATGTCCCTATCCCCACATCTCATCAAAAATCACCAAAAGATACCATTTATCATCTTTGTGTCCCTTCTTTCCATGATATCTCCATTTCACAAATGTAACACGAAATAAACTCCATTCCAAACCAAGTTAAACAACTTCAGTTTACGGAGAGTTAAGATTTACATTAAAATTTCACTAACTTCCTATTTTAAAAACATAATAATTTTCTTGAAAAGTGTTTGTGAAACATCCTCCCATTGTCAATTTTTATCTATTCATGTGCTATGTCCCTTGGGATATGATAATATAATGTATATGGGTTGATGGGGAGATGGATGCCAAGGAGGAACACATATGGAAAAAGATGAAATCGAAGAGCACAATGGAATATGGAATTAGGTTTGGAGAAGCATCACCCACTAGGATTTCATATGGGTGCTTGGATGATCGAGCATGACGACAAGTGTGCAATAATTTAAAGCACACTCATTATATGGCTTCTTATTATGTTTTGGGGCAAAACATGTCAAAGAGGAGGAAATGCTATTTACCTTGCAATATAATAATATAATGTTTATGGGTTGATGGAGATTCCAACATGTTGCAAAAATCCCCTTAGTTAGTTATACGGGGTCACATGGAATTAGTTATATTGGGTAATGAGTCGGCCTACATTGGGATTAGGTATTAAACATCTATTAAGAGTAATGTATGTCTATATAAGGGATGTGAGTATCAATGTCATGGAGGTTTTAGTTGATTTTTCTCCTTGGTAGAGGTATATTAGAGGTTTCCCCCTCGAAAGTGGATTCTCATCTAGATAAGAAAATAAATGAATACCTTATTCAAGTTTTTGAAGATTTAAATCTCTCTATCGATAAATATGTGTTACATTCAGATTTTTATGCTTTAGATATGGATGGTATGGATATTGTTCTTGTATATCCTTGGTTAGATACATTGGGAACAATTAATATTAATGTGCAAAATAAATTCCTCAAATTATTCTACAAGAAAAATAAAATTACGTTGTAAGATATCACACTTAGCAAAGACAAAGGTAATGTAAAATGGGATCATGAATATGATTTTGAATTTAGTGAAGAAGGGAATATGGATGAATAAGAAGGAGAGGATCAAGAACATGATGAAAAAGTAGAAAATAATTCATTTACTCAAGAGATTAAATAAATAACAACTTGGAAGAGGAAAAGAAAGCGGAGGAAAACATTAATAAGGTTGAGCATACCGAGGTTGCACCATATAGACACTCACATCATCATGAGAGAAAATAATCATGGAGATATGCTTGGACACATGAGGTCAGTAATCTATATGGATATACAACGAATTGGAGTAATAATTTTTGTATACATGTAATCAATGGAAAAATAATTATGTGACATGGAATCACATGAATAATAATAATGGATATACATGGATTCCTAGGAGGAACACATATGAAACAAAATGGAATCAGATGAGTACAATGAAATATAGAATCAGGTTTGGAGCAACATCACCAACTAGGATTTCATATGGGTGGTTGGATGATCGATCATTGCGACAAGTGTACAATAAATTAAAGCACACTCATTAAATGGATTCTTCTTATGTTTCGGGACGAAAAATGTCACGAGAGGGAGGTAATGCTATGTACCTTTGGATATGATAATATAATGCATATATGTGTTGATGAAGATTCCGACATGTGGCACACATACCCTTAGTTAGTTATATGTGGTCACATAGGAATTAGTTATATTGGGTAATGAGTCAAAATACATTGGGATTAGGTATTAAACATCTATTAAGAGTAATGTATTTCTATATAAGGGATGTGAGTATCAATGTTATGGAGGTATGAGTTGATTTTTCTCCTTGGTAGAGGTATATTGGAGGTGTCCCCCTCAAGTGGGTTTCCATATTGGAAGATTGTGGAGTTACTCCTTAAGGAATATTGTATGGTGTTACCCTACTTTAAGGTTATTAATATGCATATATTGATTATTTGGGAATCTATTATGCATCTATTGATTATTTAGGCATTTTGGCCCCC
Organism: Taxus wallichiana var. yunnanensis; assembly: GCA_018340775.1. Lineage (NCBI taxonomy): Eukaryota > Viridiplantae > Streptophyta > Pinopsida > Cupressales > Taxaceae > Taxus > Taxus wallichiana. The sequence goes on from CM031241.1 coordinate 270,091,870, forward strand.
ATATCTTTTTTTTTTTTGTTATATTATGAAAATTATTCATTTATTATATGAAAATATCTTATCTTCATGTTGTAACAATTTTCTTAGACCTACATAACAAGAAAGATGAAGATTTTTTTCATAACTCCTCATTTGCACACCTATTTCCAACGATACTTTGAATATGCATTACTATCCAAAACACATTGTGGAAGATTTTCAAAATAAATTAATTGATGTTATGCATTCTTTAGAGTAGAAATCTGAAAAATTACAAACTCTAAACTTGTATTTTGATTCTACAAAGATCCACTAGATGGAATACTCAAAAATTTGGAGTAGAGAGTCCTCAAGAAAAATAAAACAAAGTACATTTTTGTAAGCAAACAAATTTAAGTGTACATTTTAAAAATAGAAAATGTGTGAATCATGGATTTATAGAAATAGTTAGTTTATACATATAATAATTCCTCAACAATTCTAACTCTTTAACTGAGAAAAAACATCATAAAGTAAAAATTAGTGCAAATTTACTAAAAATAGTTTTCTTGGATAGACCTTTCTTAAAACAAAATTTTTGGATTTGATTTTAGAAATTTTTTGGTCAATCATATTCATTATATCTTAGTTCTTTTTTGCACTATGGATTTAAAATTCTTCTTTATGGAACAAATTTCAACCCTAATTATCTAGGATGTTATTATGTGAGATAATGATGTCACTCAGATGAATCTTAAAGACGTGAAAAATAGGTTGCTTGGCAAACCTCATGATCTACTACAAGAGAAGATATTCTCAAGTAGGATACTCTTAAAAAATATCACCCACTATCTATTTGTATCATTGAATTGGTCCAAGCCTATGCACAACAACAGTATGAATATAATTCTAAGATAGTTAGAGACAATTCAATTAGATTGTAATCCTCAATCTTAAGGGAATCTCTCAAGATCTGTAGATTCCCATGATACCTAGTACACTCACATCACCAAAAATTTCTTCACATGATTGGGTAAGAGTGATTCATATTTGCAATGACTTTTGGTTAGTTCATTTCTCAAGAAAGGAAGAAAAACTTCTTGTGACCCCAAGAAATGTTTCCAAAAGTGAATTCGATTAAGTTTATTCTGATGTGAATTATCAAAAAAACACATGAGGATTATCCTCTTAATCATATTTTAATTAAGTATCATCCTTAGTAGGAGATAGGTAAATAATATTATTAACAATGTACCATTGTTATACCAAACACTACTCAAGGTAACCTATGATAGTGATATGGGATTATAACAATAACACCTACTTCTAGTACAATTTATAGAACCATTGACTAAAGTATGAAATATATGAACTGTAGTAGAAAGTTTAGAATATTTTAAAAAATTACAAGTAGTATGGATCTAGTTGAAAGAATGGTAACCTTTATGGTTTTCAAAATCCCTATAGAAATTCATGGGCGTAAAAAGGATAATAAATATTGCTATAAGCAATACGCTCATGGCCTAAAATAGCCATAGGGTTTTGATCATAAGATCATTCACCACGATGTTTAACCTAATTAATTTTCAAATTAATTTAAATAGGTTTGTTTAAATTGATACGATATAGACTAAAACAATTAATATGTACAAATTTATGTTTTAGATCGGATAAAAAATATATAACATAGAATTCAACCATGTCATTCAACTCCTTACAATTAGGAGCTCAAACAAAATGGAATGAGGCACTTAGATACTTAAGAGAGTAATAAAGATGTGTCAATGAGTGATATAGGATAGGAAAATAGTTTGTGAATTAGAACAATAACTTTCTAGCGCTTTGGAGTTTATGGTCAAGACTGTAGAAAATGATCAAACCTAGATTGTATAGTTCTTCCCTAGGCATACATTTTTGTACCTATAGATGGTTGGGATCTTTAAATTAAGTTTTCTTCTTTTATATCTATTTGTTACAATTTAATATATTAAAATTTACATGAAACCCTTGATGTCATACATGAAAGCTACAAAATAAACACTAGCTATCATGTTGCACAATCAAGAAATCATTAACTCAAAAAATTAAGATGTAAGTTTTTTAGTCTGACTAACCTTGATAATATCCACGCACATGAGTCACCATGCATTGTAATATGTTTCAAAATTTATATAGTTATCTTGGTGCTTTGCATTAAGGTGCATACAAATTTTCGTTGACCTTGTTTGACTCGTATATGTCAACATCAATAAAAGGCTATAATATTTCATCCAAATGGAGACCCTTGTGTGTATATGATATTTATTACATTTATGACATCCTACGTTTTCTATGCAAGATACAAAAGTAGTCGTTCTAAGGGAAAATATTAAGGGTCCCTAAAAAAACCTTAGAAAATATTTATCGAATCTAGGAAAATTATCTTGCACACGAATGATCAATATCAAGACATGACAACATCATTATTAAATTCTACTAGATGGTAGCTTTTTTATATGCTACTGGTAGACAACATATAATATTTTTTTGGTCGGTAGCGTAAATAATACTACCATGGCTGAAAATATAATATATGCTATTGGCTTTGTAAAATAAAATATGCTACCAATCGACTATATTTAGGTCAATTTTGTGAATTTTTATTTTGTGTGAATGAGGAATTGACCCCTAAAATTTAATTTTACGCATAAAATTTTTGCAAACTGGTTGTAACTTATACCCTAAAAATTTAGCAATTTATAATTTAAAAAACAAGAATATTTTTGAATTAACAAATAGTCACCACTAAAAGTTTCCCTAGTTGTCACTCTTTCATCTCAATATGTGGCATATACATAGATGATTGACACATAATAATGCTTAGGTTATATATATATATATATATATATATATATATATATATATGAGTTTTACTTTTAAATTTGGACCTTAGCGAAAGGAAAGGCCAACTAAAATGATATAATATGAAAGAAAAAAAGAAGAGTAAAATATGGGTCAAGAAAGATAAAACAAGTGAAAAACATAAGGGTCAAGACCGTACATAGTGGTAAAGACCATATCAACCCATCTTAACGTTTTTATATGGTCTTGGACCAATTTTAGATTAAAGATAATAGTTAAAGAGGGTTGTAACATATATCTGAAAATTGATTAAAAATCAAATCAAAGAGATGGAATAGTAAGAAAGAGGTTCATTCAAATCACAAGGAGAAATACAAACTAAAATAGTTGTCACCAAGCTTCATATATTGTTCAAAACTCATGTATATAACAACCTAATGAATGTATGATGTAATAATATTTTTGTGCATATTTTTTGTTTAGAGTATGGTGTGAATGGACATACTTTCTATTATATGCATGTCGGTGGGTTTGGAGATGATAACAATTGAAGTTCTTAAAAGGGAAGCAAAACTCATATATTTGAAGAAGAGCGTAAGTACATATTATTCTTTGTCCGATAAAAGGGACCAATGCTCCAATCTCTTATTGTTTGATCATCAGGAATACGTTCTATAGTGAAGAATACCAAAAACAATTTGATTCCAAAAAGGCCTCAAGTGTATACAAATGTTTATATGTGGAACTTTTCTTCACCCCTTTACATCCAAATTCTTTCCATGTATGTAGAATGGATGGGATAAGGAATAATGTGTCACCAATCGAAATCCTTATTTAAATTATGAATTATTGCAACATAAATATTTACTGATCATTATTAAATTAATTAATTCTAAAAGCATCACAATAAAATATACATAAATATTTAAAAGTAACTTTAAATAAATTTAATATGGACAAGAATAAAAAAACATTCCAAATAACATATATCTTTTTAATATATCTTACAGTTATGCAAGAACTACTTGCAAAACTCTAAAAATCCGCATCCATTCATTGAAGCAGAAATAACAAAATCATCCAACCCACACGCTTTAATTAATGACATGTTCTATTTTCAACATCAAGTACAACTCTCGGTAGTGCTGGGAGCCTGAGAATATTACTAACACCTTATCAGTATTTTGAAAAAGTGATAGGAGCCGTATTTAAGGAAATGTGTTGCAAATAAAATGTATCAAGATAAAAAAACTGTAAAATACTATTGTCATAAATTTGTTTGTAATTGTTTAGACAAATGCTCGAAAAATTCTTCAAAAATAAATTATTTAACAAAATGATATTCAACTAATGATACAACGAGGGTTGACTATTTACATGGGATTTTCAAAAATCTCTTTAATATGTTCTTTCCTTCATTTCAACAATTATATATTTCCTTTTAAGTTTATTCCACATTATTTTTTTAAATGTATTAATTTTTCTTTTACTGTATAAGTGTTTTCTCTTTTCACAACTATTTAATATTTTTATATTATATAAATATAAAATTTAATATTATTATTTTCCAACATTCGTAGTATATTGTTCATTTACAGTTTTCTTATATATTTAATGTCCATCATTCATAATTTTTAATTTTAAAACATTAAAGTAACTGAAACATTTATAATTACATGGAAAAAAGTTTTTAACTGCGTATCCAAACAACATTGGTGTTCTAATATAAACGTATAAACTTACATTTACAAGTTAGTTAACCGCAAGATGTAGAAATGACTATATACTACAAAATAATATATCCCGGGCTTGGAAAGGAGCACTGCAAGAAAATGTTCTAGAAAGCCTGGAAGAAAATGTTCAGAAAACACAATTTTCAAGACCAGAATGTAGAAGAGCTTTGATACTCAGATTGAAACCTATCATTTCTTGCTGGACTTGTACTTGGAAAAAATTAGAAGCACCTCTCTCTCCTCTAAAATCATTTCAACTTTCTGGTTTCGCGAAATCAGAACCTTAATAGTTACACGAGCGATTAGAACGCCGAGAGAGAGGTTGTTGATCATGAGCAGCGCGAGATGAAGATGAGTAAAAATCGCAAGCTAAGGAAAAACAGGCAAATAGAAAGCAAGGAAGCCATTGTTTCAAATTGTATGTGATGAATCAAATCATTGACATTTTATACTCAATTCTCGTGTTTATCTCCATGTCAAGATAATGACCGGTCGATTTTAAATATTAATGCTTATGGCATTTGAGAAGACCAGCATACGCTTAATTAGTGAGCCTAACATGGAGCAGGGAGAAAAGTTTGAAGGTGATGGCACCAAAGTCCAAACCGAACCAATTATCAGGTAAATTACCTGCTCCAGATGTGGAAAGCATTTCCTATATTTTTAATCATTATATTTTTAAAAGGGAAGCAGAACTCATATATTTGAAGAAGAGCATAAGTACACATTATTCTTTGTCTGACAAAAAGGACCAATGCTCCAATCTCTTATCGTTTGATCATCAGGAATACATTCTATAGTGAAGAATACCAAAAACAATTTGATTCCAGAAAAGGCCTCAAGTGTATACAAATGTTTATATGTGGAACTTTTCTTCACCCCTTTACATCCAAATTCTTTCCATGTATGTGGAATGGATGGGATAAGGAATAATTTATCACCAATCAATATCCTTAACTAAATTATGAATTATTGCAACGTAAATATTTACTGATCATTGTTATCACTTTAAAATTAATTAATTCTAAAAGCATCAAAATAAAATATAAATAAATATTTTAAAGTAACTTTAAATAAATTTAATATGTACAAGAAAAAAAAACAACATTCCAAATAACATATATCTTTTTAATATATCTTACAGTTATGCAAGAACTACTTGCAAAACTCTAAAAATCCTCATCCATTCACTGAAGCAGAAATAACAAAATCATCCAACCCACACGCTTTAATTAATGACATGTTCTATTTTCAACATCATCTACAACTCTCGGTAGTGCTGGGAGCCTGAGAATATTACTAACACCTTATCAGTATTTTGAAAAAAGTGATAGGAGCCGTATTTAAGGAAGTGTGTTGCAAATAAAATGTATCAAGATAAAAAAACCTGTAAAATACTATTGTCATAAATTTGTTTGTAATTGTTTAGACAAATGCTCGAAAAATTCTTCAAAAATAAATTATTTAACAAAATGATATTCAACTAATGATACAACGAGGGTTGACTATTTACATGGGATTTTCAAAAATCTCTTTAATATGTTCTTTCCTTCATTTCAACAATTATATATTTCCTTTTAAGTTTATTCCACATTATTTTTTAAATGTATTAATTTTTCTTTTACTGTATAAGTGTTTTCTCTTTTCACAACTATTTAATATTTTTATATTATATAAATATAAAATTTAATATTATTATTTTCCAACATTCGTAGTATATTGTTCATTTACAGTTTTCTTATATATTTAATGTCCATCATTCATAATTTTTAATTTTAAAACATTAAAGTAACTGAAACATTTATAATTACATGGAAAAAAGTTTTTAACTGCGTATCCAAACAACATTGGTGTTCTAATATAAACGTATAAACTTACATTTACAAGTTAGTTAACCGCAAGATGTAGGAAATGACTATATACTACAAAATAATATATCCCGGGCTTGGAAAGGAGCACTGCAAGAAAATGTTCTAGAAAACACAATTTTCAAGACCAGAATGTAGAAGAGCTTTGATACTCAGATTGAAACCTATCATTTCTTGCTGGACTTGTACTTGGAAAAATTAGAAGCACCTCTCTCCTCTAAAATCATTTCAACTTTCTGGTTTCGCGAAATCAGAACCTTAATAGTTACACGAGCGATTAGAACGCCGAGAGAGAGGTTGTTGATCATGAGCAGCGCGAGATGAAGATGAGTAAAAATCGCAAGCTAAGGAAAAACAGGCAAATAGAAAGCAAGGAAGCCATTGTTTCAAATTGTATGTGATGAATCAAATCATTGACATTTTATACTCAATTCTCGTGTTTATCTCCATGTCAAGATAATGACCGGTCGATTTTAAATATTAATGCTTATGGCATTTGAGAAGACCAGCATACGCTTAATTAGTGAGCCTAACATGGAGCAGGGAGAAAAGTTTGAAGGTGATGGCACCAAAGTCCAAACCGAACCAATTATCAGGTAAATTACCTGCTCCAGATGTGGAAAGCATTTCCTATATTTTTAATCATTGAATTTGACCCCTTCATCATTAAGTGACATTTTTATAATTTTTTATTTATTTTTATTTTAATAAATCGAGTTTGTAAAGCCCTCCCCTTGCTCCCTTTAACTAGATTTCGCAAGAAGGTTTTTAATTTCATACCTCGGGGAATTTTAAAATCGTGAAGCAAATAAAGTTTAATAGCCAGAGTAGTTGGCTAATATAGGAAATCCATTACTAGTACTTTTTAAAAAAGCTATTCAATGTATATTCTTGAAATCCACCTAACCCCTCGAGATTTGTGACTTTAGAAATGGGATTCTATGAAACAGTAAATGTAAAGAAAGCGATTGTATCAAACAGTTCAATTATATGGGTCACGGAGTTTTTTTGGGTTCTACTAAGGCAGTAAAATGTCAATTTAATTAAAGATTCTAAAATTATAAAAGAGATGTAAAAAAAAAAAAACTTAAAATCTATTTAAGGAAGGATCCTATGTAAGAGTCCAATTATATGGTGTCACGGAGTGTCTTTTGGTTCCACTTTACATACATGATAGGAATTAGGCGGTAAAATCTCTATTTAATTAGAGATTTAGAAATTATGAAAGAGATTTCAAAATAAAAATCTGGGTACATTTTATTTTAAATACAAAAAAATGGTGTTTTGGTAGCTATTACAAAAAAATTCAGATATTTATGCCAAGGTAGGTGTTCCATTCTAGTGGGTGGAGTCTTGTGTTGTCTAACGTATTTCGATAGTTGGATAGATATTCAAAGGGCTCATGTTAGAGGAGTTGTTAGAGTCTCGATCAACATCTCAAACCCTATCCATAGATGAGAAGTCTAAATAAACAAACACTAGTCAAGTTATTGGAACTCATGCATCATCAACAATGGCACTATTATGAAGAAGCCTCAAAACGCTAGTCGCTTCTCCATCTAACATATGATGTCTAAATGCATGCAGCTATATTTGATAACTATCTCCACCATGCTTTATATTGAGTTTTCTCTTGCTAAGATACTTGAGAAGGGAAAGTTTGAGTGCTTGTCGATGAGAGAGATTGCTGCCTTGACATGGAAAGAAGTTGTAGATCTCAGGAGATTACTGGCCTTAGGATTGTTAATGTATTATTGAGATATTTATGGAGTCTTTGGTGGTTTTTGCAAGTGTTGAAGTCGGTGTATAAATGTAGTGCCATAAGATTTCTAATGTATTGGTGTAATGTCCGCTAAGTCACCTCTCAAACCTTACGTATACTTCTAATTGCTTTATCGGTTTGGCATGCTTACAAATAACATATTTTCTATTATATAAATGTAAATGACTGTAATTTGAATCATTCATTTCCCTTTAACATATATATATATATATATATATATATATATATATATATATATTATATATATATATATATATATATATTTTTATTAAGGGCAAATAGTTTTGAAGGGACTATACCCTGTATACAAAAGGGCTCAAAAGCCTGATAGTAAAGGTGAGAGAAACAGCCCGAGAAAAGGGCAAAGCTGCTAAAAAGAGGGCTCAACAGCCAAATATTACAATATAAGTGAAAAAGGGATCTAAACGTACAATGATCGAAAAAGTAGGAAAGATAAAAATAAACCAAAAGAGAAACAGAGATATAGAGCTCCGCCAAAAACAAATCTCCAGAATCGCGGATAACAAAGACATTACACGGCCCAAAAATAGCATCACAACAACCCGTTACTTGATGATAGCTCTATCAATCTTGGTCTTGATAGCCTGCAACGACATGAAGAAGGCAATGGCAGTGGCTTGAGAGGAGTCTTGCATATCCGCTTGGGCAATTGCAATATCCCTTTTCTCTTTAGGGCCCCAAATGTCCTCATTAACCCCACTTAAACTGCAAAACACTATGAACATGGTTTTGAATGAAATTATAAATACTTTTGAGGGCAGATAATATGCAATCATTGCAGCCTTTAGCATTCCCCAATATACCATCTAAGGATTGTAGCTTCTTGAATACTTCAGCAATAACCCCCTCTTCCTCATCACTTTGAAGAATCCCTTTACCCTTAGCTCTTTCCATATTTTTTATAGCCCCTTTGAGCTCTTGTATCTCCTTTTCTAATCTGTCCACCCTGTCCAACAATTCCTCCTCCTTGGGCTCCTCCACCGGTTTACTAATATGCAGGAGGTTTTCAGCAAGTTCCAAGTCTTTGTGGCTCCTTAGGACCGTTGGGAAGCAGGGATTTTAGCTTTGATGCTCTTTCTTTTCTTGCTAGAAACAACAACTTCATTCTTTCTTTTTAGCGGGGGGAGTGGAAGCGGTGTGGGCAGGTGGAGGTATGGAGGAGGGAGGTGGGGTAGGATTCACGGGGGGCAGCTGGAATAGTGGCGGTGGATCAGGAGGATAAGTCCCTGGTGCAAAGGGACAGCCCTAGAGTGGCTCTGAACTTCCCTTATTGATTTCTCCAGCGAGTTTATCAAATAGTGAGGAAAGCTGATTATGTTATTTCTACGAAAGTGATTTAGAAATATCAGATGCTTTTGAGGTATAGTCACAAATCTTCCTTCAAGAGTTACATACCTAACCACCATCTTGGCCAGCTCAGCAAAAGGTTCAGGAATCGACGCCACCTTGATGCCAGTAGTCACGAATTCAAGATTCTCCCCCTCGTCCAGAAATTTCTTGGTCTCCACCTCCCTGTCCACCTTCTTATTGAAGAATTTGGTGCCTTCCAGGCTGAGGCCCGTGATCTGGGTGATGAGCTCTTCCATGATTTCCATCTCCATGTTACTATATTTGACAATCCTATTCTTCCAACCCTGGTGAATCTGATAGAAATGTCTTGGTCGAAGCCTTGAATCCTTTCAATTAAATTAGACAGCCCCCGATTTGCAGGTAATTCCAAAGCTCCGTATTCTCTTTCCACGCAGGATTGTGGGTCGGTTCAGTTTTGCAAGGCGGACCCCCCATGTTTCCTCTGCTTCTTTTCCTATTCTCAACGGTAAAAAAGCTACCAATATGCGGGACAGGCAGAGCTTTGATTTTGATATTTGAATCTTTCCTTTCCATGAAAGTAGGTTTAATTATTATGCTACACTTGTTATTATTTCCCCGCTCCTCGGCTTTCCTCCTATGCCAAGAAATGATGACAGTCCATCCCGCACAGATCGCATCAATCATCCATATCTTTTGTGATGTCATCATCATGTACTTGAGGATCCACACATTAGCGTCCAAATTACAGCCGTTAGTGATGATTTTCACTGCCATGTAGATCAATGATTATGGCTTTATTGATTTGAGCGGGGAACATCCCCCTAAGCCAAGTTTGAAAGGAATTATTAACACCGAAGTTAGCCAAACTATCAGCGACCCTATTTCCTTCCCGATAGGTGTGGGTGATTTGGACATTTTCAAAGCTTTTGCATATATCAATAGCTTCCTCAATATAATCCCTGATAGACCAGCTGGGGTGTTGCTTTTTATTCAAAAGATTGATAATATTTAGAGAATCACCTTCAATTATAATATTTGGAATATTACAATCTCTGGCAAGTCTTATACCCCAAAGAGCCGCCATGGCTTCGGAATAATGATTAGTCTACCTGCCCATTCTCCCAAAAAAGCAACAAAATAAAATATCCTCTTTGATCCTTGATGATTCCCCCTCCTCCAGAGTCTCCCGGATTGCCTTTTGAGGCCCCATAAAAATTTAACTTGTGTCAATCAAGTGGGAGTTTTAATCCATCCTGACCGTGTTTCACAAGATTACCATTATTATTTCTATCGAGCAGGATGTCAATATTCCATTCAGATTAGGATGCATTCTTTCATTCTCCTAAAGTCTATTTTTAGGGGTTTAAATCTAGTAATATTATCTTGCACAACAATGATAATTTCCTTGTAGACTTTGTTACAAGCTTGTCTATTGTTTCTGAAAATACTATCATTACGAGCCTTCCAGATTCTCCACATAGTTTGGGGCATAACAAGTGGCCGCAGTCTTTTCACCATGCAATGCTTAAACGGGGAGTCCCATTGCTCCCAACCCTGAAGACAGGTAAGGGGAAAAATCCATCTCAGATTAAATTTTGCAAAAATGAGCTACCATATTTTGGAAGCAATCTCAAAATGGAGGAATAAATGCTTTATATCTTCTGCCTCTTTCTGACACATGCAACATCTATTCGGCATGATGAATCCCTTCTTGATGAGGTTGTCATTAGTTAGGATCTTGCCATTAATAATTAGCCACCAAAATAAGTTCACTCTAGGGGTTAGCTCCGGCATCCACAGCTTGTGCCACTTAATTTCACTTTCCATGGATATAAAGAAAGAATTATATCCTGATTTAACAGTGTATTCCCCATCAAAAGAATCTTTCCAGATGAGCTCATCCTTAAGATTTTGATTACTTATATGGATTAGGGAAAGTTGATTCTAGAGATGAAATATCAGCCTGTATACTATCATTCTCCACTTTTAGCAAAATTCCATTTTCTTTTGTTTCCATCCCTCTCAATGTACCCCTGGATTTTGTGTCCATACTTTGTAATTAAGTCATCTTTAATATGATCATAAGCGGAAATCTAGTTGGAATCACCCAGAAGTTTATGTTTTGTCCATCTCCAACCTTCCAGCTACACCCCTGAGAGAGAATGTGTCTGTTGCGTAGAAGTTTGTTCCAGAAAATAGAACCACTCGGAAGAGACTGATCATATATGAAGGAGATCTTGTTTTGGTTTGAAAGATATTTTATCTTAACCAGCTCTGTCCAAGGTCTGTGTTCTTTTATAATCCTCCATCCTAATTTTGCAATAAGGGTAGTACTCATATGTTTGATATCTTTGATGTCTAACCCCCCTAGTCTCTTAGGTTTACAAACCTGTTCCCAAGCCACAAGATGATATTTGAATCGTCCTCGCACTTGTGACATAGAAAGTGTTTTGAATCTTTCAATACTTTGCTCATCACCGCGTAGGCATGCTGAACATTGACAGTATGTAAATAGGAAAGTTTTGAAGCGTGCTTTTAACCAAAAGGCACTTACCTGCACTTGAAAGGACTACTCCTTTCCAGCCAGCCAACTTTCTTTGAAATATCTTAATAAGATCATTCCATACCTCCACAGAAATCTTGCTAGTACTTAAAGGTAAGCCTAAGTAAGTAGCTGGTAGAGAATTAATAGTGCATCCTAGAATATTAGCAATCTTTCTTTGCCTTTCCCAAGGGGTATTGAAGAAATAAATAGAGCTTTTGTCAAAATTAACTTTAACATATTATTCAATCTTATTTAGTTTATTCATATTAATTATGTTATAATAATATTAAGGTTATGCAAATACATACATTGTTACTTTGTATTACATTAGGACACTACAAGAAAAACTTGGAGCTTATTTTGTACACAATTACACAACACACTACTGGAACTTGGATCTTCCTTTACAAATGCAGATTCAAAGGTATTCAAATTTTTTTTATCATAATAGTTGGTTGATACAATTGGTACTAGAAGTGTAAACATATTTTTTTGTATATCTATTTTTACTTTTTCTAATTCATTTAGAATAATTCATTTCCCTAATCACTAATAAATTTGAAGTTACAATATGCGTTATTGTTAAATCTCTAATTAATGATATTAAGATCAAATCCATTAATACAAAGAAAAATGTGATACAATAAACTCATTGAGAAAACCCTACTATAAAACGATGTGTCAACAAGAAAATGAATATAGAAATACAATTGGTACATAAAAACATTGCTACAAATCTAAACGTTAATGGAATATATTATTATTAATAAAAAGAAATGAATACAATACTCATCATTTAACTAGTTAGAATAACCATAAACTTTCTCATAGAATCGTTTAGATAAAATTTTATTAATGCCTCTTTATAAAATTTAATGTGCCACATTTTATATTTCCACTTGAAAAATTAAATTTAAAATTAATTTATGTATCTTGAATAATATATAACTTATGGTGAATAATTCATCTTCTTGAAAGTGAGTTCACAATTTTAGATCTTGTAGGGGTAGGGTATGTAGGTCTCATATTTGAAGCACGCTTAGGTACCTCCTACATGGTATCTCCCGTCACGCCCACATCTTATAGACATAGTTACAATAGTAAAAAATACCAGGATAATTTTTTTTTGACTTACATTGCTCACTACACAACGCCACAAGGACTCCAAGTAAAGAAAACTCAACAACGCATACAACACTTACATAAGTCATTGACTCACATAGACACATGACAACACCATATACATGTTGATGCCACACTTTCCCTAATGAACGAATACTAGAAATAACCCAACCACAAGAAAAGGGACTCAAGGATTGACAACCCCACAACACATCATTACCATGATTACATCTTTGTTATGATTAATCTTCCAATAACATTATTATGTAAGTATAATTTTCTCTTTTTTTTCACCTATAGATTCATAAGTTCATTCCACATTCAACTTATAGTTTGACCATTTAAGTTTTCTCTTTATCCCTTATGACAATCTCCATAACTTACATTATTATTTTCCATATTTCAAATTTCATACAAAGTTCCTAATTCTCTCGCTCTTATGCTAAAGGTTTGTTTCTTAAAATATGTTTAGTTGACATTTAATTTTACTCTCATTATTCAAGGGGACCAACCATAAGTTGTCAAGGGATAAAATAGTACAATACCAAGAAGGTGAAGATTCAAGTTTCCTTTCCTAAAAACTTACTTCCATTAGAAGCACAATTGTTCTCGTACTATGGTTGTTTTAGTTCCAAATTTAGTTTGATTCAATTAAGCATTTACATGACATAATTTTATTTTATTTTATTTTTAGTGGACTCTATATTGGCTCGAATGCCTAGTCCCACCAAGAACAATTTGTAACCATTCTTAACAAAAATTCAAAGCTTAAATCAACCATAAGGACTTGACATGGTAATTTAATCCCACCATGAGATCAATCATAGGAATATCATAGGAAAACTACCTATGTTTTGTTTTGGGCCACTCACTAGGGTACAAAAGGGAAATCGTGCACATGGGGTAACGAGACCCAACCTTTTTGTTTCAACACTTCTCTTAAGTCACCTTATTGTAGTACAATAGCATTTTCTAACGGTTATGTACAATTTCCGCCTATAAGGATTTCATTCGATGAAAATAAAAATTCTAAGACTTGGTACTCCACTAGGATACTAAGGGAGTAAAAGCTCTACTTACATAATAAATGCTAAGGTTACACGCATAGTCAAGTATTTACTTTGAACAAGAAATATTAAGGTGATTCCCAAGGTGGTCTTCATAACTCAACATGGTGTCGGACCTGAAGAGAAGACATTCTCCTTACCCCACACATGGTTACCAAACTAGAAGGAAACCACATACTGGATAAATTTGGACCATGTCATTCCTAAAGGATGGGTTCACGAAAATGATGCTAAACATACAGATTATGATGCTAAACTCAAACTAGGGTCTTATTTACCTAAACTAGGAGGTGCCATCGAGTATAAGGTTTAAGTTCATTCTATGGTTTCAATTTCTTCTATGCTAAGAAGGATCACACATGAAGAAAAGTTATGCATGAATCTTATACTAGGGTTGATTGTTGTGGTTAGATTCCTTTATTACATTTTCAAGGTAAGAAACACAACACCAATTATTTAATCATCTATTGCACACTAGAAACACACTACAAGATATTAAATTCAAATTCATTTAACATATATATATATATATATATATATCAATTTTTTTACCATACGTAACTATGAATCAAAATTACACCTATGATTAAATGCACATTTCCCAAGGTATCCCTAAAACTAGCATCTCATACATATTAGCAAATTTCAAATATAACTTTTATGTAACATGAGACTACATTATTCATATATTCATTTTACAACCTAGATAAATTAAAATAATAAATATTGAATTACACATCACCTTTTCGCCATCTTTCTTGCTTCCTACAAAACCACGTGAGCATGGCATCCACCCAAGTCTAACATAATTAATGTCTTTAGTTTTCCAATTTACATATAATAATAATTATAATTTGCATTCGAAAGAAAATGTTTAGAAACATGTATTCATTTCATTTCATTTCACTTCATTTCGTAACCAAGGAGAGAGAAGGAGAAAGGAAAGAGAGAGAAACACTATTTTGTCAAAAGTTCCATTTCACACAACAAGTCACACTATAGAGTTTCAAACAGTTATTTACATGTGTCAAAAAGTTTCCATGGTGGTTTGGCAACCCGACAGGGGTCCTACAACTTTCTTTTTATGTTTTCCTCCTAGTTGCAAAAATGTTCAATTTAGACTCAAAGGCTAAGAAACCACTTTCAAACGTTGTCTTTGGGGAGCAAGCATACCACAGGTAAGTTTCTACATGTCCTCCTATACACCAATAATTCACAGGAATTGACGGATTTCAAAACTAACGAACGGTTTACGATTGGAGGTTATTTTTCCGAGGCCATTGGTTGTAACTGGCCTAGTTTCAAACAATCAAAATCTCGAGAGATCATAAACCACGTCCAAAAATAACATTCGATGGATGGGTGAGAAATGAGAAATTTCCTAGAAGTTCCCTTATATATGGATAATTCATCATAGTCGATAGAACTGAGAACTGAAAACGGGTTTCAAATGGCGACGGGTTTTCTGAGCCACCGGTCGTAATTGGTATAGTTTTACCTAGTCAAACTACAATTGGAGGCCTACAAAACCTCTTTTCTAAACTAACCAGAATATGAATTTTCCGAATCAAGGTTTCAAGAAATTGTCTAGTAAAAATACTAGTATTTTGCGAAGGAAGATAAGCATTTTGTTTCTCGACATTCAAATGGAGACCAAAAATGAAACCTAACTTTTCACTTTTAACAACTTCCTACAGCTGTAAAATGGTGTAACAGGGCTCATAGAAAGGCGTAAAAAGATTGTAGATGATAAATTGAGGTTGATCCAAGGATTGAAGTGACTCCTCACATAACAAGGTACACGTAGGAAACTTGACATCTCCTTTCTAGAGCTATGAAGGTTGGTTTGCAAGTCTCTGAAAATCGTGATTTATCTATTTTAAAAAGAGGGAGGTCAACATATTTATAGGGTGCTCAACTTCAACTTGTCAATAAGAAAGGGGTACTGTAGCAATATGGTTTAGTTAGGAAGTTTGTTAGATCATCTCCAAATGAGGGTTTGATTTTATACTTCTCTACCAAAGAATATTTTAATTGCGCAAGCTACTGTATGACCTCTTTTGTTTTGAAAACCTGTTTATTTAAAACTATTAATTCTATGATAATGCTACATTTAAATTTTTATTTTGATGCAAATGAACAAATAAAGAACAAAAATTATGAAATATAGGGAGAGATGAACCATTCATGGAAATACTAATGTGTGTGCTGTATGGCGTCAAGCGCATTCTAAGGCATTGAATGTATTTTAGCATTTCGTCAAACAGATTGTGTGCATTCGGAAAATACTCTATTCAATTTTTTTACGCATTTATCTCCTTTACAAACATTTCTACCAAGGTATAGACAACTACTACAACTGAGAAACCCACTTTCTGTTATGCTTTGATGGGTACATACCCATTTCAAAGCATTCATTTTGGAAAAACTAGGAAATGTTTCTACATATTTAGGGACTGCCATTTTCTTGAAGTTCCCGAATCATTTTAACACCTCCATACACTCCTATCTACATACCATGCACTATTTCTTCACTCAGTCCCATATTTACCACTTGGTTTACATTGTACCAAAGAGATACCCATGTGTGCATATAGAAATGATGTGTCTCCTGAGGCATCCTCCTTGGCTTTGTTTCTGTTGTTTTAGGCATACAATTTGACCATTTGTAAATGGAAATGATACTTCTTCCTTTGGACAACCTTCTTCTATGTTAATTTCACCAGTTAGGAGATCTCTAATTGCATAAAAACCTTTACACATCTATGGAAAACATCCAAAAACTAAACTTCTACACATTTGTTTTAATGGATCATGAAATAGATTGCTTATCACCAAATTTATAAATATTTTCAGTCAACTCAAAAATTATAACTTCTCGTATAATGACCACTTTTACACAAATATCCACTATAAATGTCACCTTCCCAGGAATAACATTGCTCACAGTTGGCCACATTGTTATTTCTCGAACAATACATACTATTAATCCATCTGAAACTTCTTTTTCCATAAAAGTTTTAATTTCTATCTTTACTTAAGTGGTCCTCTAGATATTTACACAGCTTCTCTAGGAACAAAATACCTTCTATAGCTACTAGCAATGGATCATTAGACATTGACATTGGTACAATATCTGCACAATCCTGAGATCCATTCATTGCAACTTTTAAATCAAATTTTCTTGAAAGTCTCTTACCCTTTTCAACAAACCCATTTTGTGCATATCCAACAATTAATGATGTCCATGAAGCACATTTTTTTAAATATTCATTATGTGAAACAGTTCCTTTACCCCTTGTGCAAGGTTCCACATTTGCATATCCATCTTCCAGAGTATGAGCAACTACAACATCTGGAAAAATTCCTTCATTATTTATGCATATATTTGTTTCCATACCTTGTTCCGAATTTATGGTCATCCTTAATCCCTTCTTAATACTAAAGGATTAATTAAATCAAATTTAAAATTTTAAACATGTGTATCATCATGGTTAAATAAATTAAATTATTCTTATGTGTGGTTATGGGTATAGTCTTATTTTATGCTCAACAAGGTGTATAATGGGTAGTTTATAGTGCGAATATGGTTCAAGAAAGGATTACCAATTCTATCGACTAGTTGTGAACATAGTGTGATATTGTTGGAAACATCTAAGAGGTTATCTTTTTTTGAGAGGTTTGTTGTACCAATTAGGAAGGGTTTAAACAACATAAGTATTAAAAAGTGACAATTATACAAATATATGATTATGCTGCCATATAAATAAGGGAGAGTACCTTTATGATTCTAAGAGTGTCTTGCTAATCCTTAGTAGGGAGTTAGTATCCCTTGGATGAAGCTTAAGTTTTTAACTCTTTAGTATTATCTTGCAAGTGTTATAGTCACACTCATCAAGTAAATGAAATCATATTCACATGGGAATATGTAAGTGTTGATTTCTTAGTGTGCCCTTAGATGGATCAAAGTTACATGTGAAAGGTCATGAACCTTGTGAAAAAATTTCCGAGTTATAATTTTCTTCCTTTTTATAGTTTTTCCACTTGTGGCCAAGAATATGTGGAAGAATGGTGGTTAGTACATCCTTCTTTTGATTAGCATTTTAGTAGTGTATGTATCGCCTCCCGAGGAATGAGTAGTTTTGTTGCGGATCACTCATGTTATGCACAATTAGACCTAACTTTTTTTTAATAATTGAAGTTGAGATGTATGTTTTGAAATGAGTAGTGAGGGGGAAGTGTGAATTTTAGCACTAGAATGGATCTCAAAATGAAATTAACCTTCCCTACTATGTGAGATGGTTTCCATTAGGTCATTCTTCTTTCTTCCATGGATATAATAATTCTAAGTAGTAAAATGTAATTCATACATTAGTAAAATTTAAACCATATGTGCATTGGATTTATGAGAGAAAATTTCTAGTGCATACTTTCTTGAGTGATGCATCTTTTATTAAACAAAAAAATTCAAGTTAATTAATTATTTTGTGAGTGATAAATTTTTGGGGCATTGTACTTAGTATCGTAGTGGAGGTTAAAACACTTGAACCTTAGGGATTAATATGTATCGAGTCTTGAGTACTTGGTTATGTGTTTATAGCATAATTTTTATGTCATTTCATGTTTTTCGTGTTACGTAGAGTCATGGTGATGTAACATGGTCCACTTGTTTTACTAGGTATGTGGCTCGTAATGAGCATGTCATATAGTTGGTCCCCAATTTCTTCCTATAAAACGTGATAGAAACAACAAATATCTTCATAACATTGCATATTGATTGTTGAAAAGTTTAATATAATGATGAAAAAACACTCTTGTGATATCATTAACAGAGGAGGTTTAAAATTCATTTTCATTAATGATGTGTGAGATGTGTTCATGATGCTAGTTTTATTATAGGTATTTAAAATATTATTTAGAGCCACAATCATTACGTTGAATCAAGAAAAGGTGAGCCCACGTCCTGCTCCTTGCACCTATAAAATTAAAATTTTATTAGATCATATTCAATTTTTGTGAAAATAATTAGAAGGTTGATGTCATGGGAATGTTCTTCAAGAGCAAGGTGTTGGTGAATAAGTGTGTACTTGAGAGTCTTTCATTTTTTTGTCCCTCTTTGGAAATATTTTTTCCATATCATCTAAAAAATTTAAATATTCTTGCCACTATCATTTCCAACCATCCAATACAACTTGTGGATAAAGTAGGTTGGGGATGAAATTCCTATACAATAGAAATTTGGGTTATGCAATGTGAGAAAAGATATTTGAAATATTATTATTAAAGGGAAGATGAGTGGTGGGAGGTGGACGAAAAAGAGGACAGGTTTCATTGTGGCTGAAACATAAGGAATGGATAAAAGTGACTTAACTAAAGCACTAACATAGAACCAATAAAGTCTTCTTAGCCTCCTTTGACATCTAACTTGATTATAGCACCAAGTGAACTAGGTTCCTTTTTCATTGATTGTGACAACAAAAGTGGGGATGAAATTAGACTCCTAAAGAGTTTTGATAGTGAATCAAGTATGAAAATTCCTCGGGGAGAGGGGAGATGATTGATATTGGTATTTATCATATTTATTCTTATCCATTCTAAACTCGCCACCTAATATCCATTTTGTATGTAGGGAAAGTTAGAATTCATCCATTCCCACAAACCGAAATGTTCTATTATGATATTTGGAGCATATATAGAGTATAAACAAATTATTCTCTCCCCAACACGTACTATAACCAAAACACACATATGTGTTGGGTCTTCATATGTGGAAATGATCTTAGAAGAAAGAGAGGGTTTAGGAGTATAACTTAAGTTCCAAATACTTCTTCATGAGATGTACAACATGGTGAGAAGTTCTTGAAAATCCAATATAAGTTAAAAAACATAGTAGAGCCACTAAATTTGACTTCTCGAAGAAAGATGACTTGAAAAAGGTGACTTACAAGAACCCCTTTTTACATGAACTTTCATTCAAGAAAATTTATACCTCGAACATTCCATGAAAATAAGGAAATATTAATTTGACACCACAAGATAGAGGCTTCTCAACCTCATTTTAAGAAAGAAGAGAAAAAAAAATCGAGTTACAATTGGGGATAGAGGACAGAGATGAGATTCTTAAAATTGTTCCGTTAATTGGGATCTCTCTCCCCATTAGCTTGCACTTTTTAAATATTTTTTTCTCGATTGGAATTTTGTTTCTTTAACTCGAATACAAATAAATTATATATGTAAAACTATAGTTATACATTAGATGGGTCAATGTTAGATTTTTACATTCAATGTTGTGTGTAACAAAAAAATTAGGTGACTTGGTGTCACCTTCAATATCAACTATCGTTATAATAATAATAGTAATAATAATATAATTTATTTTATAGTCCATGATGCATGGTGGTTTTTTTAGTTATGTAGGAAGTACCTAATCGTGCTTCAAATATTTAGGAGGTGTAATGCTGAGAAAAATAATAATAATATAAAATTAATAAATAAATAATTTTATAAAAAAGGTGCGTAGGGCGGGTGGGCAAGTGGGTGAGTGGGTTATGTAACCCACCCCATGTGAAGGCACATGGGCACCCATAATAACCAAATGATCTGTCATTTCCCTGACATAAGAATAGTTGGTTTTATTTGAGATCCTAAGCATGAAAACATGTTGAAAACAAAGGAAACTTGTACATTTAGAAGTTTTTGGAAGGTTACAGTGCTGGCTGAATGCGGAGGGGGCCATAGTTTCCTTAGAGACATTCACACTAGTTCTCAATGCAACAAACAGGTCTCTAACCTGATCAGTTCACATTTTCTACATACTCCCAGCTCCGTGCCAAAATGTTAGCTCCAACAGGGTATGGACACGAATCTATGCATAAAGAATGGAGGATTTTTTCTAGATGTTGTAGTTGCTCATGCTATGGCAGATGCATATGCAAATGTGGAACCTTGTGCAAGGGGAAAATAAATGTTTCACATAATGAATATTTTTTTAAAAATGTGGTTCATGGACATCATTAACTATTGGATATGCAAAAATGGGTTTGTTGAAAAGGATTATAAACTGTCAAGAAAAAATGATTTAACAGTTGCAATGAATGGATCTCAGGGACGTGTAGATACCGTACCAATGTCAATGTGTATTGATCCATTTCCAGCAGCTACAGAAGGTATTTTTTTCTTGGAGAAGCTATGAAAATATCTAGAGGACCACTTAAGTCAAGATAGAAAATACAAATTTTATGGAAAAAGGAGTTTCAGATGGATTAATAGTATGTACTGTTTGAGAAATAACAACATGGCCAACTTAAAGCAATGTTATTCCTCGGCAGTGACATTTATAGTGGATATTTGTACAAAATTTGTCATTATACGAGAAGTTATAATTTTTGAGTTGACTGAAAATATTTATAAATTTGGTGATAAGCGATCTATTTCATGCTCCATTGAAAATAATGTGTAGAAGTTTAGTTTTTGGATGTTTTCCACAGATGTGTAAAGGTTTTTATGTAATTAGAGATCTCCTAACTAGTGAAATTAACATAGAAGAAGGTTTTCCAAAGGAAGAAGTATCATTTCCATTTACAAATGGTCAAATCATATGCCTGAAACAACGAAACAAAGCCAAGGAGGATGCCTCAGGGAGACATGCCATTTCTATATGCACACACGGGTATCTCTCTGACTAACAAAGTAAACCAAGTGGTAAATATGGGGATATGTAAAGAAATAGTGCATGGTATGTAGATAAGAGTGTATGGAGGTGTTAAAATGATTCAGAAATTCAAGAAAATGGTAGTGGCAAGTGCAAAACAAAGATCCTAAATCTGTAGCAACATTTCCTAGTTTTTTCCAAGAGGAAAGCTTTGAAATGGGTATGTACCCATCAAAGCATAAAAGAAAGTGGGTTTCGCAGTTATAGTAGTTTTCTATGCCTTGGTATAAATGTTTGTAAAGGAGATAAATGTGTAAAAATTCAAATAGAGGAGTTTCTGAATGCACACAATCAGTTTGATGAAATGCTAAAAGACATTCAACGCCTTATGGAATGTGCTTGAACCCACCATACACTGTGGATGTTAGTATTTCCAGGCATGGTTCATCTCTCCCTATATTTCATATTTTTGTTCTTTAGTTGTTCATTTGCACTGAAATAAAATTTTAAATGTAGCATTATCATAGAATTCATAGCTTTAGATAAACAGGTTTTCAAAACAAAAGACATCATACCATAGCTTTCACAATTAAAATATTCCTTAGTAGACAAGTAAAAACTCAAAACCTCATTTTGAGATTATCTAAAAAATGTCCTGACTAAACCAAATTGTTACAGACCCTTTCTTATTGACAAGTTGAAGTTGAGAACCCTGTAAATATGTTGACCGCTCTCTTGTTAAAATAGATAAATCACGATTTTCAGCGACTCGTAAACCAACCTTCATAGCTCTGGAAAAGAGATGTAAAGTTTTCTACGTGTACCTTGTTATGTGAGGAGTCACTTAAATCCTTGGATCAACCTCAATTTACCATCTACAAAAATTTTACGCCCTTCTAGGAGCCTTGTTACACCATTTTACAGTTGTAGGAAGCTGTTAAAAGTGAAAAGTTGGGTTTCATTTAGTCTCGCCATTTGAATACTAAGAAAAAAATGCTTATCTACCTTCGCAAACCTCTAGTATTTTTACTAGACAATTGCCTAAAACCTTTGGTTCAGAAAAATCACATTCCTGGTTAGTTTGGCAAAGAGGTTTTGTAGCCCTCGATCATAGTTTGACTACATAAAATTGTACCAATTAAAACCAAAGGTGGCTCTAGAAAACTCATCGCCATTTGAAACCCGTTCGTCATTCTCGGTTCCATCAACCTTGATGAATTATACATATATAAGGTAACTTCTAGGAAATTTCTAATTGCTCGCCCATCCAAATAATGTTATTTTTGGACGTCTTTTGATCCCTCGAGCTTTTTATTGTTTACAACTAGGCCAGTTACGACCAATGGCCTTGGAAAACTAACCAATAGTCATAAACAGTTTGTCGGTGCGCATTTTGAGATTTTGAAATCCACAATTCTCATGAATTCTTGGTGTATAGGAGGACATGTAGAAACTTACTTGTGGTATTCTTGCTCCTCGGAAGAAAACGTTTGAAAGTGGTTTCTTAGCCTCCGAGTCTAAATTGAACATTTTTGCAACTAGGAGGAAAACGTAAAAAGAAATTTGTAGGACCCCTGTTAGGTTTCCAAACCACCGTGGAAACTTTTTGACACATGTAAATAACTGGTTGAAACTCTATAGTGTGACTTGTTGTGTGAAATGGAACTTTTGACAAAATGGTGTTTCTCTCTCTTTCCTTTCTCTTTCTCTCTCCTTGGTTACGAAAGGAAATGAAATAGAATGAAATGAATACATATTTCTAAGCCTTTTCTTTTGAATGCAAATTATAATTATTGTTATATGTAAATTGGAAAACTAAAGAAATTAACTATGTGACACTTGGGTGGATTCCATGCCAGCAATTTATATGTGATTTCAAGCTCATGTGGTTTTGCAGGATGTAAGAAAGATGGCAAAAAGGTGATGTGTAATTCAATATTTATTATTGTAATTTATATAGGTCATTGTAAAATGAATATATGTATAATGTAGTCCCATGTTACAGAAAATTTATATTTGAAATTTGCTAATATGTATGAGATGCTAGTTTTAGGGATACCTTGGGAAATGTGCATTTAATCATAGGTGCAATTTTGATTCATAGTTACGTATGGTATAAAAAAATATTGATATTTATATATGTTAAATGAATTTGAATTTAATATCTTGTAGTGCATTTCTAGTGTGCAATAGATGATTAAATAATTTGTGTTGTGTTTCTTACCTTGAAAATGTAATAAAGGGATCTAACCAAAACAGTCAACCCTAGTATAATATTCATGCATAATTTTTCTTCATGTGTGATCCTTCTTAGCATAGAAGAAATTGAAACCATAGAATGAACTTAAACCTTGTACTCAATGGAACCTCCTAGTTTAGGTAAATAAGACCCTAGTTTGAGTTTAGCGTCATAGTGTGTATGTTTAGTGTCATTGTCATGAATCGATCCTCTGTAGGAATGACATGGTCTAAATTTATCTACGTATGTGGTTTCCTTCTAGTTTTGTAGAACCA
This sequence comes from Taxus wallichiana var. yunnanensis, assembly GCA_018340775.1. NCBI lineage: Eukaryota > Viridiplantae > Streptophyta > Pinopsida > Cupressales > Taxaceae > Taxus > Taxus wallichiana. The sequence goes on from CM031241.1 coordinate 270,116,284, forward strand.
TGCGTGGGGTAAGGAGAATGTATTCTCTTCAGGTCTAACACTCGTGTTGAGTGATGAAGACTGCCATGGGAATCACCTTAAGATTCCTTGTTCAAAGTAACGACTATGCGGTGTAACCTTACTATTTATTTAGTAAGTAGAGATATTACTCCCTTAGTATCCTAGTGGAGTACCAAGTCTTACAAAGTAGATCTATAATTTTTCTTGTCATTGAATGCATTCCTTACAGCAGAAATTGTACATAACCCTTAGAAAATGCTATTTTATTAAAAGAAGTTGACTGAAGAGAAGTATTAAAACAAAAAAAAGGGGGTATCATTACCCCATGTGCCTAGTTTCCTTTTGTACCCTACCGAGTGGCCCAAAACCAAACATAGGTAGTTTTCCTATGATATTCCTATGATTGATATCATGGTGGCATCAAATTATGACGTGAAGTCCTTATGATTGGTTTAATATCTTTTAGTGCGTTTCTAGTGTGCAATAGATGATTAAATAATTGGTGTTATGTTTCTTACCTTGAAAATGTAATAAAGGAATCGAACCACAACAATCAACCCTAGTATGATATTCATGCATAACTTTTCTTCATGTGTGATCCTTCTAAGCATAGAAGAAATTGAAACAAATGAGATGAACTTAAACCTTATATTCAATGGAACCTCCTATTTTAGGTAAATAAGACCACTAGTTTGAGTTTAGCGTCATAATCTTTATGTTTGGCATCGTTTTCATGAACCCATCATTTAGGAATGAAATTGTCCAAATTTATCTAGAGTATGTGGTTTCCTTATAGTTTCGTAACCATGCGTGGGATAAGGAGAATGTCTTCTCTTCAAGTACGACACCGTGTTGAGTTATGAAGACCGCCTTGGGAGTCACCGTAATATTTCTTGTTCAAAGTAACGACTATGCAAAGGTGTAACCTTACCATTTATTTTGTAAGTAGAGCTGTTACTCCCTTAGTATCCTAAAGGAGTACCAAGTCTTACAAAGTAGATCTAGAATTTTTATTTTCATCGAATGAAATCCTTACGAGCAGAAATTGTACATAACCCTTAGAAACTACTATTGTACTACAATAAGTTGACTTAAGAGAAGTGTTGAAGCAAAAAGGGGGTCTCATTACCCCATGTGCCGATTTTCCCTTTTATACCCTAATGAGTGGCACAAAACAAAACATAGGTATTTTTCCTATGATATTCCTATGCTTGATCTCATGGTGGGATTAAATTACCACGTGATTTCCTTATGATTGATTTAAGCTTTGAATTTTTGTTAATAATGGTTACAAATTGTTCTTTATGGGACTAGGCATTCAAGCCAATATAGAGTCCACTACAAATAAAATTATGTCATGTAAATGCTTAATTGAATCAAACTAAATTTGGAACTAAAACAACCATAGTACGAGAACAAATGTGCTTCTAATGGAAGTAAGTTTTTAGGAAAGGGAAACTTGAACCTTCACCTTCTTTAGATCGTATTATTTTATCCCTCGACAACTTATGGTTGGTCCCCTTCCATAATATCAACTAAACATATTTTAAGAAACAATACTTCAGCATAAGAATGAGAGAATTAGGAAATTTGAATGAAATTTTAAATATGGGAAATAATAATGTAAGCTATGGAGATTGTCATAAGGGATAAAGAGAAAAATTAAATGGTCGAACTATAAGTTGAATGTGGAATGAACTTATGAATTTGTAGGTGAAAAAAGAGAAAATTATTCTTACATACTAATGTTATTGGAAGATTAATCATAATGAAGATGTAATCATGGTAATGTTGTGTTGTGGGGTTTTCAATTCTTGAATCCCTTTTTTTGTGGTTGGGTTATTGCTAGCATTCGTTCATCGAAAAAGTGTGGCATCGACATGTATATGGTGTTGTCATGTGTCTATGTGAGTTGATGAATTATGTAAGTGTCATATGCGTTGTTGAGTTTTCTTTACTTGGATCCCTTGTGGCATTGTGTAGTGAGCAAGGTAAGTAAAAAAAAATTATCCTAGTATTTTTTACTATTGTAATTGTGTCTGTAAAATGTTGGTGTGAAATTTGGTATCGTGAGCGAAGGTTCATGCTCTCGAACCTCTGGGGCATATTAGAGTAGTGATGACTTTGCATGGTGGTGAATATTGTAAGAGTAATGTGATATATGTTGTAATGTTAACAATGTTGTAATTGTTACCTTATGGAAGCACATGTGGTGCATGTCACTTAGTGCATATTTTTATTATGTTGATGTGCTTGTGATGAGATTATTCACTCTCCTTTTCATGGATTCTATGAAGAGTTCACGTGTGATGTACTGCCTTATTGTGTGTGAAAAAAAAGAAATTTATTGTGGATTGTAGAGTGTTGGATAATTTTTGCATTATGTGATATGAAGGTGTATTGATGTATGTAATGAAAAAATTGGTGTAACGTGAATTGGATTGTATCGTGATGTTGTCACTGCTTTGTGATGAATCATGTGTGTCACTATGTTGTAATTGCAATTGACTATATGTTGTAATGTTAGACATTATGTTCCTCATATGTATAAGTTGTGTAATACGTGATGGTTCATGTCATGATTTAGGGAAATACATGGTGAGTGTATAATCCCTAGTGTACAGTGATTTCACTTTTGATGCAGAGTATGGTAATGTGATGTATCATTACCCATGAAAATAATGATTGTGTTATACCCTTTATATATATAATTAGTAAGACATTATTGTTAATTTGTGTGAATCACCATTGTGTTAGTGATGTAGTTATGTATTATGTTTCTAACCCTACAAAGAATCACCCTATGGGGAAATCGGTAAAATCACGTATGTTTGGAGTGATGAAATGTGTACTATTGACCAGTCACTTAGGCCAAGTAGAAGATAGGAAGTGGAGCCTTACATAGGCTGAAATACCAATTTTGTTAGTTTGGTATGTGTGGCACTTGCTCAAGGGGTGTCATGCATATTATTTTTGTGGACACCTTAGGCTTAGTTGATGGCGACACGGTATCCTTTCTCTCTCTTGATATGGTTATAGTATGGATTCAACCTATGTTATTTAGACTATGTTGAGCCTTATCAAATTGATGGTGGGATGATTCAGATAGAGATGATGACAGTTGTATTATTGATACGATATTTTATGAGATGAGGCTTGATGTTCCGAGTTCCAACAACTCGTTGAGTACCCCTTTGGTGGCCGTGTAAGGCCACATAGTTATCGTAATGTGTTATTCCTATATACATATTTTATTCATAAATTGAACATTTTCTCTTTTCTTGCAAGAACCAATAGTTTTCTTGATTAATATGTTCTTATATTTTGGGCATTTTATTTGGTTTTTGCACTAACATGTGGATTTTTGCACTAACTATGGCTATTTGGCCATTTTTTTTTCTTAGATTTAAATTTTATTTTTATGTTTAAAATTTTTATAGCCTAGCCCAAGGCTTGGGATTGTTTTTGCCACTTGAAATTTGAAATGGATTTTTATGTTGGTTCTAATGTTGTAATGTGTTGGAATAGGGTCATGGGATTCACCATGGAGTGGTGGAACCTATGGACCCGCTTCGTTGTATAGGGGTACGCCTAAGGAGTTATAGATAACTAGCAAGTTGTTGAACCACGAGTTATTATGTCACTTGGGTTAGAGGTATCTGGACTCTATGTGCCTAGGGCCATAGGGTGACCAACCTCTTTTGGGAGTAAAAAGGAAAATTTATATTTATTTTATTTTCTTGAGGGAGGCATAAGAGACTTGAGGGAGGCATAAAAGACTTGAGGGGGACATAGGATACTTGAGGGAGGCATAAGACACTTGAGGGAGACATAAGAGACTTGATGATAGAATAAGAGACTTGAGGGAGACATAAGAGACTTGAGGGAGGCATAAGAGACTTGAGGGAGGCATAAGAGATTTGTGTGGGTGTGATTGATGCTTTGGGAGGTATATGGAGTTGTTCTATGATTCTTGGGAGGTATATGTATTTGTTTAGTGATGCTTTGGGAGATATATGGAGATTGTTTTGTGATGTCTTGTGATGTGTGGAGTTGGTATAGTGAGTTATGTGTACATTATGAGTTTGGGCTAGGTATTGTGTTGTTGCTTCCATCCTTACACTATGTAGCTATAAAAATGGTTAGGATTAATGTGAAACCTTTGCATGTGTACGTGTTAGGAATCCCATGTTTGTTTAGTCTACTTATGTTACAAGTACTATTGTGTCGGGGGAATGTGCAATAAGTACTATGTTGTGTGGATTGTGTATGTTCCTTTCATTCTTGTGATGTGATACAGTCATGAAAGTAAGTAGCAAGGCTTCTCCTAAGTTGTTTGTGTTGTGCTAAGTTTTGTGTGACATCTTGAGGCCAATTACTATTGGGCACCCATAAAAATAAATAAAGTGAAATCTTGAAACAATGAAATATTAAGAGCTTGAGAATAAGAAATAAAGTAAAGGAAAAGACTAACTAATTGATACAATAAAAATAAACCGACAATCTTCACATAATATTAAAAGTTTAAGAAATTGTTAAAATTTATTGACCTCCTTGTGGTCTTGTTCTAAGAACCAAGATATTATACCTAGACAGAACTTGTCATCATTAACTTCATTGATGATTAATTTTTCTACCTTGGCATTATGTAGATCGAGGATGATGCTCTTATAAGGGGAGGGAAATGTAATAGCTGAGAAAAAAAGAGTATAATATAAAATAAATAAATATGTATATATTTTTAAAAAGGTGCGTAGGCAGGTGGGCAAGTGGGTGAGTGGGGTAGGTGACCCCCCATCACGTGAAGGCACATGGGCACCCATAATAACCAGTTAGACCTTTCATTTCCCTGACATAAAAATAGTTTGATTTTATTTGAGATCCGAAGCATGGAACCACGTTGAAAACCAAGGAAACTTGTAAATTTAGCGAGTTTTTGTAAGGTTACAACGTTGGCATAATGTGGAGGGGGCCATATTTTCCTCATAGACATTCACACTAGTTCTCAATGAAACAACTAGGTTTTTAAGCTGATCAGTTCACATTTTCTATAGTATTGCAATTTGTAAAATTAACAGTTAAATAAGAAGAACAGCACTAAAATGAGCTATGGTTAAACAATAATATGAGAAAAAATGTAGAAAATATTTAAAATGGAAACTCCCAAAGATATTTCCATAATTTGAGATTCCCAAACTAAAATTATAAAAGAGAACAATCAAATCCATCCTTATGGATCCAAAGGGATATTTCTCCCATGTTGCTTTCAATCTCTTTTTTTTGCAAGAGAAACTAAAATACATACATTTTTCCCTAGCATTATCCAATTACACTAGGTTGGAAATTGATCGTAAACTATTATTCTAAATAGATGTAGATGCAATTGGAGAATCCTACAAAAATTGAAAGTGTTATTAAGGATTTGAGACTCAATGCTTGGAGCCTAATCCCCTTCTTTTCCATCATGGATAATTTTATTTGTGTGATCCTTAGAATGATACACAATTATATGCTCTAATTCGATCAACCATAGTGCATAACTTTGAAAATGATGGAAAGAGTAACAAGGTTATGTGATAAAAGCACTTTCACTAAAAATGAAAAACAAAAAAATGGGGTGAAGTAGATGGCTAGGTTAATGAGCATGATAATTATAAAAGAGTTCTTAATATTTGATATATAAGAAATCATGTCCTCATGTACACTTCCAAATCCATATGTTTGACGGAAACCACACAAATAGAGAAGATGATGCACATCTAAAAAGCAAGAATTTATCCCTAGAGATGGTGATGAGCCTCTACAAATATAATTTTTGTGAAGTGTTAAATGTGGAATTTCATAAAAACTAGAAGAAAAATCAAGGAAGGAAAAATAACATTTTTCTATGAGTCACTAATCTTGTGCTTAGTAATATATTCCGCCAACACACTTCCACGAAAGATACGGAACATAATTATTGAAAAAGAAACACACATTACCTAAAAATATTTGTGCACATTTACACTTTTTCAAGGTATAAAAAGTGACAATATTCATTATATGGATAGCTAATATTCACATAATTTTTATAAATAACATAGGGATATCATAACAAAAAGTATCAAAATATGAGAAAGAGATAATAATCATCACAAACATTGAATACGCTTTCTTTTCCCTTTCACATCATGGATTATACACATATCTCCTTTTCTCTACGAAGAATCAAATGAAATGGTAGTGACTTAGGTAAATATAATAAGATATTAACCAATTTATAGTAGAAATACTGTGATATAAAAGATAGATGACATAATTGAAGAGTAAGTTCACCAAGTTGGGTTGACGGAACAAAGTCTTAAGTTGAATTTTTTCTATGAAAAATATAAATCTTCAACTTCTACGAGTTATTCAAATAGTTACACTCAAAATTGAAATATGTTCTAAAAACACGAATCGTAGAATTTTGAGTCTAGTTTCTAAGATACTAATTTATTTTGAAAATGGTTAAGTGTAAGTGGGCTTAAAAAAAACAAATAGGTGCTCCTAATTTTGTTAAAAACATAGTTGACAATCGGTCATGCCCCTATTTTTAGCACTATTTAGTATTTTAGAAAACCCTTTGGCAAAAATATAGATAGAAGCATATATTTTGTGATACATTTTTTTATACATTTTTGGTGATAATTTAATTTTTGTTCTTTTTCAAGTACAAATATTTTAAATTTTAAAAAATAAGGGATATTCCACCATTCTACCCCCTAACTACCTCAAAATATTTAAATCTTGAGACCATATTTACATAATAAACTTCACGAATAATATTCTTCACACAGTATATTATCATGCTAATACAATGGCTATTAAATAGCCATGAATGTAGTTGAACAACTTCCTATAAAATAGGAAGTATACAAAACAATAACATACCCGTACAACCTATTTACGTGAGTTTGGTTAAACTCACATAACAAATAATAGTTATAACAAAACATATAACTAATAATATGAGTTGTTAACCAACTCATATTATATTACAAATAATAATCATGATTAATAATGTAAACAATATTAATCCTAACATTCACCCCCTTAGTGTGAACATTATTAATCACTAATCTTCACCCCCTTAATGTGAACATGACAAAGAACCATATTCAAGAAGTTGAAAGACCTCCGTAAAGCACTTCTTAGACCAGGTGCAAAACTCCATATATTATCTCTTTACCCTCATAAAGATGTAGTGTCGAGCTGAATTATGCAGGAATGCTCCCTTCTTCTTTGGGTTCCTGTGCAACTTTTCCTTCATTCCCGGGTGCCCGAATTTTGAATCTCCAAGATCCACAAGCTTCACACTAGTTGGATAACCATCCCTTGAGTCTACCTCGAAATCTTCTCCTAGCTCCCCAAAAATGAGTCTTCTAAAAACATGAAACTTCCCAAAATTCTGGAAAGGGGTTTATTCAACACACAACACAACAAGAACACTAAAAATAGAAACCACATTGCACACATGTCACCAGATGAGTATGTGGCCCCATTGTTGTGGACTCGATGAGAGATCATTGATCAACCTCCAACCTCCATTTTTCTCCATCCTCCAAAGAATCAACTCAAAACAAGTAATCTTCTAATTATAATCAAGTTCATCAGCTTACTCATTCATCTTCTGATTCAGAAGATTATTTGACAACTATATTTGCTTCATGTGGCTTCAATATTCCACCGAGAAGATCTTTCACTCGGTTTGCACAAAAATTAGACATATGGCCCTTTTTCTTGTAATAAAAGCATTCTAAGTCCTCATTTTTAAAGAACTTTTTGTATTTATTTTTCACATACATTGTCATTTCTTCTTCTATATCTTCTTTAATCCTTTTCTCTTGAATGAAAGAGCTGATATCATATCTTCCAATGATTTGGAAGGCATCTGACCAAGAGTGAAAACAACATTACTATATTTGGGTGGTAAACTATTCACCGTAATAGCTTTTGTACCCTCGTCAGTCCACTAGAGCTTTTACTTCTACAAGTTATCTCAGAAGATATCTTAAATTGTTGATGTGACTAGACATTGTATCTCAATCACTCATTTTAAGCTTGAACAACTAAAGTTTCAGGGAAAAATTTGCATTGACTTCTTTTGAAACAAATATTTTTCTTAGATTATCCAAGATGTCCTAAGAGTTTTTTTCTAGATCAACATAATGTAATTTAGAATCTGAAAGGGCAAGGCCAATAATGTCTTTGGCTTTATCATCCCATGTTTCCAAAGATTTTTGTTCATCAACTCGCATCTAGATCTTGACTTTCCATGTGGGAAAATTGAGACCATTGAATTTTTCTAGTGGAATGTCCATTATACCTTAGAGCGTCGGTTTCAATCGAAAATGCAGTCTTACGTGAGTCAGCTTCAACCGATATTGCTCTGATTTACACTATATATTTAAAAATTAATAAGAACAAATTACTTTTTAAATTTTACATGGATATTTCTATGGTATAAATCAAAACAAAATATTGAAATATATAGAAATGACTATCAAGTGAATATCAAATTACATAATACCTTAATTGGTGGAGTCCAAAGTTGAAGTTTTTCACTACATCATGCGGAAGGAGCTCTCAATAGTTATGTTAATCAAACTAACAGTTGTTAGTATGAGACATGCACTTCAATATTTAATATTCCTACATAGCTGGTGTCTTATAGAGGACAAACATGTGGGAAGAATTCTGAGTAATGTAAATTGATCCAACTCTGATGCACAGTGTGATCATAGCCATACAAAATAGAATAAAAATAGTGATAGTTACCTCCACACGCAAGGCATGACCGCTTTCAAGACCGTGTCAAGCTATTCTATGCTCAGCGAATGAATTTTGACTACTTTTTCTGCACAAAGATTTGACTGAATCTGCAACTAATGATGATTGGCGGAATGATTATAGCATCTAAGATCTGGTTCGAAATAGATCAAATAACAAGATATCACGCATTGTCCACCGGTGAATGGATGCGCATAGAAATCTAGAAGTGCCCACAGCGCCAATCTCTGCATACACCCCTGAGTCTGACTGATCAATGGTTTGCAAAATGCTTGTGTAAATGCAGGTGTGGAGTGAGCCACTGAGCCGAGAAACTCACAAATGTAGGAGTCCAATTCGTTGCATGTATGAATGGCATATCCTAGTATAGCATTACAAAATTAATAATATTTTCATACCAAATTAAATCTACGTGTGGAAATTAATAAACAACCACCTCTGCAATAAAATGTCTTTCCGCGAACCTTATATGGAAATCAAAACAATCCTCTTCTATTCATAGAACTACTCATCCGCTCATAACATGCATGATATAGTAAATATCATAATGACAGATGGAGTCGATTCACAAATGCAAAGTCAAGTTGGATGCATAACATGTATAATATTGCACTCTTATATTTGACCAATATGCATTCAATGGACTTGTTAGAGCTGGCTGATTGAATATGCTAAAGTAGTTGATCAAGAAAAACAAAACAAATTGATGATTGATGGATCTTTCAATATAATGTTTTTCCTTATCACACATGTGTTGAAAAATTCCTTCAAACAACAAATGAGTTTCATGGAATCAGTGTGAACTAGTTTCAATTATAGTGGAGACGTCCCAAAATCTGAGAATACCTTTCAAAGTAGAAAAAATGTGTCTCGTAAGTGTAATAAAATGGCTCGAGTATTAATTGATCGGATCCCTTTAATGCATGAGCGTGCAAGAGGAATGTTCTGCAAAAAAAATAATTGCATCTACATCACAAGAATTAGATAATTCACTCTGATGCCAAATGAAATCTTGAGACCATATTTACACAATAAAATTCACAGAATAATATTCTTTACATTGTATATTGATCATGCTAATACAATGGCTATTAAATAGCCATGAATGTATTTGAACAACTTCCTATAAAATAGGAAGTATACAAAACAATAACATACCCGTACAACCTATTTACATGAGTTTCGTTAAACTCACATAAGAAATAATAGTTATAACAAAACAAATAACTAATAATATGAGTTGTTAACCAACTCATATTATATTACAAATAGTAATCATGATTAATAATGTAAACAATATTAATCCTAACAAATATATCAAAATTTATATATTTTTGAATATATGTTGAATTAGTCCTAGTTTGTGACTATATAGTTTTTCTTCGATTTAGATGAGTGCATCAAAAGATACATGACAAAAGATAAGCATTTACAATCCCTTAAAATAGAGGTATAAAATAAATAGTTTGAAATAAATATAAATTAAAACCTTAGAATATGTAGAAAAATATTAAAAACATATATTTAGAAAGAGGATAGTTTTCTTAACGTTCTAGGTAAAGTTTTATGAAAGCTAAAATGCTTTTTTGTAGTATTTAGCAAGGTTTGAGGTGATTTTTTCATTTTTTTCAAAAATGCTTAGGTTGTTTGTTGTTACATGTCCAAGGCACGGGTTTGGAGAACCAAAGCAATTCCAAGCCTTTAAAATCTTTATTTGGGGGCTTAAAAAGAAGGGAATGTGAGTGCGTTATAGTATGAGCTGATTATAACGCGCCGCATTCCTTAGGTTATATGAATTATGTGTTTTGGTAGGATTTTAGTTACAATAATAAATGTTTAAGTATTATTTTTTCTTTTATTATTATGTGTATTTTATTATTTCTTATACTTTACGTTCACTCTGCACCTTATAGAACTAGTCTCACAACTCCTCGAGTTAGGAGTTAGGAGATCATTTTTAAAATCTAATTTTCTCCATACATAGGTAATTTTAAGGATTTAAGCATTTATCCTAAAGAATTTAGTGTTTAAATTCTACAATTGATGTCTATTTTGGAAACAATTATAGTCATTGTTTAGGTTTTGGGGCATTTTAGATTGTTTACTAACATTTGTAGGAGTGTTAGATTTTTCAAACCTAAGAAATCTGAAAGGAAACAATAGATTATCAAATATTTGCACTCATGAAATGCCTTATAATACATAAAAAATCAAAAACATATGTTAGACATAGTTTCATTATGTTGTCCTTAATTTCAAGTCGCATTTATTGAAAAGGTTGTCGAGGTGGCATATTATTTATAATGAGGTAAAAATCATCAAGAATCATGAAGGTTGATTAGAATTTCTCTGTTTTGGTTTCATGAAGTGTTGCATTGGTGAAGTGTTGTTTTGGAACCAAAATGGGCAACTTCACTATTTTAACAATTTTCATGACACTTTTAAGCCTTAGATAAAAATGGATGTCTCCAACATATAGAGGATTCAAGTAGATTTCCAATTCCTATTTATTTTCCTCCTAAATCCTTACAAAGATCCTTGAACCTTCCAGAGAAGTCAGGTTTCACCATTAGAGTGTTTTTTCCCTACACCTAAAAAAACCCATTTTTGAGTAAATGTCCTTGAATGATCAAAATTTTCATAAATCTTCCTAAATTACCTTCAACACTTCTAATATTCCCTAACATCACCTCTTTATTCCTAATATATTTCCTAAACTCTCCCGGAGGGTGTTTTATTAGCTCCAAAATTCCAAAATAACTATCATGGATATTTAAAATTTTGAAGCATGGCAACTAAGCCCTTAATTTAAAATAAGGCTTCTTGGTCACTATATAATCTTCATTTGGTGATGTAGGATCATCTTATAAACATTAAATTTTTTCTTTCTTAGGTGATTAGGGGTGTCTTGGGTCCACTTGAGATGGTCATAGCTTGAACTAGTCCATTTGAACACCATATGAAAGAATAGAGAGTTTCCATCCAAATGTATAATTTGAATATTTGAACAAGCTCTAGGTATGTTATAGGCTTAGGTTTTAATTTCCACATTCCTCTTAGACCGAAATATTAGATTTGGCGGTTAGATACTATTTTTCAAAGTATTTTCATGTGTAAATATCTTGTTTTGGATTGTCTTCTTATCTATAATGGTGTTGAAGTCTTCATGCAACCCTCAAAGTGTCCAAGGAATGGAAAATAGATTGAAATAGTTACTCAAACCAGACTATGACATAATTTCGAAGTTTAGTAGTATGTATCATGAACAAAATTATTCAATGGAATCCTTGAGTCTATTTTAGGGCATTGATCATGAGGATTTGGTGTTTTAAAAGTAAATAAAAGGTAATAAGCCGTCTAAAGAAGGATTTCTTAAATTTAATTTGTGTTCACAATCCTAACTTTGTGTGCCTAGTCTTAAGGTCCTATAGTATAATTTATTCATTATAAAATTTAATACTAATGATTGGTAGAGTCCTTGATAAGTGTGTAGGAAGGTAATAAGAAGACTAAAAGTTTAAAAGTACCTATTAAATGATAGAATAATAATAAAAGAAATGGAATTTACAAATACAATCTAGAATTTTTAATTCCCAAATTTAGGGCCACCGAGGATGTTATTTTAGAAAATATAGTCTTTATTCCATGTGTTTGAAATTGGAAGAGACACTAAAAATTTGGAGGAAGCGCTAAGGGCATTAAAGACTCATAAAATAATGGCATAAGGATAGATTATTTATTGGTTATTAAGTATAGGAAGAAATGTACAATGATGCTTATTTCCTTTGACTATCAAGACCAACCTTGAGAAATATTTCTCTTAGGAAATAAACTAGTAAGGAAGTTATATCTATCATTGAGCGAGTGGTATTATAATGTTTTGACTCCTTTAGTAACAGGATAATCCTTATACAAATTTATTCAAAAATACCTAAATTGAATGTCATGCATAGTACCATGAAGACTTATAGAGAGAGTAAACTTTGGTATTAAAATACTTAAGTGAAAGAGGGGGAGATGAGTGATTTGCATTAGTGATTGTGAGAGGGGTAAGCATAGTTAGATAAGTTAAAAATGATTGAGCAAAACTCAAGGTGACGTGAAAAAAATATTTGAGAAGATTGTTTAGAGATTCAATAAACAAAGAGTCTTACAAATCCAAAATTTTATAATCAGTAAAGATGATGGATAAAATAGTAATGGAGCATTGTGGTGTGCTCGAGTAAGGTGTATTGGTGTTTTAAAAGGTGGATGTAAGGTTGAAAGATGGATGCGTATAATACTTTGATACCATTTCGAGAACACCCCTTTGATTTATTTTGTCCATGTGGAATTAGAACTTGAAGGTTACTAAAATGTTTCGATCTCCACAATGTATTTATCTCATTAATAAGCATTAATTAAGTGTTTAGAAACACTCTTGGGCGGTATGTATTTCTTGAGAGTGTGAGATGCTTTTTAACATCACTATCAAATAGCCTTGGATCAATATATATCCTCCCACAATGTAAAGGATTATTCACGATTTCTAGTGCCTACTTTTTTCCTCCTAACTCCTTACGGAGCTCCCAAAATCAGCCAAAGAATCCAAGGTCCACAATTTGACTACTCATTCCCTGCACCTAAAAATTTGTTCTTGAAAAAACTATCCATGAATAATAAAAATTTCCTAAATATTCATAAAATAATTCCAAAACCTTCAAGGATTTCAAATACCACCTTTGGATACTTAATTCCATTTCGTAACCCTCTCAAAGGATGCACACAAGGTCCAAAAAATGGAAAAATTGGCCTTTCTAGGCTTGCTAGAGAATTAATCTTTTAATACACTTCAATGAATGGAATAATGGTCCTTGTTAAAACTTTTTACAAACATATACATGTTCACCCAATGCATTAGGAATATCTTCAAGGACAAGTTAATTGTTACACTAGAGGAAGATTATCATAGAGAGGGATTCAAGAAGATTTCAAGAAGATTTAAGAACAAGATTTCACAATGTGGGTTTTTCTTCATGGATTAATCTTTGCATTTTAGGTTATTAAATTCACATCACAACATCTCCATATGAAGATCATCCTATCACCCTTCTAGGAATCAATATCATATTTGAATGAAACATATTTTGAATTCTCATATACTTATCTATCATATCCCTCTCATGAGAATAGGTGAATTTTTATCCTTCACACATGATGGTCATGGATGACTAAGTATCCTTACTATCTCATTTTTTATTTGTTTCTCAAAGATATTTGGAAACAATGGTAGAGTTGAGATATGATGATCATTAATTCACTCCTTGAGCCTTACTTTTAACCTTTGAACATGATGATCTATTCTTAATTTCATAATTCACCTCCTATATAAGATGTAACCTAAGTGAAAGCATGCTTATGATGTGTGGAGACCCTAATTCTCAATTTTTCCTCAGGGAGATAGGTTTCATCCTCCTGATAGAAGGATTGATCCCTAAATGAAACTTGGAGGAATTTTTGATAATGAATTCCATGTTCATGATCTCCACATTGTATCTGAAACATGTATGACTTGCAATATGCAAGTTCATTAACAAACATTGATTAAGTGTTTAGAAACACTCTAAAAAAATGCATTGTTTTTTAGCAAGAGATTATTTTCACCATCACTCATGGTGATATTATCTTATCATGCTCCTGATGACCATTCCCTTGATGATTTGAATCTCGATGAAGCTCTTGATGTTTAAGATATTTCACATACCTCATGATTTTTCTAATTACAGCAATTTTCCTAATGATGTTTCAGATTCTTCAAATACCTCATGATGAATATTCCATTGATTATTTAAATTGATAAAAAATACATGTCTTTTTTATTATGTGTTATAAGGATTTTCATGATTCCATATATTCAAGCAATTATTGATAACTTTAGGAGTTTTGAGGCTTATAAAATATAGTTTCAACACACTTAATACTCATACAAATGTCGTAAACAATCCAAAAGCCCCAAAATGTAATAATGACTATATTATATCCCAAAACAGACATTGATTATAGAATTTAAACCCTAAAAACTTTATGCTTAATGCTGAAATATTGACAAATACCTATGTATTGACCAATTTAAAATATGAAAAATTGTCTTCTAAGCCATGACTAATGGAGCTCTTAGATTGGTTCCATAAGGTGCAGAGTGACCCTCGCTTCTTATATTTACTAAAATTAATTTTAACTATAATAAATAATAAAGTATAAAGATATATCCTCGCCAAGCACATATACCAAAACACAATCAAGAATGAAAGCACGTTATAACACACTTGTGTTATAGCATGAGCGCATTATAATACATTTGCATTATATCACAAGTGTGTTATAATGAACTTATGTTAAGGCTCCATAATTACGGAGCCTACTAATTCATAATGTGATCACACTTTCCCAAAACACTCGCGTGTTTCACTTAAAATAAAAATTATTTCCAGCTTTTGTTCCCCTACTCTGTGCACTTACCCTTAAGAAACATTTGTTAAGCTTCGAGAAAGTAACCTAGAGATTATGTAGATGAACTCAAATAGTTAGGGGCATCAAAGAGGGCCCGAAATAATATGAATATATATTACGTTAAAGTATAGACAAACACTCGGTAGAAAATGGCTCTAAAGGTATATAAGAATAAATCACAATAACAAAAGGAATAAAAACCCATGATAGCCCCACAAAACAAACAAAAGGTCTATAAAACAAAATAAAATATTCGAGAAAAAATTACGAATGATAACTATCAAGTGAATATTCATTATAAACAACATAGGAAGATAGTGATGATTTAATAGAATTTGACACTTCTACTCCTCCAAATTTAAAAGAGAAAATGGAAAACCAACCCTAAATTTATAGGTTAACTTTATCTAGAGGCTTTTCTACTATTTGAAATTTCCCTAAACCTCCATAAAAATGACCATGTTGTAGAGAATTGTAAGATATTTCTAATGGTATGCAAAAATCCAAAAATGACGTTTAGATGTGGAAGATATCGCAGCTCAAAGTTTGGTTTTACCTTGGGCCAAAATGGGTCAACCAACGAGTTACGCACTAACACATGGCATTTGGAAAAAGGTGAAAAGGGTTAAATTTTCATGTTTGAGTGCCTTTATTCTTCAAAAAATGAAAAATTTTGTGGGTCGCGCTATTTGCTAGTTGGGGGCCATAAACTTGGTTCAAAAACTCTTTTGTAAGAGGGGATCCTTTGCTTCCTTTTATTCATTTCACAATTATCACAATTTTATTTATGTATGCCAATTTTTTTTTAATTTTCCAATGTGGGATATTTTTTGAGAATTAAATTTTGCATTTCAGGTTATAAATTTCATTACACGTATAGAGCTCCAATGATATACTATTTAGATCGGTGGGTTGATTAAATCCCCACCAAGATGATCACATTAAAATCCATATTGTTTGGGATTATTTCCAAATGGTTCAGATGGCCATATCCCCTATTAATTTGGGGAGATCACATTGGCCAAATAATATTCTAACTCGGCGGAAGGATAATGACTCAACCCTATGAACAAGGGAAGATCAACATTACATGGGAGATAACCAACTCACCACATACATGGCTTCAACCTCTAGCCACAGTGAATCACATATAAATTATCCCATAATGCGGGAAACTTCAAATAGACATAGGGTAAAATGCACCACAAACCTCAGAATGATGAGGACATAGTTAGCTTGGCTCATAACGCATGATTTCAACATTGTAGTACCCAAGAAAACACCGGAAGGTGTGGCTAAATCCACAGAGGTTAAGGATTAAATACCTATTTTAAAACCTTCAAACATTCAGCCCTACGATACATGTGGTATTTTATCCCAAATCCATTCAAAATGGTCGACTCTAGAGATGGAGGTGGGTGTTTACAATTTTTGCACTTGTGTAAAAATGGGCAACTCAAAACTTTGTTATGATGGATAACATTGATGAAGTGAATCTAAGATAGGGAGTTTCTTTCACTTCAATATTGTTTTTTTGAATTAATTAATGATTACATGGAATATGCAAATATGTGTGTTGTTACAAAATGTAACAAATCGTATAGTCTGTAATTTCATGACTATTGTAATGCCCAGCTGGGCATCGAATTCTCCTTTTCTACCTGCCACCTTGGCTTCCCCCAACCACCTACCTGCCAACGATTATGGCTGTCTTGTCTGTCCTTGCATGAGGAAAGGGGTGGAGTCGCGTTTTTTTTGCCGTGATCTCTTCCAGATTCTCCTTCAATGCATATGGGTGGGTGTTGGGCGCAGTCTGGTTGTCATGGTGGTTAGGTGAAGCTACAAGCTAGCTAAACAGTCTGTCCAGCTATGTTGTGGTCTGCTCAGTATTCAATGCATCCTCAAATTCGAGCAACATGATTTCGAATGAAACTACAGAACAACGAAGGGGTTTGCGAGAGGTGTGGGAATGTTGGGGCCTCTGATATTGAGTTTTTGCCTATTTTCGTGAGCAACTTAGCATAAAAGCGAGGTGGAACTACAGCAATACTTTGGTGTGGTGCAGATCGTGGATGCTCCTGTGACGAATTTTCCCTTGGCAATTGCTCCTGAAATCAGTGATCCCGTTGGGGTTTCTTTTGACAATAATAATGTACAGATCGATGGCGCTTTGCTGCAGCGAGTTTGTGTAATACGGCCGGAACCCTTGCCGTTCACTCTGGTGAAAAGAATGATAAAGGTGATACTCACATCTTGTTAGGAGATCGATGAAGGATAGAGGAATTAAAAGGAAACTTGGAGGTAGTTGGAGCAAAGGCAATAAAATGGTGCATGCGTTTTGTGTAGGCGACAGATCACACCCACAGGCACAGGAGATCTATGCAATGTTGGAGAAAATGTCTTGGGAGGTGGAGGTAGCAGGATATTCTTCGATCCAAAGCATGCACCTGGGTTTGTATCTCCAAAATCGGTTATGTGACAAAGTGAGAGTATTACCAGCAGACCTGAAGAAATTTATTTACTAAGATTCTCTATTGATTTCTTGCTTTTTCTACGATGTAACCCTTGGAAGAGGACCTCATAGGTATGGATCTGTTTCATATCGGAATATTCATGAAGCTATTTTTGCTTTGAAAATTTTATGAGCCCCTTCAGTGAGTCTCTAAGCTGGCAGGCATAAATGTTTCTATGGAATTATCACACCTTCAAGTTGCAGTGTTGTAATGTTTGCACCAAGAGTTTGATGTCATGTCCTCAAATCAAAGAAAGAAAGGTTTATATATCACTACGGTTGATGCCTTTCAGATCTAGGAGCACGATGTAATCATTATGTCTTGTATCCGAGCTTCAAATCATGGATCTTGCCTTGTATTGGATGCCTGCGTTAAGTATGGTGTGAGGAGACTTATATAAGCAAGCACATATAATGTTGTGTATGTGGGAAAGGAGATTGTTAATGGCAATGAAGCATTGCGATATTTTCTCCGGAGGATCATGTTGACCCCTGTTTGGCATAGTAAAGCTTTGGATGAACAGTCCATCCTCAAAAGTAATGGTAGATCGTTGAAGTATGTCTAACAACAAAGATCAATGCAATTTTTTGGTGATTCATTGTCTTTCGTTGCGGTTGACAATAATATCAAAATAGTTATTAGTAAAGTCAATAGAGAAATATTTTGAGACATATGCAGCCCAAGCAACATTATGTACAACATATCTCCTCTATTACAAGCTAAAGTATGTTCATCTATTCTACCAACTTAAAATTGGATGTCGGGGTGCGATTATTTTCCATCTTGTGAGTGCGTGCATGGCCAACAAGTTGTCACCATTGAACTCCCTCATGGCTCTTCTTTATATGGCACTGGAGAAGGTAGAGGTTCCCTCGAGTGAACAGGAAAGCGTGTCTTTACGTGGAACACTGATGCTTGGGGTTATGGTGATAGTACGACATCTCTATATCAGCCCCACCCATGGGTGTTGGCTGTTTTTTTTTCCAAATGGGGAAGCTTATGGGATTCTAGCTAACACTACGAGGCAGTGTGAGGTGGATTTGCGAAAGGACTCAACTGTTAAATTTTCTACCCCATCAGTCTATCCAATTATCACATTTGGCCCATTGACATTGCCAGCAGCAGTACTCACATCCTTGTCTCATGCTATTGTTTTTATGCTAGCCCATGTGGAGTTTGTATGACTTGTTGAAGCTGGAGAAACAGGAAAGATATTTCTACACCTTTCCACTGTTATTTTATTTAAAAATATTGTGAAAACGAACCACTTTTCCTTGCATTGATTTGTCAGTTGGATGTCATGATGGGAGATTTCCCTTCTCGCTCATTTCTCCTTGTTTTAGTTTTTATCGTTTTCAGTTTGTTGATTGAAAGGATGCATGTGCCCTCACCTCTGGATGTTATGTTTCTCTTGCTCGAGTGATAGAACTTCGTCTGTTTATTTATGTATTAATTCTTCTCTGCGATTGAGTTGCAAGTTATTATGTTGATCAAACTAGTATTTTCGTTATCATGGAAGTAAGTTTACGATAATTATGAAGCCCTCCCTAGCACTCAAGTTTGTCTTTTGACGTTATTTTGTTAGCTCCTACGCAAGTCCCTTTGATAACCTTTTGGCATTGAGAAAGAAAGGTTGTAAGATTGTGTGATCAATGCTTGGGGCTAGCCAGCTTGAGTTTCGGTAGTAAACTTTTAGAATGAAAATGTTTGTGTGCGATGTGTTTTCCTGATCGCGTGTTTAGACTCTTATCTTACCTTTCATCGCGTTTCTAGGCTTGCAAGGCCATTCTCAAGAAGTACCTTGACCATCCCTATCAACTTGAATCATAACTAGCTTTTCGAATCAACTAAGCTCGAAGTTTCATTGTGCGAATCCAGTACCTCATCGACACTAGAATAGTTTGTGTCCAATCACCCTCTGTGAATTATTGCTGATGGCGCTCTTCTATTTCTTTCCTAACTGGAATTATTTTTCTCCCTTGTAATGTTAACGCTATTAATTAATATTGGTAAGTTTTTATGCACGTAATTACTGTAATAGTTTATGATGGAGATTTCCTTAAATGTGATTGACCTTCGGGAAGAACTCAGCCTTCGTGTGATAACCTTATGAATTCATAGCGGAAGGTTTTGTTTGTTAAAGTCACTTAGAAATTATGTTTGTATCTATTTGTGCGACGGTTGACTACGTTACCAAGAGTTGCCGTAAAATTTGGTTGTTTTGGGATATGGGTAATTTATTTTAAATTAACCAAACATTAGTATTGTAGTGGAGGTTTGCAAATCCTTAGTGTTATAATAATTTTTTATGACATTATTGTATACTCTTGTGTGACGGAACCCCCTTCTTCTCTCACATGCTTGCTACTAGCCTGTAAGACTTTGACCCTTGTTGGATGATTGGAAAATCTCGTAGTTTATGGTCAAAAATAGTATACCTTGCCTTCGCTTCGAAACTTATGCTGTGTGTATACTCTATTTGATTTCCGGTTGAAACTCAATTATGTATGACTTTTAGTGTTAATTGTTGAAACCCGTGGTTCCCCTTTCTTGGGCCGATTAACTCTTGTACTTTTAGAAATATATTATGTTAGTCTCATGCGTATGGTACCTTTGATAAATTTTCTAGATGGTTGGTGTATATATATCAAATCTCAATCTTGAACTATTGTTATTTACTCACTTGATGGGAATTTTGTTCTTTTCTAAATTGTTTATATCTCCTTATAGGGCCAAGGGCCATTCTCATACGATTATTACTTTCGTTGCTTTTTCTCCCGATCAAGTACAAGGTCTTCTCCTTCTTTGATTCACATGTTATAGACCTTATTATAACTTGATGTGCTTGTAGTGTTTAGAGGTTTGACCCAAAATCTTGTAATAAAGTGCTTTCTTTTCATGATATTGTTAGATAATAGTTATGGTGGTTTTGTGTAGCCTTATCTTGCTCAGTTCTCGTGAACTGACTCAGGTTATTAATTGTTGCAGATGGCTTACGTGGTTAGATGATGGAAAGACTTGTAGATTATTGCATCAATCTTGGTTATGATGTTCCTTTGTACGAATGTGTATTATGTTATAAAATTTGAAAAAGGTCTTTGGACATTTTAGAAGAAGGGTCAGTGCCTAGTAAATGTATTGTAGAGTATTGTTGTTGTAACTGTTGAAACTTTGGTTTGTTTGGTTATCATGTGAAAGATGAAATTTGATTACCGCTTGGTTATGGGATATTCTAGTGAATTTTAACCCTTAGTATAGTAGCGGGGCTTGTCCCATGTTATTACTCTCTTGCTCCCTAGTCATGGTTCAATAGAGATAGTATGTCCCTTTGATTTGTGCATCATGTTGGAAAGAATTGATATAACCTTGTTTTGTTTCCACAAACGAGTACTGTTAAACTTTGCTCTTGAGTTAAAATGTTGAGTTGTAAATCCTCCTAAGGCTTAGTAGTAATGAGTTGTAAGCACTATAAAGTGAGCTGAATAATGCTAATAAAAGTTAAACTAAAAATTTATATATATGAATATATTATGTAAATGTGATCTACTTGATAACCTTTGAGACTGAACAATCAAGAGGAATCTATCTTTTGTAACAAAATATGATTTCTTGATTTTTTTTTTTTTCCGAGCTAAACTAATAAACACTATCATTTTACAAAGTGAAACCTTAAATGATCTCATGATTAAATCAATGGTTAGATTATAGAAAATGATAGGGTTTAATAAGAAGGAGTGAAAGTGATTAATAAAACCTTAAATCTCTCTATCGCTTTGGAATGTTTTCCTTTGTCAAACTTAATTAAGTAAAGTCTAGATGGAACATTTAACCAATCTTGATCAACCCTTAACCTCAATAAAAGACGGATAGTAAACAATGTGACCACGAAGCTAAATTATGTTGTCCTCGCTCATAACCCTGCCTTGATTCATGGTGATATTTCTTAAGCAAGGTCAAAATTTGATCCTTAAACAAGAAAGTTATTGTTATGAAACCCTAAGCGGTACTTTCCACTCAATCGGAGCTTATGCCTTCACCTGTGCAATAGAGTTGTGGAACATGTGTTAGTGGCTTGAGTAAGATTAATTAACCTTGTGAGAAATGGAAAATGTTCTAAAATCAAATGAATAAAAAGCTTTGCACATAAAATTGATGACCCCAGTTTAGAAAGCTTGGCCTTAAGCTATTTAGTCAACCGTTGAAAATAAAGAAGTTCTCCCTTGTGAAAAGAATTGTGTGAATCGTTACATGAAATTTTATAAGAACGTAAGTTAAGAATTAAGAGACACTTTAGTAAACAAGAAAATTTAACAAGAAATTCCTCATGGGATGCCCTAACTGTAAGTGTGTTTTGTGGTTGGACTCCAATGTTGTTCTGTCAAGAAGAGAAAAGTAGATTGTCCTTGATAGGTGTGAATGTTTCCGTGCTGACCTTGTGGTCTCCCCGTAACAAGTGGTTCCTAGTGTTGGTTGTAACCTTGTGACGACATGTTGTGTCATGTTGAGTCAAAGCAAGTAAAAAAAAAAAAAGTTATCCTGTATTTCATTGTGTTGTCATTGTGTTGGTATTTTTGGTGTGTTACATTTTGGTATCAGAGCGTAGGTTCATGCTCTCGAACCTATGGGCCGGATTGGTGTTGTATGGTGATGTTACATGGTGGTGGTGGTGTTACATGATGATACTGCGTGATGATGATGATGTTGCATGATGGTGGTAGATATTGGAAGAGTAATGTGCTTTAAACGTGATGTGATTATTGTCGTAATTGTGATATTGTGAACGCACATTATGGGTATGTCACCTTGTGCGTGTTTGTGATCATGTTGATATGTTGGGGATGGGAGTATTCTCTCTCCTTCTTGTGGATTCTAGGAAGAATTCACGTGTGAATTATTGTTTGTGATGTGTGAAAAGAATTCTAATGTGGATGACGTAGTGTTGGAGCATTGTGGCATATTGTGATATGTGGGTGTATCAATGTGTTGTATGACTAGTTGATGTTAAAAGAAACGAGTTGTATCATGATGTTTTTACCATGTTCTAAAGAAACGTGTGTACCACCTTGTTATGTTGCAATGTATGTTATGTTGTGATGTACTATGTTCATCGTATGTATGACTGTGCAAATAGGTAATGCTTCATGTTGTGATTTTGGGTCATACGGTGAGTGTATGAACCCTATCGTATGGTGATTGCACTTTGGGTGCAGAATGTGGTAAAGTGATGTGTTACACTCAGTGAATGTATGATTGTGATCTACCCTGTATACATACCATACGTGAGACGTTATGGTAGTTATGTGTGTGCCACCGTTATGTTAATGATGTTGTTATATGTTATGTTGTTAACCTTACACTAAGCGATCCTGAGGGAAATCGGTAGAAGTGTATGTTGAGAGTGAGGAATGGTGTACCATGGGTCAATAACTCGAGCTAAAACTTGGTTTAGCAGATAACATGTGATTCTTTCCTCTCTCCCTATGTGGTTTTATGTATGCAACCTTAGTGTACCTATGACTATGTTTAGCCTTGTCGAAGGGTGGCGGATGATTCAGATGGAGGTGATGACAGTTGTATTATTGATATGTATTTTACGAGCTGAGGCTCGATGTTCCGAGTGCTAGAAACTCATTGAGTACCCCTTTGGTGGCTAGATAAGGCCACACAATTATCGTAATGTGACATTATTATAAGTTGATTTTATTCATAAATTGAGCTTTTACTTTATTTTGCAAGGACCAAAGATCTTTTCTTGATTGCAATGCTTTACAATTTTGGGCATTTCCTTGGTTTGTGGCACTAACATGGGGATTTTGATACTAAATTTGGATATTTGGCCATTTATTTTAGCTTGATTTGGGGTCTTCTTTTAAATTTGGAATTCTTACCGCCTTGCCCAAGGCTTGTACTTTGCCACTTGGCACTTTGATTGGATTGTTGTGCTGGTTCTAATGTCGTGATGTGTGGAATAGGGTCATGGGATGCACCATGGATTGGTTGACCTATGGAACTACTTCATTGTATGGGGGTACACCTGGCAAGGGGTACATATAACTAGCGGGTTGTTGAACCACGCGTTATTATGTCACTTGGGTTAGGAGTGTTCGAACTCTATGTGTCTTGGACCATGGGGACAACCGGCCTCCTTGAGGGAGGCATAAGAGTTTGAGGGAGGCATAAGAGTTTGAGGGAGGCTTATGATATTTGTCTGTATGGTTGATGTTTCAGGATATATATTGAGTTATTGTGATGTTTGGTAGTGGTCTTTTGATGTATGTGTTACTCATGTCGATGGATATGTATTGTGATGTTGTGGTTATGTCATTGGTTCCATTGTGGGAACTATGTACCCCTTAGTAGCATGGTTTGGTGTTATGTGAGTCTTTCATTGATGCAAATTGAGGAAATGTCTGGTGGATTGTAGTACTCTTTTGTTTGAGTATTTGGTATGTCAGTCATTGATGTGTGATGAGTACTACGTTATGTGGACTGTGCCTATTCTATTCCGTATTTGAGTAACCTTTAGTGGTATAATACAATCTTGAAGTATATACTTGTGTGCTTGTGAATCTGTAGGGTCTTGTGAACCTGATAGGGTGTTGTGTTAGCAGTTCATGTTGGGCACCCACAATAAAGAATAAACCAAAACTCTTCAAAGATGAAATTTTAAAAGCAATTAAACTAAGAATAAAGCTAATGGAAAGAGACTAATGAAATGATGAACAAGAAAGAACTCGCCAATCTTCACGTAACATTGAAAGTTAAAAATTCTACAAAATGTTCCTAAGGATACCCCATGGCCATGCTTTAATCAACTGAAATTTTAAACCATAGTGTGTAATGTCTCCTCTACCTGTCCTTGGTTGCGAACCATTTCCTTTCCTCTATGTAATGTCGCATCGAGGACGATGCTTTCTTAAGGGGAGGAGAATGTAATGCCCAGCTGGGCATCGAATTCTCCTTTTCTACCTGCCACCTTGGCTTCCCCCACCACCTACCTGCCAACGATTATGGCTGTCTTGTCTGTCCTTGCGTGAGGAAAGGGGTGGAGTCACATTTTTTTCTTTGCCGTGATCTCTTCAGGATTCTCCTTCAATGCGTATGGGTGGGTGTTGGGCGCAGTCTGGTTGTCATGGTGGTTAGGTGAAGCTACAAGCTAGCTAAACAGGCTGTCCAGCTATGTTGTGGTCTGCTCAATATTCAATGCATCCTCAAATTTGAGTAACATGATTTCGAATGAAACTACAGAACAACGAAGGGGTTTGTGAGAGGTGTGGGAACATTGGGGCATCTGATATTGAGTTTTCTGCCTATTTTCGTGAGCAACTTAGCATAAAAGCAAGGTGGAACTGCAGCAATACTGGCGTGGTGCAGATCGTGGATGCTCTTGTGATGAATTTTCCTCGCGATTCGCCTCCCGAAAACAAAGTGATCCCATCAGGGGTTTCTTTTGACAATAATAATGTACAGATCGATGGTGCTTTCTTTTCATTTTGAGAGTTTGTGTAATACGGCCGAACCCTCCGCTCACTCACTGGGTGAAAAGAATGATAAAGGTGATACTCACATCTTGTTAGGAGATCGATGAAGGATAGAGGAATTAAAAGGAAACTTGGAGGTAGTTGCAGCAAAGGCAATAAAATGGTGCATGTGTTTTGTGTAGGCGACAGATCACACCCACAGGCACAGGAGATCTATGCAATGTTGGAGAAAATGTCTTGGGAGGTGAAGGTAGCAGGATATTCTTCAGATCCAAAGCATGCACTGGGTTTGTATCTCCAAAATCGGTTATGTGATAGTGAGAGTATTACCAGCAGACCTGAAGAAATTTATTTACTAAGATTCTCTATTGATTTCTTTCTTGTTCTACGATGTAACCCTTGGAAGAGGACCTCATAGGTATGGATCTGTTTCATATTAGAATATTCATGAAGCACTTTTTGCTTTGCAAATTTTATGAGCCCTTCAAATGAGTCTCTGTCGGGCAGCATAAAGGTTTCGTGGGAATTATCACACCTTCAAGCGGCAATGTAATGTTTGCACCGAGAGTTTGATGTTGTCATCAAATCAAGAAAGAAAGGTTTATATATCACTATGGTTGATGCCTTTCAGAGCCAGGAGCACAATGTAATCATTATGTCTTGTATCCGAGCTTCAAATCATGGATCTTGCCTTGTATTGATGCCTGCATTAAGTATGGTGTGAGGAGACTTATATATGCAAGCACATATAATGTTGTGTATGCGGGAAAGGAGATTGTTAATGGCCATGAAGCATTGCGATATTTTCTCTGGAGGATCATGTTGACCCCTGTTGGGCATAGTAAAGCTTTGGTTGAATAGTCCATCCTCAAAAGTAATGGTAGATCGTTGAAGTATGTCTAACAACAAGCATCAATGCAATTGTTTGGTGATTCAGTTGTCTTTCGTTGCGGTTGACAATAATATGAAAATAGTTATTAGTAAAGTCAATAGCAAAATATTTTGAGACATATGCAGCCCAAGCGACATTATGTACAACATATCTCCTCTATTACAAGCTGAAGTATGTTCATCTATTCTACCAACCTAAAATTGGATATCAGGGGTGCCAGATTATTTTCCATCTTGTGAGTGCGTGCATGGCCAACAAGTTGTCACCATTGAACTCCCTCATGGATCTTCTTTATATGGCACTGGAGAAGATAGAGGTTCCCTCGAGCGAACAGGAAAGCGTGTCTTTATGTGGAACACTGATGCTTGGGGTTATGGTGATAGTACGACATCTCTATATCAGCCCCACCCATGGGTGTTGGCTATTTTTTTTTCCAAATGGGGAAGCTTATGGGATTCTAGCTGACACTACGAGGCAATGTGAGGTGGATTTGCGAAAGGACTCAATTGTTAAATTTTCTGCCCCATCACTCTATCCAGCTATCACATTTGGCCCATTGACATCGCCAAAGAGTACTCACATCCTTGTCTCATGCTATTATTTTTATGCTGGCCCATGTGGAGTTTCAGACGACTGTTGAAGCCGGAGAAACAAGAAAGATATTTCTACACCTTTCCACCGTTATTTTATTTAAAAATATTGTGAAATCGAACCACTTTTCCTTGCATTGATTTGTCACTGGATGTCATGATGGGAGATTTCCCTTCGCTTTTTTTCTCCTTGTTTTAGTTTTTATCATTGTCGTTTTTTGTTCAAAAGGATGCGTGTGCCCTCACCTCTAGATGTTATGTTTCTCTTGCTCGAGTGATAGAACTTTGTCTGTTTATTTATGTATTAATTCTTCTCTGCGATTGAGTTGCAAGTTATTATGTTGATCAAACTAGTATTTTCGTTATCATGGAAGTAAGTTTACGATAATTATGAAGCCCTCCCTAGCACTCAAGTTTTTCTTTTGACGTTATTCTTTTAGCTCCTACGTAAGTCCCTTTGATAACCTTTTGGCATCGAGAAAGAAAGGTTGTAAGATTGTGTGATCAATGCTTGGGGCTAGCCAGCTTGAGTTTCGGTAGTAAACTTTTAGAATGAAAACGTTTGTGTGCGATGTGTTTTCCGATCGCGTGTTTAGACTCTTATCTTACCTTTCATTGCGTTTCTAGGCTTGCAAGGCCATTCTCAAGAAGTACCTTGACCATCCCTATCAACTTGAATCATAACTAGCTTTTCGAATCAACTAAGCTCGAAGTTTCATTGTGCGAATCCAAAGACTCGTTGACACTATAATATTTTTGGTCCAATCGCCCTCTCGTGAATTATTGCTGATGGCGCTCTTCTGTTTTTCCTAACTGGCATTATTTTTTTCCTTGTAATGTTAACGCTATTAATTAATATTGGTCAGTTTTTATGCACGTAATTACTGTAATAGTTTGTGATGGAGATTTCCTTAAATGTGATTGACCTTCGAAGAACTCACCTTCGTGGTGATAACCTTATGAATTCATAGCTGGAAGGTTTTGTTTGTTAAAGTCACTTAGAAATTATGTTTGTATCTATTTGTGCGACGGTTGACTACGTTACCAAGGGTTGCCGTAAAATTTGGTTGTTTTGGGATATGGGTAATTTATTTTAAATTAACCAAACATTAGTATTGTAGTGGAGGTTTGCAAATCCTTAGTGTTATAAAATTTGTTGATGACATTATTGTATACTCTTGTGTGACGGAACCCCCTTCTTCTCTCGCATGCTTGCTACTAGCCTGTAAGACTTTGACCCTTCTTGGATGATTGGAAAATCTCGTAGTTAATGGTCAAAACTAGTATACCTTGCCTTCGCTTCGAAACTTATGCTGTGTGTATACTCTATTTGATTTCCGGTTGAAACTCAATTATGTATGACTTTTAGTGTTAATTGTTGAAACCCGTGGTTCCCCTTTCTTGGGCCGATCAACTCTTGTTCTTTTAGAAATATATTATGTTAGTCTGTGCGTATGGTACCTTTGATAAATTTTCTAGATGGTTGGTGTATATATATCAAATCTCAATCTTGTAACTATTGTTATTTACTTACTTGATGGGAATTTTGTTCTTTGCTAAATTGTTTATATCTCCTTATAGGGCCAAGGGCCATTCTCATACGATTATTACTTTCGTTGCTTTTTCTCCCGATCAAGTACAAGGTCTTCTCCTTCTTTGATTGACATGTTATAGACCTTATTATAACTTGATGTGCTTGTAGTATTTAGAGGTTTGACCCAAAATCTTGTAATAAAGTGATTTCTTTTCATGATATTGTTAGATAATAGTTATGGTGGTTTTGTGTAGTCTTATCTTGCTCGGTTCTCGCGAACTAACTCAAAGTTATTAATTGTTGCAGATGGCTTACGTGGTTAGATGATGGAAAGACTTGTAGATTATCGCATCAATCTTAGTTATGATGTTCCTTTGTACGAATGTGTATTATGTTATAAAATTTGAAAAGGTCTTTAGGCATTTTAGAAGAAGGGTCAAGGTGCCTAGTAAATGTATTGTAGAGTATTGTTGTTGTAATCATGAAACTTTGGTTTGTTTGGTTATCATGTGAAAGATGAAATTTGATTACTTGCTTGGTTATGGGATGTTCTAGTGAATTTTAACCCTTAGTATAGTAAGCGGGGCTTTTCCCATGTTATTACTCTCTTGCTCCCTAGTCATGGTTCAATAGAGATAGTATGTCCCTTTGATTTGTGCATCATGTTGGAAAGAATTGATATAACCTTGTTTTGTTTCCGCAAATGAGTACTGTTAAACTTTGATCTTGAGTTAAAATGTTGAGTTGTAAATCCTCCTAAGGCTTAGTAGTAATGAGTTGTAAGCACTATAAAGTGAGATGGATAATCCTGATAAAAGTTAAACTAAAAATTTATATATATGAATATATTATGTAGATGTGATCTACTTGATAACCTTTGAGACCTGGAACAATCAAGAGGAATCTATCTTTTGTAACAAAATATGATTTCTTGTTTTTTTTTCCCGAGCTAAACTAATAAACACTATCCTTTTACAGTGAAACCTTAAATGATCTCATGGTGAAATCAATGGTTAGATTATAGAAAATGATAGGGTTTAATAAGTAGGAGTGAAAGTGATTAATAAAACCTTAAATCTCTCTCTATCATTTGGAATGTTTTCCTTTGTCAAACTTAATTAAGTAAAGTCTAGATGGAACATTTAACCAATCTTGATAAACTCTTAACCTCAATAAAAGACTGATAGTAAACAATGTGACCCTGAAGCTAAATTCTGTTGTCCTGTTCTGTTAACCCTTGCCTTGATTCATGGTGATATTTCTTAAGCAAGGTCAAAATTTGATCCTTAAACAAGAAGGTTATTGTTATGAAACCCTAAGCGGTACTTTCCACTCAATCGGAGCTTATGCCTTCACCTGTGCAATAGAGTTGTGGAACATGTGTTAGTGGCTTGAGTAAGATTAATTAACCTTGTAAGAAATGGAAAATGTTCTAAAATCAAATGAATAAAAAGCTTTGGACATAAAATTGATGATCCTAGTTTAGAAAGCTTGGCCTTAAGCTATTTAGTCAACCGTTGAAAATAAAGAAGTTCTCCCTTGTGAAAAGAATTGTGTGAATCGTTACATGAAATTTTATAAGAACGTAAGTTAAGAATTAAGAGACACTTTAGTAAACAAGAAAATTTAACAAGAAATTCCTCATGGGATGCCCTAACTGTAAGTGTGTTTTGTGGTTGGACTCCAATGTTGTTCTGTCAAGAAGAGAAAAGTAGATTGTCCTTGATAGGTGTGAACGTTTCCGTGCTGACCTTGTGGTCTCCCCATAACAAGTGGTTCCTAGTGTTGGTTGTAACCTTGTGACGACATGTTGTGTCGTGTTGAGTCAAAGCAAGTAAAAAAAAAAGTTATCCTGTATTTCACTGTGTTGTCATTGTGTTGGTATTTTTGGTGTGTTACAACTATCTTCGTGAAAAGAACACAAATCCCCAAAGGAAATATGTGTTATCTTCATGAAGACATCGAATTACGTAAGAGATGAAGTGTTAAGTTTTGGAACAAAAATCACAATTGCAGATTACCGCAATAAGAGTTCATTTCTAAATGTTATAAGAATTTAAAATGTTCCCACACAAGCCATGGGATGTAATCAAAGAGTAAATTACAATTACTGAAGTAATAGGTACATATGCATGAAAGAGAACATAGAGGAGTATGAATGAACCCATCATTTCCTTGGAGGTTTCTTTTGTTTTGGTTGATGTATCTCCAGCTCTAGCTTTGTTCCATCTCCATCTTCACTGCTTAAAGCACTATACCTGAAAACAGAAAAGATAAAACTATCCTATACTATCCTAATTTGTGCAGATGAATCTCTTAACAACATGAGATATAAATTACATGAAGATCAAAGGCACAACTGATAAAAGTAATTTTCTGTAACAACATACATGATTTACTCACTCAGAAATAAGGAAAGAGAAGAAAAGAAAAACCATGGAACATAAGAGAGGCAAAAAGCCTAAATATTTTCTAACTATTTTCTTAAGTGTGCAGTACAAAGTTTAGCAAATAAGGAAGAAAATAAATCATGTCTTACAGTCCTCACTATTAGATAAAGGTTACAGTTCAATGAATTCTATCCTATGGTACATCAAGATTGGAATAAATCACAATTTTATACTAGTATGTTGGTGCCCATTTTCACTACACCCTACGCATTTTTACCAACTATTATCATCCAAAAAATTCCTTCTTTTCCAAGTCCTAAACTACAAATTATTGAGTTGATACCCTTAAAGATAGGATTGAAAAAAATTATTTTGAGATCTGGGACCTTTCAAAAACTTTTGGCTCTTGAAACCTCATTCATCAGATGGGAAATTTTATCCCCTTTCCAAAAGGTAAAGAAGTCCTCCTAAGTCCTTGTAATTTTTGAGTTATGGCTTGGCGGACCTAAGTTGTCATATTTTCCCTTTGTGGGCATATGGGCTGTGGAGTAACTTGTGATTTTTTTCTCTCTCTATAAAAAAATTCTAAGTTAGATAAGATGACCCATGAGCACACATGAATTATAAATGTGGGGCATCGGGGTGGAGAGAAATTGTGGTTTTAAAACTTTTTGTCAAAAATGGGTTAAGTTTTAAAAGTCATGCCGCTTACCCGGATCACTGAGCGAATGAGAACTAGACACTTGTCTTTGTTGAAAATTCAAATGAAAAGGTATGATATTTTGGGGGAAAGTTATTTTTTCTCTTTTTCTAAAAATGATAAATTGCAAAAGTGAAGCGCATCCCCACAATCAATCAGGTGATGCCACGTATCAGGAATGAGACCGGAGCCTCGAAACGATAGAGGACTTTAGAAATTTTATTTTTTTCCACAAAAGGGTTAAAAGTTTTAAAATCAACCCTGGCCCCACTCATCCGAAGGAATAATTTTTGAGGTGAATCTCACTTCCAATCAGAGATAGACAAGTGGACAAATCAGAGGGTGACACGTGTCATAGTTTGAAAAGTCAACGAAGGGAGTTCGGGCCTCGGAGGAAAATTGGGATTTTTTCCCATTTTGGCATAAAGGTAAAAATAGAAGAATAAGGCCGCAACTCCATCAATGGTCAAGATGAAGCCACGTGTAGGCTGAGGACAAATGAAGGAATTTGGAGCATCGGGTCACTTTGAGAAAATTTGGCTTTTATCTTATAAAAGCATAAAATCAAAAGGAGGAATGCAATCCCACAGCCACCTACCATCGACACGTGGAATGGACAGAATTAGAGGTGCGGGCCCATGGGGCTATTTTGGAAAAATTTATTTTTTTCAAAGAAGGTGAAAATGTGCAGAATCTAACCGTGATTTTGATGGGACCCACCTCGGGAATGTGTGCCAGGCTTGTTTCTCAAAGGTGGAGGGGCGGAGGAAAATGTGAATTTTGCAAATTTTTCCAAAAGGTTGTAAAAGGAAAAAGAGTCCCCGACACCCATTTTAATGTGGAGCTTCCACATGGAT
The DNA here is from genome assembly GCA_018340775.1 of Taxus wallichiana var. yunnanensis. Taxonomy (NCBI): domain Eukaryota; kingdom Viridiplantae; phylum Streptophyta; class Pinopsida; order Cupressales; family Taxaceae; genus Taxus; species Taxus wallichiana. Next base: position 270,148,541 of record CM031241.1, read on the forward strand.
GGTCCAAATTTAAAGTTGAAAAGGAGAAATCAACGATAGTTGTGAATTATTTTTGTTCTTCCACCATTTTTTCCCTAGGGAGCTCCAGAAGTTTGGAGATGCATTTTATTCTTCGTTCTTCATCAATTTTTATGGATTCACATTGTTTTGGCCTGCAAGGTTTGATTTGATCATTTTTGAGGCTCAATTTGTGGATCAGAGGTGTATTTGAAATGGTTTTTTCCCTAGCCCATAAAACGTGAAATGCTAGATCCAAAAGTTGCAGATGCAAATTTGGAAAGGGAAAAGGTGTAATGATGAACGAAAAGGGTCTTCATGCCTTGAAGATGAAAAATGTGCCTCCACATAGGATAATGATCCAAATATTTGCATTGATTTGAACTTTTGAAACACCTGGCAATTTTGGTTGCAAATTTGTTAAAAGTCCCTTTCTATGAATCATGATGGAATTTTGTAACAAACTTGATGCTTGGCATATTATTTTCTTGGGAAAGAAGGCTCAAAGGTAATTTAATGCTATATATTACATGAATTTTTCATGTAAAGGGTTGGATGAGTTTGGAAAAGCCTGAGAAATCTAGAAATTTCATGAGAAAATTTGGGAAGAAACCCACACTCTGAGTGACCACCTAAGAAGCTCATATAATTCCTTCTATATCAGATTTCAAATCATCTTAAGTTTTTGCACATGTATATCCATTAACAAGCTCTGAGATTGTTTTCAAAACATTCCCCTGCTGATAAATCTGATTATTTTGAGTTATTCTTGTGTTGTCTTTGGGAAAATTTGTGAATGCTTACATTTCATAATGCTTTTCAATTTGTGTTTCTTGTTTCCTATTACAGTCTTGTGTTTAAAATATCTCTTGATCATACATGATCTCATTCTTGTGATAGTTTAGTGGCATTTGTAATCTCACATTCAGAAGAGCTTTCATCTGATAAAGAGATAAAAAATTTAAAACCACTTCACCTTCCTTTGATTTCAGAGATTGTTTGTAAGCCTTTGGGTGCACCTTAGGCATGATTAAGTAGTGATTACTAAATGCTTCATTGGTTCTTTCTAACTCAATATTTTGTGATAGATAATCAAATATTGTGTGGAAAAGTGCAGATTTGGGCTTCCATTTGATGCACATATCATGGTTGAAGGAGTGATTAACCATTTTGATGCTTTCTGCTATTAAGTTTCTTCCACATTTTGTTGAAGTCCTCAAAGATTCTGGTAGAAATTGGTTTGTCTTGTCTAATCTCCCACCTAAAAGATAAAAATCATTCAAAATAACTAATCCTACCCATACTACCCTTATTTTGTCCTGTGTATCAACAAATGCAAACCCCACTATCAAAATATGGAGAAGCAAATCAGGATCTCGAATGTCTTTAGTAACCTTGCCTTGTATTGAAAATTTCTCAATAATCTGGAAGTGACAACTTGTGAAAGATTGATTTGGAGTGTTGATCATATTTTCCCAAGGGCTTTTCATACTATTTGCACAAATTAAGGGATATCTCCATCTCCTTCATCAAACGAAGGTTACATTATAGGTTCTCTTACCTTGGTTGAAAGGCACAACCTAAAATAGTTAGGATAAGATCACATCCTTTCAAGGGTGCTACCCACTCCCCCAAAATTTAAGTGCTAACAAGTCAGATAGATTTCTTTCCCCGGCTGCAAAAGGACACACAACATCATCTATCTACCTCTGAGTATCTTGTTAAACCCATGATGTTGCTTAAGCTTTGAGGAAGGTTAACTTTGGGTACCAACACCTCTTCTAGCACCATTTCCTGGGGACTTGTTGAAAATATATGAGATATTTGGATACATGTCAAACCCTGGTAATGTTTCTTACAAATGTTGCATGCTAGTACATTGTTGAAATATCATTCTATATTCAGATTTGCAATTTTTAAGCAAAGGTTTCAAGCTCTTTTTCTAGTTTCCTAGTTTCTAGCAGTATTGTTTCACTTTGGTTGCATTGTGATTGATAGATTCAAGTAAAGGAAGGTTTGATTTACAAAATTTTTGCAAGATTCTAGTGCTGACAAACATTTGATAGATTACTTTAGTGCATTCTTGCACAACTAAGGTGAAAGTCCTTGGTGGTGACTCCATGTTGATTTGATTTTGATAAATACCAGTGTCTTAGCTTTCTGTCATTTGAAATTTGTTGCTAATCTCTACAAAACTGGAAGGAAGAAGATCTCTCTTCAGTAGAGACTCTACTAGGAAGTTGTTTTCTGATTCAAGGAACACAGAGTTAGAAGGAAGAAGAGTTTGGAAGGTTGTTGGAGATCAGAGCTCAAGGAAAGAGGTCCCCATTGTTGAACTTGAAATTGATCAGCCTATTATTGAGGACTATAGTTCCTCCTCAAGTAAATATGAATTAGGAATTCCTCTTGTAGATTTACATTCTCCATCTGGAGAGGGACCTTCTTTTGTATTTGAAAGGCTTGCTCCTAAATCTACCCCTGTATTTTCCAAAGTCTGCTAGAGTTTATCAAGAAGGAGAGCCTTTAGGGGATATTCATTTTGAGAATCATATACCTATTCCAATCAGACCCCTCAGTCCTCATCACCTTATATCTCCTACAAACACACCTCCACAAAACAATATGGCTCAGCCCCCACCCAGACCTCCATTTGTTGTTAACACCTTTGGTCCTATAAACTTTGGAGGGATGGCTGGTTATCCAAATGTTGTTCCACAAGATGTAAGGAATAGATTGCCAAAGTTTCAGGGCAACAATGTTATAACAGGTGATCAACACCTAAAATTATTCATTAATATGATGGAGGATTTTGAAATAGAGTTTGAGGATGTATACATCAAATTGTTCATCCACACATTAGAAGAAGATGCTAGAGATTGGTACAAGGCTCTGCCTGACAACTCTATTGACTCATGGGCTGAAATGAACAATGCATTTAGGTTGCAATATGGTGACAAGAATGATCCTATATTTCTCTTGTCTGAGTTTGAAAACATTAAAAAGAACCCAAATGAATCAGTTCATGACTTTAACACAAGGTTTAACAAAACTTTGAGGAGATTTCCTATCAATCTAAGGCCATGTGATGAGTCATGCTTAATCAAATATTTAGATGCATTTGATAAGAAGGTTGCATACTATCTAAGGGATAAGAACCCTGCTAATTTAAGGCAAGCCTTCACCATGGCCTTGCAAATTGAAAACAATATCAAATCAGTTGGAAACCTCCCAAGAGAGAGGGTGTAAAGTTGATAAATCCATAGAAACCTCAAGCTATCAAGGGTGTTGATTTGGACGAGGTTGTGAAAACTTTGTAGGTATTGTCAAAGAAATATCATACAAACTTATCCCAAATAGAAAAGGGGATTGGAAAAGGTTCACAAGGTCAACAAAGAGCACAAAATCATGATAGATTTTGAAATCATCCTAGGGGTGATCAGAGGCTAGATGATAGAGGTAAAGGACCTATGGGAGGGGGAAATAGATAACCCCAAGCACATGAAAATAGATTGGTGCCTAACCCTCGACTGCCAACATTGCTGTTGTTGAGGAGGATAGTGAGATTGATTTGTGTGATAAATTATTTTTACCACATCCTCCATGTGAAGTGGACCAACAAGTTGATGAAGCTGATAACAAAGATGGTACTGATGATGATATCTACATGGTGGGTTGTTCTTCAAGTTCACAACAAGGAGCAACATCAACTGAGGTAATAAGTGCAAGGACTGCTACAACCTTTTGGGATTGCATCAACCGGGTACCACTTCTTCCTCCTTCTCATACTTATGAAGTAGATGTAGTGCAAGCTTTTGAGATACCTAATAATGACTTTGAGTATTTGAGAGCTTTGATGATAAAAAAGTATGATGGAGGAATACCTTCTGAAGAGGATAGAAACTATTAATGAATGTTGTTGTTGGCCAAGAAAAAGACTATAACACTAGGAGAAAAGTTGTTAAGGAGCTGGGCCTCAAGCCAAACCTAAAACTCCCTTGCTTACAAGCATTCCCAAGGTGGCTCCTAAGAAAGATACATCTCCTCATGCCCAAACTGCCAAAAATCCAGTCCCATCTGATGAGTTTGTCCATCTTCATCCCAATGTTGCCTTGCCAAAGAGTGCTCCATATGACATAGCCCAATTTTGAGTCAAATCAAGGTTAGTGTTCCAATTATTGAGCTACTTAGGATTCCCGAGCACAAGAAGAGAGATTTTAATACTTGGGGTTGAAGGAAGAGAAAAGTACCCCAGGCAGAAATGTAAACATTGTGGAGACTCCTCCAATCATTGTAGACTCAGGAACACCACCAACATTAGAGGATCTTGGAGAAGCACCTAAGGTATACTTGGGAACATCTCTTGTTGAATCTCAATTGAACGTTGATCCATTCTTCACCACTTTGATCATTAAGGATAGACTGCTTCATAATTGTATGTTTGACTCTGGTGCATCATGCAATGTCATGCCTCTTGAGGTCATGAATGAGCTGGATATCAAAGTGACAACAAATATGGAAGATGTACTTGTCATGGACTCCAGAGAAGTTCCTGTTGTTGGGTGTGTAAAGGGCTTGGTGGTGCAGCTTGTAGCTTATCCAAGAAAGAATTTGAAACTTGATGTGGTCATTGTTGATTTCCCAGCCAAGTGGGGCATGTTGCTGTCAAGAAAGTGGGTTGAAAGTGTTGGTGGTAGCGTTCAGATGGATATGTCCTATGCTACTATTCCAATTGAAGGCAACCTTGTCAAGTTGTATGGGGAGAAGAAGATGTTGCATCTGATTGAAGATCCCAACAATGCTTCCTATGAAGTGTTGTTTGCTGATGTTGATGCTGAAAATTTCATTAGATTTGCTGATGGTAAAGAAAACAAGATGGATCAGTCAAAGTTCCTTGAGGTAGTAGGTTCTCCATGGACCTTGTTTTTTGATGGAGCTTGCTCCAAATTTGGGAATGGTGCTGGTATAGTTTTGACTTCTCTAAGCATGGAAGAGTTTGTCTTCTCTTTCGACTTAATTTTGAGTGTACTAATAACATTGCAGAGTATGAAGCATTGTTGTTAGGATTAAGGATTTCTTGGAAGTATGGAGTGAAAGACATCATTGCAAAAGGAGATTCAGAACTAGTTGTCAAGAAAATAAGAAAACTATATGCTACAAAAAATTAGCAGATGGATGAAATAGAACAAACATGTAGTTTGGGATCTGATTGAGATGTTTGATTCCTTCAACATTGTGCATCATGACAGAAGTCTCAACATAGTTGCAGACATGCTAGTAGTGTTGGGGTCAATATTTGGCAATTGTACCATTTCCCCTTTTGTGAGTATGATATTGAGATACTCACTAGGCCATCAGTCCCTGATAACGTGAAGCATTGGCAAGTGTTTAATGATGATGCTCAGGTTCAGAGATTCTTGCAGAATCAAGGTGAGTTTTCTGATCAGCTTATTGATTTTGAACCATTAGTATGTGCAGTTGATGGCAAAGAAACCTTGTTTGGCAAGGATATCATCCAATTAAAAACTAACACCATCCCTAGAGGATTGGTTTCCTAGAGTCAAATTTTAACAATGCTGATTGTATAGTCAATAGAAACATGTTTGCATCTAGGGATGTTGAAGAACATGATTTGGGAACAAAGGAGAAACCAAGGAAGATCTGGTTGGGTAGCAACTTGAGCAAAGAAGAAAAGTAGTCCTATGCTCAACTGTTGAAAAAATATCAAGACTTTTGGCTTGGTCTTATTCTGAGCTAAAGGCATATAGAGAGGATTTGTTTCAGCATGAGATCCCTCTTGAGCCTAAGGCCAAACCATTTAGACAGAGGAATACCAATTAATCCACTTCCTCTCCATGAAAATGCAAGAGGAATTAAATAAGTTGAGAGATGGAGGGATCATTCAGCCCACAAGGTATTCTTCTTGGGTTGCAAACCTAGTCCCTGTCAGAAAGAAGAATGGAGATATTAGACTTTGTGTAGATTTCAGAAATCTAAACAAAGCATCAATGAAGGACAACTATCCCTTACCAAATATGGAAAACATGCTACATTTAGTGATGGGTTCTAAGTTTCTTTCTACATTGGATGGCTTCTCTGGATACAATCAAGTTGTTGTCAAAGAATCAGAAAGACTTAAGACAACATTTACCACTCCTTGGGGACATATGTTTTTGTCAGGATGCCCTTTGGTTTGATGAATGTTGGTGCCACCTTTCAAAGAGAAATGGATGTTGCTTTTGCTGGTTACATCAATGATTTTATTGTTGTTTACCAAGATGATGTGACTATGTTTTCTAGGAAGAGAAGTGATCACTTGCAGCACTTGGAAAAGATGTTGATTAGATGTAGGGAATATGGAATTTCTCTCAATCCAAAGAAGTGTCACTTTGGGGTGCAAAAGGCCAAGCTGCTTGGTCATATTGTATCAAAGGATGGTGTCATGATTGACCCTGAGAGGGTGGAAGCCATCAACAAAGTCCCTATTCCTAGAACCAAGAAGGGCATCCAATCCTTCTTTGGGAAGATTAATTTTATCAGAAGGTTTGTATCTAACTTTGCTGAGTTGACTCTCCCCATTACATGCATGTTAAAGAAAGACCAAGTTATCAAATGGGAGGAGGCTGCTATTCAGGATTTTGAAGGAATTAAAGAAGCATTGAAGCATGCACCTATTTTGGCAGCTCCAAATTACAAGAATCCTTTCCAAATCTTCTCCTTTGCTTCTGAAAATACCATTGCATCAGTTTTGTTGCAAAAGGATGAGGATGGGGCTGAGAGGCCTATTGCCTTCTTTAGTAAGGCTTTACAAGCTTCTGAGTTAAAGTACACAATCATGGAAAAACATGCATTCACCTTGGTGAAAGTAACAAAGGTTTTCAGGCCTTAAATCTTAAATTCAAAATTTGTTGCTTATGTTCCCCACACCATGGTAAAAGACATCTTATCAGAGATGGAGATCTCAAGAAAAATATGTAGATGGGTGAACAAATTGCAAGAGTACGACATGGACATCCAAACCACAAAGTTAGTACGAGGTTTGGGTCTTGCTAAGCTTATGGCTGAGAGCAACTTGCAAAATGTAGAAGTGAATGAAGTAGAGGAAGAAATGGAATATGTTATTAAGAAGTTGGTAAGTTTTGAGTGGTACAAGGATGTAATATTTTACCTCAGACACCTATGTTTCCTTGATCATTTAAATAAAAATTAGAAAAGAGCCCTCAAGGAGGCTTCTCAAAAGTACATTATCACTGAATTCAAGCTGTCTTGGGAGAACCCTTAAGGTATCCTCTTGAAATTTATAACTTAAGATGAAGCTCCCAAAATGTTGCTAATTTCCATGGGGGAGCTTGTGGAGGACACTTTTCTGGAAGGGTTACAACACATAAAATCTTGAGAGCTAGTTATTGGTGGCCTACACTCTTCAAAGATGTAACCTTGTTGGTTAGAAAATGTGAGAGTTTCCAGCATTTATCTGGAAGAATGAAATCTTTAGGCTCCCTTCCTTTGCATCCTATATCAATTGAAGCTCCTTTCAAACAATGGGGAATGGACTTAGTTGGAGAGGTTTCAGACCCTTCTAGTGCTAGACATAAGTGGATTCTTGTAGCCACGTATTACTTCACCAAGTGGGTAGAGGCAATCCCCACCAAGAAAGTGATGCACCAAGTTGTTATGGACTTCTTGTTGAATCACATTATATGTAGATTTGGTGTGCTAGTCAAGATTGTAGCTGATAATGCCATGTGTTTCAAAGCTAAACCTTTGATGGCAATGTGCATGGAGTTTGGAATCAATCTGACTTATGCTTCAAACTATAATCCCTAAGGAAATGAACAAGATAAGTCCAATAATAAGAACTTATTGAAAATTATTAGAAGAACCTTGGAAAAAAACAAGAAGAAATTGGGGTGAAGAACTGAAATTTGTAGTTTGGGATGATAGGATAACTGCCAAAAGAGCTACTAGTAGGAGCCCATTTGAGTTGGTGTATGGAACTCAAGCTCTATTGCCCTTACATCTACAATTATCTTCATTTTAGTTTGTTCAACAACTTGAAGATCAAGAGCTCAATCCATATGAAGCAAGGATTAATCAGATTGTTGAGCTTGATGAAGAGAGAAGAGCATCCCACCAAAGGCATGTCAAGTTTAAGAGAAAGGATGAAGAAATTATTTGACAAGAAAGTAGCACCAAGGGTTTTCAGTATTGGAGATCTTGTGCTATTATGGGATAGCCGACATGAAGATAAGGGCAAGCATGGTAAATTTGATGCATTATGGATGGGCCCTTACTCCATTGATATCAAAATTGGTGAGAATACCTTTTTTCTCAAGGACCTAGATGGGGAATTGCTTGAACTACCTATTAATGGCAGACATCTTAAGCATTTCTTGGATTAATCCCCAAATTTGAGGTATGCACAACTTGTATAGTGTATAGTCTTTGTTTTTCTATTTTTGGTGTTTAGTCAGTTTGTGGTTTTACCTGTTCTTGGAAGCCATTTTTGCTAGTTTCTCAGATGGTTCTTTGTTGTTCTTGCTCATGACTCCATTGCCCAATGGTATTTTTTTGCACTTGGTCTACTTTTTGTTCTTGTGGCACTCACGGGAGTTCCCATCCCCGAGCTAGAGCCGATGTTGGTGCCCATTTTCAGTATGCCCTGTGCATTTTTGACCAACTGTTATCATCCTCAAAAATTCCCTTCTTTTTCCAAGTCTGAAACTACAAATTTTTGAGTTGATACCCTTGAAATAGGCTTGAAAAGAAGTATTTTGAGATCTAGGACTTTCTAAGAACTTTTTGACTCTTGAAATCTCATTCATCAGATGGGAAATTTTCTCCCCTTTCCAAAAAGGTAAAGAAGTCCTCCTAACTCCTTGTAATTTTCGAGTTATGGCTCGACGGACCTAAGTTGTCATATTTTTCCCTTTGGCGGGCATATGGAGTTGTGGAGTAACTTGTGATTTTTTCTCTCTTTTTGGAAAAAATTCTAAGTTTGCTAAGATGACCCATGATCCCACATGAAGTATGAAGGTGGGGCATCGGGCCACTGAGAAAATTTTGGTTTTAAGCCTTTTTGTCAAAAAATGGTTAAGTTTTAAAAGTCATACCACTTCCCCAGATCTCGCAGTGAATCAAAATAGGACACGTGTCTTTGTTGAAAATTCAAAGGCAAAGGTATGAGCTTTTAGGGAAAAGTTAGTTTTTTCTCCTTTTCTAAAAATGATAAATTTTAAAAGTGAAGCGCATCCCCGTAACTAATCAAGTGATGCCACGTGTTAGGAGTGAGACCGAGCCTCGGACCGGAGGACTTTAGAAATTTTAGCTTTTTTCCACAAAAGGGTTAAAAGTTTTAAAATGAACCCTGGCCCCACTCATCTGAAGGAATAATTTTTGAGGTGAAGATCACTTCCAATTAGAGGTAGACAAGTGGACAAATTAGAGGGTGACACGTGTTATAGTTTGAAAAGTCAGCAAGGGAGTTCGAGCCTCGGAGGAAAATTGAGATTTTTTCCCATTTTGGCATAAAGCTAAAAATTGAAGAATAAGGCTACAAATCCATCAATGGTCAGGATGAAGCCATGTGTAGGGCTGAGGGTAAATGAAGGAATTTTAGAGCATCGGGTTGCTTCGAGAAAATTTGGCTTTTATCCTGTAAAAGCATAAAATCAAAAGGAGGAACGTAAGCCCGTAGCCAACCAGCGATCGACACGTGGCATGGACAGAATCAAAGGTGTGGGCATGTAGGGGTAATTTGGAAAATTTTCCTTTTTTCAAAAAGGGTGAAAATGTGTGGAATCAAACTGTGATTCCAATGGGACCCACCTCGGGATGTGTGTAAGGCTTGTTTCTCAAAGGCGGAGGGGCGGAGAAAACGTGAATTTTGCAACTTTTTCCCAAAGGTTGTAAAAGGAAAAAGAGGCCCTAACGCCCATTTTAATGTGGAGATTCCATGGATGATCCAAATTTAAAGTTGAAAAGGAGAAATAAACGATGGTAGTTGTGCATTTTTTTGTTCTTCCGCCATTTTTGCCCTAGGAGCTCCAGGAAGTTTGGAGATGCATTTTCTGCTCTCGTTCTTCATCGATTTTCAATGGATTCACATCTTTTTGGCCTGCAAGGTTTGATTTGATCATTTTTTAGGCTCAATTCATTGATCTGAGGTGTATTTGAAATGGTTTTTACCCTAGCCCTCGTAAAACGTGAAATGCCGATGTCCAAAAGTTACAGAGGAAATTTGGAAAGGGAAAAGGTGTAATGATGAATGGAAAAGGGTGTGCATGCCTTGAGGATGAAAAACATGCCTCCAAATGGGATAATGATCAAAATATTTGCAATGATTTGACCTTTTGAAACACCTGGCAATTTTGGTTGCAAATTTGTTAAACGTCCCTTTCTATGAATCATGATGGAATTTTGTAACAAACTTGATGCTTGGCATATTATTTCCTTGGGAAAGAAGGCTCGAGGTAATTGAATGCTATATATTGCATGAATTTTTCATGCAAAGGGTTGGAAGAGTTTTGAAAATCCTGAGAAACTTAGAAATTTCACGGGAAAATCTGGGAAGAAGCCCATACTCTGAGTGACCACCTGAGAAGCTCATATAATTCCTTCTATATCATATTTCAAATCATGTTAAGTTGGTTGCACATGTATAGCCATTAACAAGCTCTAGATTGTTTTTCAAAACATTCCCCTGCTGATAAATTTGATCATTTTTGAGTTATTTTGTGTTGTCTTTGGGAAAAATTTGTGAATGCTTACATTTCAGAATGCTTTTCAATTTGTGTTTCTTGTTTCCTATTGCAGTCTTGTGTTTAAAATCTCTCTTGATCATACATGATCTCATTCTTGTGATAGTTTAGTGGCATTTGCAATCTCACATTCAGAAGAGATTTCATCTGATAAAGAGATAAACAAATTTAAAACCACTTCACCTTCCTTTGATTTCAAAGATTGTTTGTAAGCCTTTGGGTGCACCTTAGGCATGTTAAGTAGTGATTACTAAATGATTCATTGGTTCTTTCTAACTCAAGATTTTGTGATAGATAATCAAAGATTGTGTGGAAAAGTGCAGATTTGGGCTTCCATTTGATGCACATATCCTGGTTGAAGGAGTGATTAACCATTTTGATGCTTTCTGTTGTTAAGTTTTTCCAAATTTTGTTGAAGTCCTCAAAGAGTCTGGAAGACCTTGGTTTTTCTTGTCTAATCTCCCACCCAAAAGAGAAAAAAATCATTCAAAACAACTAATCCTACCCATACTACCCCTGTTTTGTCCTGTGTATCAACAAATGCAAACCCCACTATCAAAATATGTAGAAGAAAATCAGGATCTTGAATGTCTTTAGTAACCTTGCCTTGCATTGAAAATATCTCCATAATCCAGAAGTGACAACTTGTGAAAGACAGATTTGGAGTGTTGATCATATTTTCCCAAGGCCTTTTCATACTATTTGCACAAATTGAGGGATATCTCCATCTCCTTCATCAAATGAGGTTACATTATAGGTTCTCTTACCTTGGTTGAAAGGCACAACCTAAAATAGTTAGGATAAGATCACATCCTTTCAAGGGTGCTACCCACTCCCCAAAATTTAAGTGTCGCCAGAACTCAAAGAGATCCTCCATATAAAAAAAAACTACGGACGTCATATTACATGATGTAAGCTCGAGAACAACTCAAAATGAAAAGCACAACTTCAAAGAATAGCTTAAGAAGAATAAAAACCAATGGAGAAGGCATCTACAATTTTAGAACATAGAATCTCCATCTTCAAGCAAAAAGAATGGAGTGAAAATGATTTCAAATACCCATATCAAAGGAGGAATACCCAGATCTGGGTTGATTAAAAGCAACGATTCGAGCCACAAAAGGAAAATATATATGCAGATACAGATCTAGAAAATGGGTCATTCATGCATGACCATTACATGTTCATCTAAGTTTTGTAAAGAAATCAAAGGAATGAATGTAAGTAGCAAGTAAACAGATCCCATTTAGTATTCAAAACACAAACTCAAGTGGAGGAGCTTTGAATAAGAAAACTCATGCATATCCAAGTTAAAGAAAGATTCAATTATTTCAGAAATTTGTCATTCCCATTGAAATCAATTTCAAATTTGAGGTATCCGAGGAGGAAAGGTATAGATCTTGGATTTGATCAAAAAACCCATTAATGGGTATTAAGAAATCAGAGTAAGAAACAAGAACTCACCGATTAAATTGGAGATATCAAACCCTCGAAAAATCATCAAGTTCAGAGTGAAAAACAAGGACCCAGAATGAGTCTCAACTCGAAATCTCAAAGGGAACCAACAAATCACAAAGTTATTGCCAATAAAGAACAAAGTATCAGTATCTTGAAGTCAAAATGGCAGCGACGAAGCAACTATAAAGCTTAAAAGGTAATCCCTCATCAAAGATTAATGCTAATAACATAGAGGCGAGCTCAAAAGGCTTTAACAATGACGTCGAGCCAAAAACATTTCCAAGGCTTCGCCCACAAGCCAAAAATCCATGTCAAGTGACCTTTACCACGCAAACCCAAGAGACGAGTTAATGAAACTCAACCACAGTCAAAAGATCAACGATAGAGAAGAAACAATACACAAGATCAATGTCTTCGAGATCTATTGGTGCTCGATTTTAATCTCACCCTTTTCATTTAAATTTTTTTAGTTGGCATGGTTTTAGGTATTTTCTCGCCTCCTTGTATGGATGCATGAAACTATTTACCTTCATTTGATGTTGTTGTCAATCCTTTTCTATGGCCGTGGATCACATTGAGCCCCGTATTATTTATAGTTTCTCTATTCACAAGGAACAATTTGTAATTTTGACGTGAATGTGGGGTTTCCCTTTCTTTTATTTTTTCCATGATCATGTCTTCTTTGTCAATTTTTTCCTGACGTCCGCGGATACATGGTCATCCTTAATTGCATGCATCACGGTAGGTCCATTTTGCAAACTTGTCACTTTTTATTGTTTTAGAAAATGTTAAATTGGTCCCGTGCCCCGATGAATTCTAATTGGATAGTAGAAACTATTAAGCGATAGTAGAAAATTCTTACTTTATCCCTAAAGCAAGTGTATACATGTCATAAATCAAGCGATTGCGAGAAGGTGGGCCTTATTTATGTTTTGAGACATTATGGAAAAAGTCATAAAAGTATAAGAAGAATGCCTAAGACCCACAAAAGGACACATGTCCATTTTTATTATAAACGTGGGGAGGCGGGTCACCGAGTAATTTGGAAATTTGAGATTTGTTTTGGAAAAGGGGTAAAGTTATAAAAGTGAGCCATGAATCCGTTGGGGCCTGGTAAAGCCATGTGTGGAGCCCACAAAAAAGTTTATGGGTATGCCAAAATGTCTAAAAATGCACAATCTCTATAAGAATAACAAAATATGAAGGATGCCCCAGTCCGTCCGTTTGTAAAATTTGTTCCATCCGAATGGCTCTTTTTCAAAGTTAGGAAAATAAGAGTTAATGGCTATGATACAATGCATTTAGTTCTATTGCAATTAATGCTCCTATGAAAACTAATGACCTTAAGGGATTCAAATGCATTCATCCTTTATTGTTAAATTTTGTGGAAAAGGATGTTGATCATGAGTTGGTGATTGATATATGTTGTGCCCATTCTGTTGAGGTTACTGAGAGTGATGACCTTCTTCAAGAAGGAAAATTATATTTTGAAGAAAAATTGAGAATGACACGAGATGTAACTGCTGATGAAAAAATTATTGTTGATCGATAATCACAAATGTGAATGGGAATTGTGGATTTGTTGCCGGTATAACAACCTGCCAATAAATTGCCTAAGGTATCTTTAGGGCATGAAGATGGTAGTTTGGAAACTCAAGCGCTTTTGGAAAAAATGAGCCCATTTCCCAAACTCGATACAAAAGGATAGAACATACAAGAAGACAAATTTACATGCACAAGGAAGGAGACTTGCTCATCAATTAAGACTTATTTTTAGAAAATTATTCACCAATGAATTTATTAAAAATAGAAAACTCAACCGCATTTGACTGAGTTGTAACCAAAGGCTATTAATGCCTCTTTGTATTTTCATGATTTATTTTATCCATTTATTTATTAATAGATGAAGGATAAAAATAAGATGCATGAGCGAGTACAATTTTATCGTATTTTTAGGAAGGGTGGGAAATAATTTTTGCTATATATTATGTGCCTTAGAAAAACACAAAGAGGACTTTTAGATACGGGGAGTGATGAAGGAGATTTTTCTAGTTTTGCCCTTTGAATGAGAAGTATTTTCTGGCTTTACAATTATTTGTAGTATTGTGTATGTTCCATTAATCTTGTGAATGTTAAAATCCCTTATTAATCATCTTACGTTATTACAAATTCAGTAATTTCTGCATGATATTAATGTGTATGTCTAACTTAGCAGTATTGTTGTGATACTTTCCCTCAATACATCAAAGTGTTTTCCTTTAATATTCTGTAGAAAACTATTGTCTTGTACATTAAGAATTCATTCCCATATCAATTGTGCATGTACTCAGTCAAAGCCCTCATACAATGTTTGGTGTATCACTTCAGTTTTGAATTCATTTACTATGTTCTTTTACCCTCAAACCCATAAAATTAGTTTAGGATACATCAATAAGGAACTGGCCTTGATACCAGAGACTCACCTCAAATTAGGTATACCCACAGGACATTCGAGGTCTTTCCATTTTATCTACAAAAGAGAGATAAAATTTGCAAGCTTAGAACACCTACAACCATCTCTCTACAGGGTGCACTTTTGAGAGATAACAATTTTTGTCATGCCGGTGGGACACTCACACAACTAAAAGTTTCACTTTTTAAATGTGTTTCATCATTCAAACAAACTAGACAACATGCACAACAGTTTTGGAAAAAACTACTATTGGTGAATTTAAACAATTGAAGATTTAGGGTGCGCAGTCTTCATCTGGTGACTCCGTCTGATTTCAGATTAGTACATCACTTTTCAACTTCACCAATTTTCAGCTACAGTTTGAGGTATCTTTCAAAGAAGTCATATCTATTATTTTTCTATTATCAGTTCTTTTGTGAACAACAAACCTATTTTCATAGTTTCAATATTTTATGAGGTCCTACAGCCATGAACCTCATTTTCAACAATGTTATCATCCAAACCAGCAACCTTTTTATCCACCTTCTCCTTCAGATCAATTTTATAACCCCTATCAGAATGAATATCCTTATAACCCAAACCCTTTCCATCAAAATGATTATCAATATGAGGGTTATGATGTTCAAGATCATGGTTATACAGAGGGTTATGTCAATTATTCACAACGAGAAGATCTTAGAATCGAGTTTAATAGTTTGAAGCAGCAATATTTAGCTATCAAGGAACAAATTGAGAAATCAAAAGCAATGAAGAATGATAGGTGTTAGGATAGGAAAACATATCAATGGGATGTTCCTTCTTACCTTCCCTATTAAAATTCAGTGCCTATATATCCTCCTTTCCAGCCAATGTAGCCTATTCCTTAGCTTCCGACTATCAAGCTGCTACAATTCCTACTTTTTATACTCCAGAATCATATAATGATGTCAAAATCAAGTGTCCAAGTTAGTGTTCAGATGTTGCTCTAGAAACAAATATTATACCCCAACCTCTTGTCAAAAATTTCTTGTCCAAACTGAAATCAAGCCCACTCCTCCTCCTTTACCCATACTTCTCATCCTAGAAAGAGAGAACCAAGATATCATCAAGGAGGGGCAGCCAACAAAAGACAATAATAGGCTGGAATTTTTACAGAATTTACATGGATGGGTGTCAAAGTTTTAATTTGATTTTATTCCAAAATTGGAAAAAGAAAACATGTAAAAGGCAGACTGCTTTTTTCCATCGTATCAAGAACAGTTGGTAGATGATCAGAAATCTACATATTCTAAGTGTAGTGTGCACGGAGGCACCATACTCACGTAGCTCACAGCCATATCAAAAGAGGATGGATCATTTCCAAATAAAAGGAAGGTTGAGTTCCAGGGAAAGTGTACTACAGATTTACAGCTTGAAGAGGCCGATCTCTTGTCAGATTTGGTAAACTGCATAGGTGAAGAACAACCTATAGAACTCACTGATTTTACCATTTGAACATCCAAAGAACCTCTAATTTCTAAGGTTACTCTTGTACATAAAAAAGAGAAAGGAGTGCTATTGGATGAAGATATTTATTATCCCCTCCTGGAAGAACCATTTTGGGAGAAGAATGTCTCAGAACAACATGTTGCTCAAATCAGATCTTGTGCAGAAAAATGAGACAATTTTGATCTTACAGATTTTATGTCAAATAAGAATGAACAAGATGAAATATTTGTTATCACCGAATCACAGCACCCCTGTGTTTATACAAGTGCATATACTTGAACTCACAGTGTGATTGGATAACATGGGTACTATCTCCAAGTTGTGGGACTTGCTACTTGAGATAGACCTCCAGAGAAAGTTGGTTCTTGCTCCTAAACTACCTGCCACAATCTACTCTAATGCAGGGGAAACTAACTATTCTAATCTAAATTTCCAAGGGACTAGGCAGAGAGAATGCATAAAATGAAAGCCTACACTAAAGCGGTGATACACCAGAAAAGGAGGGTGTGAGAGTAGTTCTCCAAATGTGTGAAGTACAGAAGCAAAGTGCACACTAGAAGAGGTGATGACAGTTCTCCATAATCTATCAAAATGCATTCACAACGATACTCTAAGCATACACAATGATAATGGATCCTGCGAAGAACATAATAATAGACCCAATATTCTTGTAGAAATATTAAAGGGCAAGAAGAAATCAAGAAAACACAAAGCGGGGAAGATATATCCACAAACTAATATTTTATTGCTTCATGATATGTACAGTTCAATCTATCACAAGATAAGGGCACTGATCACCATGCAAGGAGTCCACTACAAGGGCCTACAGCACATTGGCTTCACAAAGCAATTTTGATAGAGCTTTTCTATCTGAAAACTCCTCGTCCTTTTACAATGAGCCCAACACTCCAATTTATAGAAAAATGAGAAGGGAAAGAGAAGGGAAAATGGAAATCCTGAAATCTATCCTTCAACCACTTGTAAGAGGCATTAAATGGAGTAAAATGATCATATACTACTTGAAAAAGGCTCTCCATACTGTCCTAGGTGCTGCAGCAGAGAAAGAATGATGACCATGCCTCTTAATTGCACTCCCAACCACCAAATGAAACATTGTTATGAACCCAGCCACGTTTTCTAAAAAATCTCAACCAATTTCTCATCAAATATGGAATTTATTGATTTTTTTGCATCGACTCGGAGCCATGATTCCAACGGTACAAATTTTGTGTGATTTCCTTGAGAAATGCAAAATTTATGGCCTTCTGAGTGCCGGCAGCTATTTTGGGTCAGCGGGCAAAGTTTTTCGTCATTTGTGACGGAATGAGCATTAACTGACTAGAGCCGAATATGTTTCTCTTAATTAAATATATCTACCCTCATTAAAAATAAGAAATCCAGTTTTTGTGGCGTAGAGGACGTCGTGCTCATTCCAAAAAGTCCAATTTTGTGAAAATCGGAGCTCGGAGTCAAAAGTTATGGCCGTTTGAAGTTTCACGGGTCAAACGTTGACTTTTCTTCTTTGCCTTCGGCCACTTCGGATTTTCATGTCCCACACATACTTTTGGCCCGGATGTCCCAAACTGCCTTGGACGAAAGTCTCATGTTTCAGCCGAATCGTCCGGTTCGCGTCCTCCGCGTACTTTTGTCCCAGATGTCCCAAACTTGACAATTTTTCCTCTCGGCCGGTTCAGATTTTCGCGTCCCTCGTGTCCCACGCGTACCTTTGTCCTGCCTATCCCAAACTGCGTGAAAACAAAACTTAGTCGATTTTTTCACTTTTCGATTTGTTCACCTTTTTGCATCCCACGCGTCCCGATGTCCCAACCGTCCTAAATGTTGCATGCATCACTTTGGCGGATTTTCGACCGATTAAGTGGTCCGGCGTCCCAACTATCCCAAGGACCACCTAGGACAAGACTTAGCCGATTTTCTCTGTATTTTGGCACCAAGCTTGGCTTTTGCAATTTTTCACATTTTTAAAACTTGCTGGGTTTTCTTCTTGGACAGGAGAGTTAGAAAGAAGCCGAGGGGACCCCAGAAACACGATTTTTTTGCCTTGAATCAATATAATTGCTTGGGACTAAATAATTTGATGCATGTTATCAAAATTACCTTGAGGGGTGAATTTTGGATAACAATATTAGTAGTGGTACAAAAGTTAGAAAGAACTAAGTCATGTTCGGATCAATTTCAGAATTTCCTAACAAACAATACATAACAACAACGTCATATATAAGTACCTATGAAGATGAAAAAGATGATCTTCAGTTTTTTGACTATACCATGTATCTGGACAATGCCTATGAAGAAGAAGAGGATGAACTTGAGTATTTAGACTACATGGAGGATTTGAACAATGTAGAATCATTTGACAAAACTATTGAAATATCACATACTATAGTCATTAAACAACTTGTAGAGTAAATGAAGACCTTAAATCGGTTTCAAGATGAGTTACAATAGTTGGAAGACATAAAATAGCCTCTAGGATAGCTTCAGAAAGAGCTCATTATTGAAAATGATATTCATGATTTAGATCAAATCAAAATTATTAGCATTTTCACTGTGAAGAGGCCTTGTCCTATTCGTTATTTGGCTGATTCTCGCCCAACTACGGTATTGCAAGATTTCATGCTTGAGTTGGAGCACAAAAGTGATTTATCTGTTCTCAATAGAAAGCCTCAAATCATGTCAAAACAAATTACAGATTAGATAGAGGTGCTTCCCAGTTCTTGGACTGATCTGATGAGCGAAATAAAGGTACATATCTTATTTTCACTTTAAAATTTTGTTGGTTTCTAAAACTGAATTCATGTCCTTGGTTTTGGAGAAAGCAGAGCTACTCTTCATTGCCTGTTTCAAGTTTTGTTTAGATGCGATTACTGCTGATTAAAGTAGAGTAGAAAAGGATTTCCCTTTCAATAAGTGCGGTTCTTGAACATTGCAATGTTTTTCAATTCAAAAAGTGCATGCGTGCACGTAATCTAGTTTACCATATACTTCCCAGTTTTAGTTCATTTTGGAGGGGTTGTACATTCAAAAAAGGTAGTTTTTGGTTACATACTTTAGACTTCATGCCCAATGGACAAGAGCAAGGTACAAGACTACAAGCTAGCAAGAATTTTTCCCTGCAGGATCGCTTGAAATGTTGACAATTTTGCACTTGTGAAAAAATGGGCAACTTGAAAATTTGTTATGATGGATAGAATTGGTGAAGTGAATCTAAGCTGGGGGAGTTTCTTTCAGTTTAATATTGTTTCTATTGAATTAATTAATGATTACATGGAATCTATAGCTATGTGTCTTTGTTATAAAATGTAACAGATCACATAGTCTACAATTTCATGAATATCTTCAGGAAAAGAACAAAAAGCCCCGAAGGAAAGATGTGTTATCTCGATGAAAACATCAAATTACATAATAGATGAAGTGTTAAGTTTTTGAATATCAATCATAATTTCACATTTAAACAATTAGAGTTCATTGTTAAATGTTACGGGAATTTCAAATGTTCCCACACAAGCCGTGGGATGTAATTGAAGAGTAAATTACAATTATTGAAGTAAGAGGTACATATGCATGAAAGAGAAAATAGAGGAGTATAAACGAACACATCATTGCATTTGGGGTTTATTTTGTTTTCAATTGATGTATTTCAAGCTCCAGCTTTGTTCCATATCCATCTTCACCGCTTAAAAACACTTTGTACCTAAAAAGAAAAAAGATAAAACTATCATTTTATGAGCTCAAGGTTAATCAATATTCCTATACTATCCTAATTCATGTAGATGAATCTCTTAACAACATGAGATATAAATTACATTACGATCAAAGGCACAACTGATAAAAGTACTTTTTTGTAACAACATACATGATTTACTCACTTAGAAATAAGGAGAGAGAAGAAAAGAAAAACCATGGAACATAAGAGAGGCCAAAAATCCTAAATATTTTCTAACTATTTTCTTAAGTGTGCAGTACAGGTGATAGTAAGGAAGAAAATAAATCATGTCTTAATGTCCTCATTGTTAGATAAAGGTTGCGCTTTTCAATTACTTCTATCATATGGTACATCAAGATTGGAATAAATCACAAGTATATACCAAGGTATGCGGAAGAAAGCAACTCAAAGTTTAGTAGCCATTCTAGAAATAGAAGAAGTTACAATGTAGATCAAAGGAGAGACTTGCATGCTTAATTCCACTCAAAGATAACAATACATGTTTCATATTTTCAAACAAGTGAAGCAAAAGAATTAGAATATGAAGGCTGAAGTTAACTGGAAAGATAATATTACAGCTGAAACAGATGAGAAGGAAATCGAGAAAATTTTGGCGAGGCTTCACCATGTAAAATTAACATTTTAAATTTTCCAGCATGCATACTAGAGCTGAAATGAAGATCAAATGCAATATTTAAGTAGAAAAGAAATGTGACTACAACATCTCAAAATACTTCAATGTTCAACATTTAGGAATTGTGAATAGAAAGTTCCATAAATAAGTTGCGAAAGGCCAAACAGGTGAGGGATCAAGGAGTGAAGCTCATAATCGACATAAGTTCACCATCCTAAATTGTAGTTTTCAGAATGAAGAAAATATGAGTGGAAAGAAATTATACAATATCAATGAAGAAAATTTATTCGGATCAAGAAATGATTAAGATCAAGTTCATTACATCCAACTGAAGGAGATCCAATTTATCAAACAGTCATGCTTTAAGAAGTAGAATCAAACAGATAATAGATAGCCAAGATAAATCAACCAGGGAAGCTTAGTAGGTAAAATAGAGTACAAATATGGAGAGCTTTCGAAGCAATAAGAGCTAACAAGGACAAACCCTTATACACAAAACTCATATATAGAAGAATGTAAGAGGATCCATCTCATAACTTCAAAAGTTAGGAAGAATTAGAGGTTATGGACACATAAATTTCAGAGTTTAGAAGTCAAAGAGATCATTATAGCATCTATAAAAAAATTTCCATGGATTTTCCCTCCATATAAAAGAAATACAGACGTCATATTACAGGTTGCAAGCTTGAGAACAACTCAAAATGAAAAGCACAACTTCAAAGAATAGCTCAAGAAGAATAAAAACATAGAATCTCCATCTTCAAGCAAAAAGAATGGAGTGAAAATTATTTTAAATACCCATATCGAGAGGAATATCCAAGTTAGAAAAAGATTCAAGTATTTCGAAATTCGTCATTCCCATTGAAATCAGTTTCAAAGTTCTAGTATCCGAGGAGGAAAGGTACAGATCCTGGATTTGATTGAAAAACCCATTAATGGGTATTAAGAAATTAGAGTAAGAAACAAGAACTCACCGATTAAATTGGAGATATCAAACCCTCAAAATCATCACATTCAGAGCCAAAAATGAGGACCCATAATGAGTATCAACTCAAAATCTCAAAGAGAACCATGAAGTCATAGAGATAATGCCAAGAAATAATGAAGTATCAGTATCTTGAAGTCAAAATGGCAATGAAGAAGCAACAATAATGGTTAAAAGGTCAAGAATTTACTTCCCTCATCAAACAGTGATGTTAATAACACGAACCCGAGCTCAAAAGGCTTCAACAATATGTGTTGAGCCAAAAAAATTGCCAAGGCTTCCCCCTGAAGCCAAAAATCCAAGTCAAGTGACCTTTACCATGCAAACCCAAGAGGTGAGTTAATGAAACTCAACCATAGTCAGATGATCAATGGTAGAGAAGAAACAATAAGCAAGATAAACGTCTTGAGATCTATTGGTACTCGGGTTTTATCTCACCATTTTCATTTAAAAATTTCATTCTGCATGGTTTGAGGTATTTTGTCTCCTGTATGGATGCATGAAAATATTTACCTTCATTTGGATATTGTTGTCAATCCTTTTTATGGTCGTCGATCACATTGAGCCTCGTATTATTATTTACGCTTTATCTGCTCAAAAGGAAAAATTTGTAATTTGGGCGTGAATGTGGGGTTTCCTTTATTTTATTTTTTCCATGATCATTTCTTCTTTGTAAATTTTTTCCCGACATCTGCAAATACATGGTCATCCTTAATTGGATGCGGCACGGCGGGTCCATTTTGCAAACTTGTCACTTTTCATTATTTTGTAAAATGTTAAATTGGTCTCGTGACCTGATGAATTCTAATTGGATAGTCGAAACTATGAAGTGGCACTAGAAAATTATTAATTTATCCCCAAAAGGTGTACACTTGTCATAAATAGAGCGATTGCAGGAAGACAGGCCTTTTTGTGTTTCGAGACATTATGGCGAAAGACGTAAAAGTATAAGAAGAATGCCCAAGACCCGCAAAAGGACATGTGGCCATTTTTATTATAAAGGCACGAAGGCGGGTCACGGGGTACTTTTGAAATTTGAGCTTTATTTTGAAAAAGGGGTAAAGTTATAAAAATGAGCCACGACTTTCTTTGGGGCCTGGTAAAGCCATGTGTGGAGCCCCCATAAAAAGCGAGATGGGAGGTTCAAAATCTCCAAACTGCATAATCTCTATAAGAATCACAAAATATGAAGGATGCCCCCATGACCATTTCATTAAAATTTGTTCCATGTGGATGAATATTTTTGAAGTTGCGAAAAGCAAAGTTAACAATTATGATATAGTACATTTAGTTCTTCCTCCATTAATGCTCCTATGTAAACCAATGACCTTAAGGGATTCAAATCATTCTTCCTTTATTGTTACATTTTGTGGAAAAGGATGTTGATGCTGAGTTAGTGATTGTTAAATGTTGGGCCCATTCCTATTGAGGTTACTTGAGAGTGATGACCCTCTTCAAGAAGGAATGTTGAATGACACGAGATGCAATTGTTGATGGGAAAATTATTGTTGATTGAGAATCACAACTATCAATGGGAATTGTGGATTCATTTCGATTATAATAACTGTCATGACATTTCTGAGGTATATTTAGGGCATGAAGGTGACATTTTGGAAACTCATCCATTTTGGGAGAAAAGGAGTCGATTGTGCAAAATATGATAGAAAAGGACAAAAACAGAAAAGAAGTCAAATTTGCATGCACAAGGAAAGATACTTTCTCATCAAGCAAGACTTATTTTTCAAAAATTATTCAGCCATTTTTTTCTTAAAAATAGAATAGTCAACTATGATTGACCGAGTTGTAACCAAAGGCTATTAATGTCTCTTTGTATTTTCATGATTTATTTTATCCATTTATTTATTAATAGATGAAGGATAAAAATAAGATGCATGAGTGAGTACAATTTTATCGTATTTTTAGGAAGGGTTGGAAATAATTTTTTCTCTATATTATGTGCCTTGGAAAAACACGAGAATAGGAATTTTAGATATAGGAGTGCTTAAGGAGATTTTTCCAGTTTGGCCCTCTGAATGAGAATTATTTTTTGCCTTTACAATTATTTGTAGTATTGTGTATGTTCCATTAATCTTGTGAATGCTAAAATCCCTTATTAATCATCTTACCTTATCGCAAATTTAGTAATTTCTACATGATATTAATGTGTATGTCTAGCTTAGGAGTATTATTGTGATACTTTCCCTCAATAAATCAAAGTGTTTGCCTTTAATATTCTCTAGAAAAATGTTGGCTTGTACATCAGAATTCATTCCCATATCAATTATGCATGTACTCAGTCAAAGTCCTCATACAAAGTTTGGTGTATCACTTCAATTTTGATTTCATTTACTATGTTTTTTTACCCTCAAACCCATAAAATTAGTTTAGGATACATCAATAAGGAACCGGCCTTGATACCAGAGACTCACCTCAACTTAGGTATACCCACAGACTTGAGGTGTTTCCATTATATCTACGAAAGAGAGAGAGAAAGATAAAAATTGCAAGCTTACAACACCTACAACCATCTCTTCGTAGGGTACAATTTTGAGAGATAACGGTGGGATTTGAACCCCCAACCTCGCATGTCTAAAACCAATGAGATTTTCCACTGGCCCAAGATGCTCGAAACATATAAAATGAACTAGGATAGTTTTTAAAAGATAGTATCCATGAATGTGTCTAAGCCATGAGATTTTATTTAGAGAAAACTTGTATTTTGGAGTACTTAGATGTCGAATTAGGCCATGGAGTAAGATTGAAAAATTCCCATAATTATGATAGAAACATAATTACAATCTTTGTTTTCTATGAAGTGTTATATACTTCATGGTATGCATGATTTGTGATCAAATTTTAATGAAAAGGGCTCTTGAGAGAGCACAGAGAGCCATAAATCAAGTTGTGGGCGGATTCTAACAGAAATAAAATTCTACAAACTTGTTTCAAATCTCTTCATGCAGGTATAAAGGTATATTATAATTATTGAAGGTAAAAATTTTACTTCATTAGACGTAATAGATCAATTCACTTTATGTGAATATGGAGACGTAGCCTTTAGATGTCAAACACTATTATCAATATTGTTTTGTGAATTTGTATTACCATTTTTATGAAGCTATTGATGATATAAAACTAGTATTATGGATTTTTATTAATATGATTAAGAAATCATCCTATTACGGGAAAAATGGACCTAAGTGAAATTTAGTATCCATAATCCACAATAGAATAAGTGAATGCATATTTCAATGTTGTAAATTTATATTGAGGTGCATATTTTAACATGAATTAATTATTTTTGGAGTGTTTACATCTGTAAAATTGATGTTGAATTCCAAGATTCGTATGAACGGTTGAAAGTGAAAAAAATCTTATAATACCCATTTTCTAATCAAGTTTTGTATTAGAGAAGGTAGAATGATGCATTAAATTATGATTATGTGTGAAAGATTCGGTTTCAATCTTTAGTCCGTGCATACATTTTTGAGCTTGTTAATCTTCTACCGCAATGTGTAGTTTTGGGAATTACAGGTTGTTTGTAGCAAACACAAATTCGGGAAAGTCATCCAAACAGGACAAATTGGATGATCTGGAGGATATTAACTGCCCGATTTAGGAAAATAAATATCTCCTAAAATCAATGTATTTCTCCTTAAAAGAGGAGAATTCTCAGTGTAAATTGGAAATGCAATCCAAGGATGAGCTCTTGGAATGAGTTTAGAATAGTGATAAAGGGAGAAGCCCTTAACTACGAGATGCATTTATAGTAAGTTTTTCACCATCGGATTCCTCATCCCATTCTAATTCAGATTTAGGTAATATTACTTTTGGTGGTTTTGAAATATATAATAGAGGTATTAGATCTAAATTGTTAGTTAAAATGGGTTTTAATGGAATCGTCCTTGGTATGAAAAACGAAGGTATTTTTAACCCAATATAGGTCGAGGATCATCCTCATTATGCAAGTTTGGGTTACTCTAGTGTGGGAAAGGATATTAGAGAGACATACAAGAATTTTGAAGGAAAACAAGTTTCAAAACAGAACCTATGCCCCACTAGAATAGTAAAAAGGGAATGGTAATAAAGTTCAAAGAATAGGTAACAAAATCTACATCCTATTTCTTATCCTAATCGTGAATCTGGAAAAAAGGTAAATTTGTTAAGGATTCACTCTTTCTTCTAAAATATAGTATGGGTCGATATATAGAATATGATGAATGCTTTTGCATGCATGATTTGTGGAGGTACTAATCATTTTGTGGCCTTTTTTGGAAGAGTAAATTTTTTTACGAAAGCATTTTCTAGATGATCCGAAAAAATAATATCATGGAAAACAAGCGAGAAATGGTTAACATGATTCATCACCTTAGAATTAGGAGATAAAGGGGAATTATTGCACTCACCGTCGGATGAGTGGAGATGATGTTGTAAAATATTTGGAAATTAATCCAACCAACCATCTAGAGCATGGTAAAAATAAGTGGAATTTAAATCTAAAGAAGTTTAAAATCTTGATTAACAATAAATCAACCTCTAATATATCCCTAGTTGAACCACTTATGATTCATTTCTGTTTTGATATAGAGAATTTAAACTCATGTGAACTAGATATGTTTGTTTTTCCATATTAGTATTTATTGAAAAGTATGTAAATTTTTAGACTAATTTATGGATTTCCAATGTATTTTGAAGTATAAATTCACATGTTTTATTAATTGATTTGAAATTGGGAAATTGGGGTCACTTGTAAGAGGAGATGGGAGACAGGTTTAAAATACTCATATTTTTACTTTTTGCATTTTAAAGGATGGAAAATACCATTTTCTATTTTTAGCAGACATTGTATGTAGATTCAAAGTGGGCATGGTGAATAATGTATAATTTTTAAATGAATTTTTATGTTACTATTGTTAAATGTTATTGTGCAAGTTTGTTGCACATTTTTGATTTATTAGGTAATATACAAATCTATTGTGTCTATACTGAGGAAATTGCTTAGTCATGATGACCACTGTTTTTAACACATGTACTTGAACTACCCTATATGGTTAAGATCCATGTGTAAATTATTTGCACTAACAAACTAGTTTGCAGGTATTTCTAGGTGATCATTTATAGTATTTGTTAGTTCACCATCATGGGTAAGAATACAATTGTTTCTATCCTTTTACAATTCAATATGTATGGATATAATTAGCAGATTCAAGTGGATTTCATTTTGACTATATCTATTTTTGCATGGAAGGTATAAACATTACGGATCATGATATTTACATTATTTTACACTTTCGGATGGAAAGTGGACACTAGCCTAATTTTGGGTAATTTAGATGAATTTTATACTTATATAATTTTATGCAATTTTAATTTTAGTAATCGGCCTAATTATAGAGTATCAATTTAACACTAGCTTTCTATTTTTGAATGGTTATTATTATCTAATCAATTGTTTGTGATGGAATTACACTGGGATTGACAATTCACAATTATGTGCAAAATTTGACTAGGTTGCAGAGTATCGGTGGGACAATAGCTTTCTATTGCAAAATGGGTGTTATTATATGATCGGTTGTTTTTGACTAGATAATCAACTATTTACATTTAATTAATCTATAATGCTATTTCTAGTTCTTGTATATGATTTTCCGAAGTAGGATAAGATAACATGTTTATGGGTTGATAAACAACTTTTTGTGGACAAATAAGCATTCCCAGTTGGGAGGAGTGATCTGAGTATTTTCTAGTGATTGAAGTTTGCTAAACCTCCTAAACCATCACCACACTGTAGATAATTATGATACCTTTCCGATGGTATGCATGATTATAGAAATGGAGTCTAGATGCAAAAGATATCATAGGATAGTTTTGTCTCGAATATCACACGGTCAAAATGGGTCAATCAAGAGTTACGCGTTGACACGTGACATTTTCCAAAAGGATAAAATTGTTAAAATTTATTGTTTGAGTGCCTCCTGTCTTTGACACATGAATAATTTAGTGGGCTTTGATATTTTATGGATGGGGTCACTCAGCAAGGTTTAGCACACTCTTTTGTAGGAGGGGTGCTTTTGTTGCCTTTTATTTCATTATTCTGTCATCACAATTTTTCTTATATATACCACATATTTTTCTAAATTTTCCAATTTGGGATATTGGTTTAGAGTTAAATTTTGTATTATAGGTTATATATTTCATTGCACCTATAGAGATTTATTGAGATACTATTACAATCATTCGGTTGATCAACTCCCCACTGAGTTGATCATGTTGGTGCTCGATTTGATCTTGTCATAATTTGCCCTAAAATTTCTTCAATCTTCTTGGTTCGTCACGTTTTTCTATCTCCCAAATGGACACGTGAAAATATTATTCTTCATTTTTATGCCATTGCTAATCCATTTCCATGGTCATGGATCAATTTTAGCTTTGGTATTATTTGCATTTTCTCTGTCCTTGGTAAAACATTCAAATTCGTGTAAATGGTGGTTCCCCTACATTTTACTATTTGATGGGTGTGTTTTCCATGTCAAATTATATCTCAACATATGCGGCTACGCGGTCTCATTTTATTTGTTGAGGCACGTCAGTCTATTTTATAAACTTGTCACTTTTGACTATGTTTGCAAAAAGGTTGAATTAGCAGAGAAAATTTCTTATTCTTTCCCCAAAGGTTTACACATGCCATAAATCAAGCGATTGTGGGAGAGTGGGTATTTTTGCGCTTTAAGGAACTATGGTGAAAAGAATAAAAATGTAAAATAAATTCCTATGGCCCGAAGAGAACACATGGCGGTTTGAGGAGAAAGGTGGATCAGCGGGTTAATTTGAGGTTTGGATTTATTTTGTAAAAGATGTAAAGTTTTAAAGTGAATTACGACTCGACTGGGACTAGAGAAGGAAGTGTGGCAATTTGAAAAAGTCAAAGGTAGAGGTGCATGCCATCGGAGGAAATTTAGAAATTATGGTTTTTTGTGAAATGGAATAAAGGTATAAAAATGAAGCATAGTACCGCTGGGACCCACATCAAAAGCTAAGAGCGGGACGGTGGATTGCGAAGAGGAATTTTAGAAATTTCACCTTTTTGTAAAAAATTGAAGTTGTAAATGTTAGCCAAGACTCACAATGCCAAAGTTAAGCCATGTGTCTAGCCCATTTCTCAAAGGTAGAGGGACGTGGAAAAATGTTAAAATTACGCATTTTCTTCAAAAGGTTATAAAATTTGAAAGGTGTCCATAGGCCCATTTAGGCTCACATCTTTCCATGTGGACAACTTTATTTCAAAATTGTGAAAGGTAGAGTTAATGGCTATGGTTCAATGCATCTGGTTTTTCCGCCATTAACGATCCAAGATTTTAGGATATGTGAGTACAAATCATTTTTATGGTGAATCTGAATGATTTCTTGTCATTTATATCAGCAAAGTGCAATAGAATGGTTGTGGAGCTCTATTTTTGAATATGAGAGATGTGAAAGTTGAATATATGACACAAAATTTCTCTGGAACTTGCAAAAATGAATTGGTAGATCTAGAGGAGCTAGATGCAAAGGAAAAGGATGCGGGGAAAATGATAAATGCACGAAGGATGAAAAACATTTTTCTAGAAGAGACAACTGGATGCCCCAGTTAAAAAAATGATGGAAATATTTGAAATGATTTACCTTTTTGAACAACTGGCAACTTTTTGTTGTAAATTTGTTAAACATCACTTCCTAGAATCATGAAAAAAATGTAACAAACAAAGGTTCCTTGAATATTCTATTCTTGGGGAAAGGCTTTGATGTAAATTGAGTGCTATAAAGGGCATGATTTAGTTAGGCAAAAAGGGGGTTAATTTCTACGAGAAAATTTGAGAAATCCCCTCTTCTAGAGAGGCCATCTGAGAAACCTGTTACTCTTTTGTTGATTTAGATCCAATTGTGTCAAGTTTGTTGCAAGTGTACAACCATTGACAAGCTCTGAGATTGTTCAAGAAACTTTCCCCTGCTGATGAATCTAATCAATTTCAAATTAATCTGTGTTGATCTTGGGAAAAATTGTGTCTTCTTTTATTTCAGAATGTCTTCAAATATTTTTTCAATTCCTATTGCAATCTTATGTTAAAATCTCTCTGAATCACATAGAACTTATCCCTTGTGATCATTTAGTGGAATTTGCAATTTCATTATGAGAAGAGCTTTCATCCTGTAATGAGATAAACAATTTAAAATCACTTTTCTCTCACTTGTTGACAAAGATTGTTTATAAGTCTATGGGTGTACCTTAGGTGTGATGAACTAGGGATATTTAATGTATAATTGATTCTTTAACTCAAGCCTTCGTGTTGAATTCCTTAAGAGCTTGTGAAATTGTGCATATCTGGGTCTCCATTGGTGCACACCTTTTTGTTGAAGGAATATTTTTGTTATTCTGAAGCATTTTGTTGTGAATTTTTCAAATTCTTGTGAAGTTTCTCAAATATCCGGCAAAATCAAATTTTTCTTGATTAGCCTCCCACCAAAATTATTCAAAAAAATGAATCCTATATGTACCACCCTTGTTTGTCATGTGTATCAACAAATGAATTAATTCCACTATTAAAAATATGCGAAGCAAATCAATCGGTGTTCAATGTCTTGATAACCTAAGCCTTGTTTATAAAATATTTCCATATTCTAGTGTGACAACTCGTGAGAGTTATACTGTGGTGTATTGATCATATTTTCTCAAGGTTTTCTTTGTAAAATTTTTGCAAATAAGGATCTCTTCATATCCTTCATCAATAGAGATTACAAAACGGGTCCTCTCACCCCGGTTGAAAGGCACAACCTAAAATAGTGAGGATAGATCAAATCCTTTGAAGGTGCTTTATCCATTTCTCCAAAGCTTTGAGTGACAAAGAGGTAATTGAATCCCTTCCACAGCTACAAAACGACATACATATTGATTTTTTTGTCTCGAGTGTCTTACAAAATCTGTGATGTTGCTCGGCTTGTAAGGAGAGAATTTGTTTGGGTACCAAAACTCTTTTTACGCCATTTTTGGGGATTATTTGAATTACTGGGATTATTTAAAGACTAAGATCTATTTGTGTGGCAAAAAAAGTCTTTTGGCGTTGTTCCTGGAATTATTACAATATTTGAGCTAGAATTTGAGTATTTGTGCATCCACATTCAACACTCTTTTGGCACTATTTCTGGGGATTATTTGAATTTCTTGGGATTATTTAAACACCGAGATCTATTTATGTGGAAACAACACTCTTTTGGCACAAGTTCAGGGAATTATCGCAATATTAGAGCTAGAATTTGAGTATTATTTGAGAATTTGTCCATCCACAGTCAACAACTCATTTGTCACCATTGCTAGGGACAATTTGAGTCTAGTTGACCCTATTTTGACCTAGTAATGTTTCTTACATGTTTTAAGTGCAAATACATTCTTGAAACATCATCCCGAGTTGAAATTTGTAAAAATTGTTTGAAGTTACAAGTTAAATATGCAAAATTTCCAATTTCCGGTGGTATTTGAATTAAGTTTGTATCATCAATGATATATACAGGGTAAAGGAAGGTCAGATCTACTAAGATTTACATGAATTTAGTGTTGACAAACATTTAACGAGATCAATTTTAGTGCATTTACACAATTAAGGTTAAAATCCTTAGTGGCGACTCAAGTGTTGATTTAAATTTTTGATAAATATCGGTGTCTTAACTTGTATCATGTGATATTTGTTACTAATCTTTAAAAAGCTTGAAGGAAGAATATATTTCTTCATTAAAGACCCTTCTAGAAGGTTGTTTCTAGAATTGGTAAAAACAAATTCAAAAGGAAGAAGAATCTAGAATGCGATTGGAGATCCTCAAATCAAGAAAAGAGTTATCGGTTGTGGAAACCGATCAACCTATGATTAAATATTTCCACATGTCGTCAAGTTAATCTATATCAAGTAGTATCTTTGTAGATTTAAATTCTCCATTTGGAGAGGGGATTTCATTTGCATTTGAAAAAATTTCCTCTCATTACTCCCTCTGTTTTCCAGATATGATAGGGTTTTCCAAGAAATAGATCCATTAGAGGATATTAATTTTGAAAATTTCATTCATGTGCTCCAAATACCCCTCACTCCTCATCATTTTTATCTCCTATAAGCTCATCTCCTCAAAACAATATGACCTAACTCCCACCCAAACCTCCATTTGTTGTTAATACCTTTGGTCCTATCAATTTTAGAGGTATGGTTGGATATCGAAATGTTGTACCACAAGATGTAAGAACTAGATTGCCTAAATTTCAAAGGAATAATGCTATCACTGGTGATCATCATTTAAAACTTTTTGTAAATATGATGGAAGACTTTGAAATTGAATTTGTACATGATTTCAATACTAGATTCAAAAAAACATTGAGAATGTTGCCTATCATATTAAGGCCTAGTGATGAATCATGTTTGATAAATTATTCGATGCATTTGATAAGAAGGCTGCTTATTATTTAAGGGACAAAAACCCTAGAACTTTGAGGCAAGCATTCACCATGGCTTTTCAAATTGAAAACAACATCAAGGAAATAGTAAATCCTCCTAAGAGGGAGGGCATTAAGTTGATAAATCTAGAAAAACCTCAATCAAGAAAGGCTATGGATTTTGATGAGGTTGTAAAAATTTGGCCAAAGCTGTTAAATAAATATCCTATAAGGTAGTCGAGAGAAGAGAAAGGGATTGGACAGAGTTCCAAGGTCAGCACAAACCACAAGGCCAAGAAAGATTTGGTAATCATCCTAGAGGTGATCAGAGATCTGATGACAGAGGTAAAGGGCCCATGGGATCTTGAAATAGACAGCCCCAACCTCATGAAAATAGAATGGTGCCCGATCCTTTGATTGCAAGTTGTTGTTATTGAAGAGGCCAATGAAATTGATTGGTGTGATAAATGCTTCTTTCCCCATTCTCCATGTGAAGTAGATCAACAAGTTGAAGAAGCTGATGATGATTACATGGATGATGATTTCTGCATGAAGAGTTTCTCTACAATCTCATAATAGGGAGGAACTTCAATCAAATTAATCGAGTGCCAAAAAATTTTGCAAATTTCTTGGATTACATTCACTGGGTATCATCTCTTCCTCCAACTCATACTTTTGAAATAGACATGGTACAAGGTTTTGAATTTCCTAATAATGATTTTGAATACGTGAGGTCATTAATGATTAAAATTTATGATGAGGGAATCCCTTCGAGGAGGACAGACAATTGTTAATGAATGCGGTAGTTTCCCAAGAAAAATAATATAACACTAGGCGTAAGATCAAAAAAGGAAGGGCCACAAGACAAACCAAACAATCCATTTTTTACCAGTATTCCTAAAGAAACCCTAAAAATATGCATTTGGCAAAGGCCTTGTTGCCCCAAAAAAAAACTTGCATTCCTCCCCATGCTCGAGTATGAAAAATCCTATGCCATCGAGATGATTTTGTCAATCTTCCTCCGAATGCTTCCTTTCCCAAGTATGTTCCTTATGACATTGCCTAAATCTTGAGTTTGATCAAAGTTTTTGTTCCTACTATTGAGTTGCTTAAAATTCCTAAGAATAACAAGAGGGCGTTTAAATATTTGGGATTAAAAGAAGAAAATATTTCCCAAGGCGAAATGTAAACAATGTAGAGACTCCTCCTACCATTCCGAGCTAGAAAAACCACAAGTACTGGAAGAGCTGAGGGAGCCACCTAAAGTTTATTTGGGAACTTATTTGATTGAGTCTTAGCTGAATGTGGATCCATTTTCTACTACTCGACATTTACGGACATGCTGTTACATAACCGCATGTTTGATTATGGAGCTTCATGTAATGTTATGCCTCTTGAGGTCATGAATGAATTAAATATCAAAGGGATAGAAGATTATGGTAAATGTACTACCATGGATTCTAGAGAAGTGCCAGTGGTTGGATGTGTCAAAGGTTTAGTAGTGAAACTTCTAGCTTATCTAGGGAAGTACTTAACTCTGGATGTGGTTCTTGTAGATAGTCCCGCTAAATGGGGGATGTTGTTATCCAAAAAATGGGTTGCTAGTGTGGGTGGAAGTGTGCAAATGGATATGTCTTATGCAACCATACCAATTGAGGGTGGCCTTGTAAAGTTGTATGTTGAAAAGAAAATGTTGCATCTCATTGAGGACCCTAACAATGCTTCTTATGAAGTATTGTACACAAACATTGATGTTAACAACTTTGAGGGTTATGTTGTTTTTAAGGAGCATGAAGTTGATCAATGTGAGTATCCTGAGCATGTTGGTTCTCCTGGAACTTTGATGTTTGATGTAACCTCAAGAAATGTTGAAGGACATGACACGGACACGAAGGAGAAGCCTAAAAAAATTTGGTTAGCTAGCAACTTGGATAAAAATAAAAATAAGCATATGTCCAGATTGTTAACAAGGTATCTCCTTGATTGCTTTCTCGAATCAAGCTTCACATCATTTATACAGTGTATAGTCTTTTTGTCTTGTTTTTTTTTGTTTCTTCCGCTTCGGTTTGTTTTGGGCCTTAGCGGCTGTCTTTATTGCTTTCTCGCTTTTTTCCTAGAGGGTTGGTTCTTGACTCCATTTCCCAATGGTTTCTTGGCACTTTGTCTACTCTTTGTTCTTGTGGAACTCGCTAGGTGTTCCCATCCCCAGTCGAGCCAATGTTGGTACTCGAGTTGATCTTTCCCTAATTTTCCCTAAAATTTATTCAATTTGCTTGTTCGTTGTATTTTTTCTATCTCCCGAATGGATGCATGAAAAATATTCTTTTGTACTTGTATGTCATTGTTAATCCATTTCCATGGTTGTGGATCAAGTTTAACTCTTGGTGTTATTTGTAGTTTCTCTATCCTAGCTAATAAATTTGAATTCGGTGCAAATGGTGGTTCCCCTACATTTTACTATTTGTGGGTGTGTTTTCCCTATCAAATTATATCTCAACATCTGGGGCTATGTGGTCTCTTTTGATTGGTTGAGGCACATCAGTCGATTTTATAAACTTGTCACTTTTTGCTATGTTTGTAAAAATGTTGAATTGGTCACGTGGCTTCGTTGAGTTCCGATTGGCTGTTCCAAAGTTATGAATTAGCAGAGTAATTTTTTTATTTTTTCCCCAAAGGTGTACACATGTTGTAAATCAAGCGGTTGTGGGAGAGTGGGTGTTTTTGAGATTTAAGGAACTATGGTGAAAAGATTAAAAATGTAAAAGAAATTCCTAAGGCACGCAGAGAGAACACGTATTAGTTTGAGGAGAAAGGTGGATCGCCAGGTTACTTTGAAGTTTTTTAGCTTTATTTTGTAAAATAAGTAATGTTTTAAAGTGAACCTCGACTCTGCTGCGGACTAGATAAGAACACATGGTAGTTTCAAAAAGTCAAAGGCGAAGGTGTGTGCCATCGAGAGAAATTTGGAAATTGTTGCTTTTTTTGAAATGGAATAAAGATATAAAAATGAAGTCTTTGTCTTCTTTAGGACCCATATCAAAAGATAAGAGTGGGAGGGTGTATCACCAAAGGAAATTTGGAAATTATTTTTGTAAAAAGGTAAAGTTACAAAAGTCACCAAAACTCCGTCACACGCCCAAGTTAAGCCACATTCCGAGATCGTTTCTCAAAGGTGGAGGGGGGGCAAAATGTTAAAACTATGCATTTTCTTCAAAAGGTCATAAAATGTTAAAGGTGTCCTCAGGACCATTTCAACTTATATCTTTCCATGTGGATGGCTCTATTTAAAAATGCTAAAATGTAGAGTTAATGACTATGGCTCGATGCATCTAGTTTTTCTGCCATTAATGCTCCAAGATTTCAAGAGATGCAAGTACACATCATTTTTATGGTGAATCTGAATGATTTCTTATCATTTTTGTTAGCAAAGTGTAATTGAATTTTTGTGGAGCTCGATTTGTGAATCGAGAGATGTGAAACTTGAATATTTGAAACAAAATTGCTCCAAAACTACAAAAATGAATTTCTAGATTCATATGAGCTAGATGCAGAGGAAAAGGATGTGGAGAAAGATTCCATATGCACGATGGATGAAAACGTGTTGCAGAGGAGACAACCAGATGCCCGAGTTAAAACAATGATGGAATTTGAAATGATTTACCTTTATGAAAAACTGGAAACTTTTTGTCGTAAATCTTTAAACATCACTTCTGGAATCATGAACAAAATATAACAAAAAAAAGGTTCCTCGAATATTCTATTCATGGGGAGAAATCCTTTGATGTAAATTGAGTGTTATAAAGGGAATGATCTAGTAATGCAAAAGGGGATTAATTTCTACGAGAAAATTTGAGAAAGCCCATCTTCTAGAGAGGCCATCCGAGAAACTTGTTAATATTTTGTTGTTTTAGATCTAATCATTTCAAGTTGGTTGCAAGTGTACAATAATTGACAAGCTCGAGATTGTTCAAGAAACTTTCCTTCTTGATGAATCTAATCAATTTCAAATTAATCTTTGTTGATCTTGGGAAAAATTGTGTGCCTTTTATTTCAGAATGTCTTGAATAGTTTTTTTATTCCTATTGCAATATTATGTTAGAATCTCTCTAAATCACACAAATCTTATCCCTTCGATCATTTAGTGGCATTTGAAATTTCATTATGAAAAAGCTTGCATCTTGTAATGAGAGAAAAAAATTAAAATCACTTTACTCT
Organism: Taxus wallichiana var. yunnanensis; assembly: GCA_018340775.1. Classification (NCBI taxonomy): domain Eukaryota; kingdom Viridiplantae; phylum Streptophyta; class Pinopsida; order Cupressales; family Taxaceae; genus Taxus; species Taxus wallichiana. Next base: position 270,184,677 of record CM031241.1, read on the forward strand.
CACTTTTTGACAAAGATTGTTTGTAAGTATATGGGTTTACCTCGGGCGTGATGAACAAGGGATATTTAATGTTTAATTGAGTCTTTAACTCAAGAGTTCATGTTGAATTCTCAAAAATTGTGTGAAACCGTATAGATTTGGGCCTCCATTGATGCACATCTTCGGTTGAAGGAATATTTTGGTTATTGTGAAGCATTATGTTGTGAAGTTTTCCAATTCTTGTGAAGATTCTCAAAGATCTTGAAAAATCAAGTTTGTCTTGTTTAGCCTCCCACCAAAAATTATTCAAACAAACGAATCCTACATGTACCACCCCGTTTGTCCTGTGTATCAAAAATGAATTAATGAACCACTATCAAAAATATGCGAAGAAATCGAGGTTTCAATGTCTTAAGTAACCTAAGCCTTGTTTAGAAAATATCTCCATCTTCTAGTGTGACAACTCGTTAGAGTTAGATTGTGGTGTATTGATCAAATTTTCTCAAGGTTTTCTTTATAAAATTTTTGCAAAGAAGGATCTTTCATATCCTTCATCAACGAGAGGTTCAAAACGGGTCTTCTCACCCTAGTTGAAAGGCACAACCTAAAGTAGTGAGGATAGATCAAATCCTGTGAAGGTGATATCCATTTCTCCAATGCCTGAGTGACAAAGAGGCAATTGAATCCCTTCCCCACTAAAAATTACATACATTTTGTTTTTTCTAAGTATCTTGTCAAATCTATGATTCTTCTCAAGTTTTGAGAGAGAATCAATTTGGGTACTAACAGATCACATTAAAATACATATTGTTCGGATTATTTCAATATGGTTAAGGATGGCCTTATCCCTTATTACCTTGGCCATATCACATTGGTTGGATAACATTAAAACTTGACAGAATACTCTTTGAATCATCCCTATCAACGATGGAAGGTAAAAATTCCATGAGAGATAGCCAACTCTCCACATACGTGGCTTGACTCTTTAGCTCAATGGATTAAAAACATGTAGCAAATCATAGATGGCTTTACCCACAATGCAGAAGATTCAAATATGCATAGGGTAAAACATACCACACCCCTCATAACAAAGAGGACATAGTCATCTCAACCCATATCGTGGGCTTTCAACATTTTTTTGCCCAAAAAATAGTGGTAAATGTGGCCAAAGCCACGAAAGTTTAGGCCTAAACACTTATTTTTACACCTTGAACCATTGCCCCCATGATACATATGGAATTTTATCCCATAGCTATCCAAAGAAATTTTCATTATAGAGGAAGGCGTTATTTTAACCCCCAACCTCATTTGTCTAAAACAAAGGAGCTCGCCAACTCACCCAAGGTGATCAACAGTATCTAAAATGAACTTGTAGGGTTTTTTAGAAGACATTTTCTTAGACTGTTTCTAAATTAGTAGAATAAGTTTGAATAAAAATTAGCAGGAAAAGAATTATATTTCTTCATTAAATACCCTGCTAGAAGGTTGTTTCCAGAATTGGGAAAAACAAATTCAAAAGAAGAATCTAGAATGCAGTTGGAGATTTGAAATCAAGAAAAGAGTTATCAGTTGTGGAAACTGATCAACCTATGATTGATGATTTCCATGTTTCCTCAAGTTATTCTATATCAAGTAGTCTCTTTGTAGATTTAAATTATCCATTTGGAGAGGGGACTTCATTTTCATTTGAAAAATTTTCCTCTCATTTTGTCCCTGTGTTTTCTAGATATGATAGGGTTTTCCAAGAAAGCAGATCCATTAGGGGATATTCATTTTGAAAATTTCATTCATGTGCTCCAAAGACCCCTCACTCCTCATCATTTTTATCTCCTATAAACTCATCTCCTCAAAACAATTTATGACCTAGCTCCCACCCAAACCTCCATTTGTTGTTAATACCTTTGGTCCTATCAATTTTAGAGGTATGGTTGGATATCAAAATGTTGTGCCACAAGATGTAAGAAATAGATTGCCTAAATTTCAAGGGAATAATGCTATCACTGGTGATCAGCATTTAAAACTTTTTGTCAATATGATGGAAGAATTTGAAATTGAATTTGAATATGTGTATATAAAATAGTTTATTCATACTCTTGAGGAGGATGCACGTGATCGGTATAAATATTTTCTAGACAATTAAATAGACTCATGGACGAGAAATGAAGAATGCCTTTAGGCATGCAATATAGATATAAAATAGATCCTAGGTTTCTTTTATCATAATTTAAAAATATTAAGAAAAATCCTAATGATGAATGTTGCCTATCATATTAAGGCCTAGTGATGAATCATATTTGATAAAGTATTCGATGCATTTGACAAGAAGGTGCTTATTATTTAAGGGACAAAAACCATACAACTTTGAGGAAAGAATTCACCATGGATTTGCAAATTGAAAACAACATCAAGGAAATAGTAAATCCTCCTAAGAGGGAGGGTATTAAGTTGATCAATCTAGAAAAACCTCAACCAAAAAAGGCTGTGGATTTTGAGGAGGTTGTAAAAAAATTGGCCAAAGATGTTAAATAAATATCCTATAAGGTAGTTAGAGCAGAGAAAAGGATTGGACGAGTTCTCAAGGTCAGCACAAACCACAAGGCCAAGAAAGATTTGGTAATCATCCTAGAGGTGATCCGAGATCAGATGACAGAGGTAAAGGGCCCATGGGATCTAGATATATAAAGCCCCAACCTCATGAAAATATAATGGTTCATGATCCTTTGATCGCCAAAGTTGTTGCTATGGAAGAGGCCAATGAAATTGATTGGTGTGACAAATGCTTATTGCCCCATTCTCCATGTGAAGTAGATCAGCAAGTTGAAGAAGCGATGATGATTACATAGATGATGATTTCTGCATGATGGGTTGCTCTACAATCTTAGAACAGGAGCAACTTCAAATGAATTAATCAGTGCCAAAAATGTCATAGATTTCTTGTATTACATTCACTAGGTATCATCTCTTCCTCCAACTCATACTTTTGAAATAGACATGGTACAAGGTTTTGAATTTCCTAATAATGATTTTGAATACGTGAGGTCATTAATGATTAAAAATTATGATGAGGGAATCCCTTCGAGAGGAGACAGATAGGTTGTTAATGAATGCGGTAGTTTCCCAAGAAAAGTAATATAACACTAGGCGTAAGGTCATTAAAGGAAGGGCCACAAGCGAAACCAAAAACTCCATTGTTTACCAATATTCCTAAAGAAACCCCTAAAAAAGATGCATTTGGCAAAGGCCTTGTTTCCCCAAACAAAACTTGCATTCCTCCCCATGCTCATACTTTGTGAAAAATCCATGCCATCGAGATGATTTTGTCAATCTTCCTCCTAATGCTTCCTTTCCCAAGTATGTTCCTTATGACATTGCCTAAATCTTGAGTTTGATCATAGTTTTTTTCCCTCTGTTTAGTTTCTTAGGATTCCTAAGAATAACAAGAGGGCGTTTGAATATTTGAGATTCAAAGAAGAAAATATTTCCCAAGGAAGAAATGTAAACAATGTAGAGACTCCTCCTACCATTCCAGAGCTAGAAAAACCACAAGTACTCGAAGAGTGGGGGAGAGCCACCTAAAGTTTATTTGGGAACATATTTGGTTGAGTCTTAGTGAATGTGGATCCATTTTCCACTACTCGATTATTAAGGACAGTTGTTACATAACCACATGTTTGATTATGGAGCTTCATGTAATGTTATTCCTCTTGAGGTCATGAATGAATTAAATATCAAAGGGAAAGAAGATTATGGGAAATGTACTACGATGGATTCCAGAGAAGTGCCGGTGGTTGGATGTGTCAAAGGTTTAGTAGTGAAACTTTTAGCTTATCTAGGGAAGTACTTAACTCGGATGTGGTTCTTGTTGATTGTCCCTTAAATGGGGGATGTTGTTATCCAAAAAATGGGCTTCTAGTGTGGGTGGAAGTGTGCAAATGGATATGTCTTATGCAACCATACCCATTGAGGGGAACCTTGTTAAGTTGTATGTTGAGAATAAAATGTTACATCTTATAGAAGACCCTAATAATGCTTCTTATGAAGTATTGTACACAAACATTGATGTTAACAACTTTGAGGGTTATGTTGTTTTTAAGGAGCATGAAGTTGATCACTGTGAGTATCCTGAGCATGTTGGTTCTCCTGGAACATTGATGTTTGTTGCAACCTCAAGAAATGTTGAAGGACATGACCTCGGACACGAAGGAGAAGCCTAAAAAATTTTGGTTAGATAGAAACTTGGATAAAAAATAAAAATAAGCATATGTGCAGTTGTTAACAAGGTATCTCCTTGATTGCTTTCTCAGAATAAAGATTCACATCATTTGTACAGTGTATAGTATTTTTGTCTTTTTTTTTTTTTGTGTTTCTTCTACTTCGGTTTGTTCGGGGCCTTAGCGGTTGTATTTGTTGGTTTCTCGGTTTTCTGGAGGGTTGGTTCTTAACTCCATTTCCCAATGGTTTCTTGGCACTTGGTCTACTCTTTGTTCTTTTGGAACTCGCTAGGAGTTCCCATCTCCGAGTCGAGCCAATGTTGGTACTCAATTTGATCTTGCCCTAATTTGCCCTAAAATTTCTTCAATTTTCTTGGTTCGTTGTATTTTTTCTATCTCCCAAATGGATGCATGAAAAATATTCTTCTATATATGTATGTTGTTGTTAATGAATTTCCATGGTTGTGGATCAAGTTTAACCTGGTGTTATTTGTAGTTTCTCTATCCTAGCTAATAAATTTGAATTCGGGTGCAAATGGTGGTTCCCCTACATTTTACTATTTGTGGTGTGTTTTCCTATCAAATTATATCTCAACATCCGGGGCTATGTGGTCTCTTTTGATTTGTTGAGGCACATCAGTCGATTTTATAAACTTGTCACTTTTTGCTATGTTTGCAAAAAGGTTGAATTGGTCATGTGGCTTCGTTTAGTTCTAATTGGTACATTTCGAAAGTTATGAATTAGCGGAGTAAATTTTTATTTTTTCCTGAAGGTGTACACGTGTTTTAAATCAAGAAGTTGTGGGAGAGCGGGTATTTTTGAGCTTTAAGGAACTATGGTGAAAAGATTAAAAATGTAAAAGAAATGCCTAAGGCACGCAAGAGAACACGTGGTAGTTTGAGGAGAAAGGTGGATCGCGAGTTACTTTGAAGTTTTTTGTCTTTATTTTGTAAAATAATTAATTTTTAAAGTGAACCTCAACTCTGCTGGGACTAGATAAGAACACATGGCAGTTTGAAAAAGTCAAAGGCGGAGTTGCGTGCCGTTAGAGGAAATTTGGAAATTGTTCCTTTTTGTGAAATGGAATAAAGATATAAAAATGAAGTGCTGTCCTGCTGGGACCCATATCAAAAGATAAGAGCAGGAGGGTGTATCGCCGGAGAAATTTGGAAAGTATTTTTTGTAAAAAGGTTAAAGTTGCAAAAGTTGGCCAAGACTCTGTCAGTGCCCAAGTTAAGCCACGTTCCGAGATCATTTCTCAAAGGTGGAGGGGTGGGGCAAAATGTTAAAACTACGCATTTTCTTCAAAAGGTCATAAAATGCGAAAGGTGTCCTCAAGACCGTTTCAACTTATATCTTTCCATGTGGATGGCTCTATTTAAAAATGTTGAAAGCAAGAGTTAACGACTATGGCTCGATGCATCTAGTTTTTCTGCCATTAATGCTCCAAGATTTCAAGAGATGCAAGTACACATCATTTTTATTGCGAAATCTGAATGATTTCTTATCATTTTTGTTAGAAAAGTGTAATTTCATTGTTGTGGAGCTCGATTTGTGAATCGAGAGATGTGAAACTTGAATATTTGAAACAAAATTGCTCCAAAAACTACAAAAATGAATTTCTAGATTCGAGATGATCTAGATGCAGAGTAAAAGGATGTGGAGAAAGATTCCATATGCACGATGGATGAAAAATGTGTTGCCGAGGAGACAACCGGATTCTCGAGTTAAGACAATCATGGAAGTATTTGAAATGATTTACCTTTTTGAACAACTGAAACTTTTTGTTGTAAATCATTAAACATCACTTCCTGGAATCATGAACAAAATGTAACAAACAAAGGTTCCTCAAATATTTGATTCTTGGGGAAAGCCTTTGATGTAAATTGAGTGTTATAAAGGGCATGATTTAGTCATGCAAATGGGGATTAATTTCTACGAGAAAGTTTGAAAAGCCCATCTTCCGAGAGGCCATCCGAGAAACTTGTTAATATTTTGTTGTTTTAGATCTAATCATTTCAAGTCGGTTGCAAGTGTACAACCATTGACAAGCTCTAAGATTGTTCAAGAAACTTTCCCTTGCTGATGAATCTAATCAATTTCAATTAATCTTTGTTGATCTTGGGAAAAATTGTGTCTTCTTTTATTTCGAAATGTCTTTGAATAGTTTTTTTAATTCCTATTACAATATTATGTTAAAATCTCTCTAAATCACACAAATCTTATCCCTTCAATGTTTAGTGGCATTTGCAATTTCATTATGAAAAAGCTTGCATCCTATAATGAGAGAAAAAAATTAAAATCACTTTACCCTCACTTTTTGACAAAGATTGTTTGTAAGTATATGGGTTTACCTTAGGCATGTGATGAACAAGGGATATTTAATGTTTAATTGAGTCTTTAACTCAAGCCTTCATGTTGAATTCTTGAAAATTGTGTGAAACCGTGTACATTTGGGCCTCCATTGATGCACACCTTCTCGGTTGAAGGAAGATTTTGATTATTTTGAAGCATTATGTTGTGAAGTTTTCCAATTCTTGTGAAGATTCTCAAAGATCTTGAAAAATCAAGTTTGTCTTGTTTAGCCTCCCACCAAAAATTATTCAAACAAATGAATCCTACATGTACCACCCCTGTTTGTCCCGTGTATCAAAAATGAATTAATTCCACTATCAAAAATATGCGAAGAAATCAGGTTTCAATGTCTTTAGTAACCTAAGCCTTGTTTAGAAAATATCTCCATCTTCTAGTGTGAAAACTCGTTAGAGTTAGATTGTGGTGTATTGATCATATTTTCTCAAGGTTTTCTTTATAAAATTTGTGGAAAGAAGGATCTCTTCATATCCTTCATCAACAGAGGTTACAAAACGGGTCTTCTCACCCTAGTTGAAAGGCACAACCTAAAGTAGTGAGGATAGATCAAATCCTGTGAAGGTGCTTATCTATTTCTCCAATGCCCGAGTGAAAAAGAGGAAACCGAATCCCTTCTCCAGCTAAAAATGACATACATCTTGATTTTTGTCTCTAAGTATCTTGTCAAATCTATGATTCTTCTCGGGTTTTGAGAGAGAATCAATTTGGGTACTAACAGATCACATTAAAATCCATATTGTTCAGGATTATTTCAATATGGTTAAGGATGGCCTTATCCCTTATTACCTTGGCCATATCACATTGGTTGGATAACATTAAAACTTGACAGGCTAACTCGAATCGGCCCTATCAATGATGGAAGGTAAAAATTCCATGAGAGATAGCCAACTCTCCACATACATGGCTTGACTCTTTAGCTCGGTGGATTAAAAAAACACACATAGCAAATCATAGATGGCTTCGCTCACAATGCAAGAAGATTCAAATATGCATAGGGTAAAACGTACCACACCCCTCGTAACAAAGAGGACATAGTCATCTAAACCAATATCGTGGGCTTTCAACATATTTTTTGCCCAAAAAATAGTGGTAAATGTGGCCAAAGCCACGAAAGTTTAGGCCTAAACATTTATTTTTACACCTTCAAACCATTTCCCCCATGATACATATGGAATTTTATCCCATATCCATCCAAAGAAATTTTCATTATAGAGGAAAGGCGTTATTTTAACCCCCAACCTCATCCGTCTAAAACAAAGGAGCTTGCCAACTCACCCAAGGTGATCGGTAGTATCTAAAATGAACTGTAGGGTTTTTAGAAGACATTTTCTTAGACTGTTTCTAAATTAGTACAAGAAGTTTGAATAAAAATGAGCAGGAAAGAAATATAAAAAATAGGAAGAGAAAAATAAATAAGATAAGGAAAATAAGAACAAAAAGGAGTAGGAGAAGAAGATGAGAGAGGAACGAGAAAAGATAAGAAATGAATAAGAACATGACAAGAAGAAAAATACAAGGAGAGAGAAAAAGGAGGGAAAAGAGAAGAATAATGAAGAAGTAAATGATACAATAGATAAGGAAGAAGAGAAAGATAAATGCACACAAATAAAACCTTCATCAACATAGGGAGCAATGAAAATTAGTTCAAGCGAGGATAATATGTTAGTATCTCGTGCTTCCAAATATCTTGGATCTCCATGGGATTCCCAAATACTCACTAATAAGGAGTTAGAACAAATAAAATAGGCTTAGATGTTCTAGAAATGTCATCGATGCATAGAATTACGAATGGAAGGGTATACTATGCAATTAGATAAACTATCTCCAATGAAAAAATCTACATTTAGCAGAATTTTAGAGAAACATTTGATACATTACTTGATGAAGTAATGTGTAAAAGTTTAAGAAATTTCAGAAAACATACTTTCATCTATAAATATAACTAGAACTCACCTCACAACAGATATTACTATTCCAACCAAGAAGAGATCTGAAAAATCTTTATGTCACATACTTAAACATATCCCTACTAAATTTGTGGAAAACTATAAGGAATAAATCACATAACAAACCATAGAAATCGAAGAACAACACATGGGAATATAAAATACACTCATTTTATTGGAAGTATAAATAGATAATAAAACCACCAACTATGCATATGCTATGGTTTGGATAGGAATCACTCAACTTGAAAATAAAAATTTAGATAAAATGGAGAAATAATTAAATAAATAATATATAGAATATAATGTTTGGAAATATGCATATTCTAGAAAGAGATACAAAGTAGTAGAATTTGAATAAAAATACCATGGAAAATTAAAAAAATCATGTGGAGGAGATTGTTGATATCGAATAATATATCACAACCATGGATAAATCATCATGCAGGATGTAACATGACCTAAAGCAATTGGATGAAAATAAGATAAACATATTCAAAATAAAAAATTTGGGTGAAGTAAATTCAAGAACGATTTTTACTTAACATGCATTTTAGGGTCAAATCACAAAAAAACACAAAATATTTTCAAACTATTCTTCCTAGATCAATAACAATTATTTTGTTTATTGGGAACCTATCATGCCATGTTAACCTAGTTAGACGAGTCGAGCAATGGAACATTTCCTTATACCATATGGATAGTTTCTTGTAAGTTGATGTTTTGGTGTTCCTAGTTATTGCATTATTATAATATTGTCTATAAAAAGCTTCATTTTTATAAGGTTCGAGATGACATTTTAATGTAGGATTTATTTGTATAATATGAAAGGTAGAGGAAAAAATTTAAAAAGCTAGTTGACAAAGTTTTTCATCGAGTTATTTGTCTCAAGGATGAGATAATGTTTGGAATTCCAAGGATGATGTTGATAGGGTTATTTATATATTATATACTCTAAGGTATAAATAGTCAAAATCTGTAGAATAATAATAGCCCATGGAAGACTATGACGCCATAGAAGATTGAGGAAGTCATAAAATACTTAACGAATCCAATGAAGGATACATGAAGCCGCATAACAAAGAGAAAACTATATAATTTAAATAGAGTACATGTTGAACAATACATAGTCACAAACAAAGGAAGTGACTATTTGATGAAATGTGTGAGATAGGTATTTATTTTAATTCAATGTAATAGAGAATGCATGCCGAGAGAAAGAATATGAAAATAAGAGAATATAAGGGAGATATAAGTGATTAGGAGATAGATATAAGTAAGGAAGTAGAGGAAATAATGGGAAGCATGTGTGTTAGAATTGAGAGAATGATATATGCATTGTAATAGATTTAGTGAATTAATATAATGATAATATATTTGTGAATTCAATTATTATATTATGTTATCTTATGATATTATTTACTTTACATCTGTATGTTCTACCATATCCCTTGAAAATAACAAACTACTAAACCCTCACATTAATGTTGACACTTAAGTTCAATAGGTACAATTATTTATATGGTATTCCTTTATAATTCTACCCATTCAACAGTTTTATGCCTATCACTCATAACACGAATCCACCCAATTCCTCACTTCTCAACTTGTTATAGTATTCCCTAAGGCCATGAATGAGTTGGTTAGCCCAATATGAACATGGCCCTCATGAATCTTTCACCATGGTTTCCAAAACTCGTTAATCCATACAATTGGTGGTTCCCATCCCACCTAATATACTTCAAAGGAAAGTATGTAGAAAATAACTAGTTAATGTTTTTCCTGTTAATATCATTATTTATAAAAAGAGTAATTTTTGAAAGCAATGAGAAAGAGAATTTCAGTTCTACTATTACTTATATAAATATTATGGTTTAAATACAACTTTTTCTACTAAATGTAACTTACGTAGATTTATTTGCACAATTAAAGAGGAATAGTAGAAGAAAAATGAGGAGGAGAATAAAAAAGAGGAGGAAGAAAAAATATGAAATAGGAGCAGGAGATTAAGAAGAAAGAGGAGGAAGAGACATAATAATGAGGAAAGGAAGAAGAAAAATTAGGATGAGGAAAAAAAAGTAAATAGGAGTTGGAGGAAAAGAATAAGAATTAGGAGGATAAAAAAGAAGAGAAAGAAAATAAAAATAAAGGAGAGGAGGAAACAAGAAGAAAATTGAGGAGGAGAAGAAGACGAGAGAGGAAAAGGAAAAGATAAGAAAAGAATAAGAACATGAGAAGAATAAAAATACAATGAGAGAAACAAAAATGAGGAAATAAGAATTATAATGAACAAGTAAAGGATAAAATAGAGAAGGATGAAGAGAAAGATAAATCCACTCATGTAAACCTTCATCAACATAGGGAGCAATGACAAGTATTTCAAACAAGGATAAGATGTCAGTATTTTGTGGTTCTAAATATCTTAGATATCAATGGGATTCCATAATACTCTCTATTAAATTGTTAGCACAAATCAAATAGGCTTAAAGGTTTTACCAACGTAATTGATCATATAACTATGAATGGAATGGTATATAATGCAATTAGATAAACTAACTCCAACGCAGAAATCTACATTTAGAACAATTATAGAGAAAAATTTGATACATGAATTGATGAATAAATGTGTAAAACTTTAAGAAATGTTGGAACACATGCTTGCATATATAAATACATGTATACCTCACCTCACAACAAATATTACCATTCCAACCAAGAAGATATTTGAAAAATATTTATGTGAGATACTAGTACATATCAGTATTGAAGTTGTGGAAAAATATAAGTAACAAATCATATAACAAACCATAGAAATATAACATAAACTCACCTTATTGGAAGTATAAATAGCTAATAAAATCACCTACTATGCATATAGTATTGTTTCACGAGGAATCACTCAACTTGTGAACAAACATTTAGATAAAATGGAGGAATAATTATATAGAGAATATATAGAATATGATGTTTGGAAATATGGAGATTGTAAAAAGAGACAAAAAGTAGTATAATTAGATGATAAATACCATGGAAAATTAAAAACATCACCTGGAGAATATTATGGATATGCAATAATATATCACAAGCATGGATAAAGTAGTCATGCAGATGTAAAATGAGTTAGAAATGCACAAAAATAATATAAACATATTCAAAATAAAAAATTTGGGTGGACGAAATTTAAGAACACATGTTTACATAGCATGCATTTGAGGTCAAATCACAAACAAAAATACAATTTTTTTTTTGTGTCTCCTAGATAAATAACAATTATTTTATTTGTTACAAACCTATCATGTTAGGTTAACCTAGTTAGACAAGTTGGGCATGGGAATATTTTCTTACACCATATGGATAGTTTCTTGTAAGTTCATTCTTTGGTGTTCCTAATTATTGAATTATTGTAATACTGTTTATAAAAGGATTCATTTTTAAAAGTTTCGAGATGATATTGTAATGTGGTATTTATTTGTATAATAAGACAGTAGAGGAAAAAATTGAAAAGGTAGTTGACAACATTTTCATCATTTAGATGTCTCAAGGATGAGGTAATGTTTTGAATTCTGGGAAGATGTTGATAGGGTTCTTTATATAATGTATACTCTAAGGTATAAAAGTTAAAATCAGTAGAATACTAAGAACCCGTGGAAGACTATGCACTGATAAGACTAAGAAAGTCACAAAAGACTTAACGATTCCACAAAATGATACATGAAGCCACATAACAAAGAGACAAATATATAATTTAGATAGTGTACATGTTGAACAATACATACTCACCAATAAAGGAAGTGACTATTTGATGAAATGTGTGAAAGGTATTTATTTTAATTCAATGTAATAGAGAATGCATGGCTAGATAGAGTATATGAAAATAAGATAATATAAAGGAGATATAGGTAATTGTGAGATAGATATTTCTAGCTATGTAGAAGGTAAATAATGGAAAGAAAGTTTGTTAGAATTGATGGAATGAACTATGTATTGTAATAGATTCATGAATTTATATAAAGATAAGAGTTTGGAAAATTCAATTATTATATTATGTTATCTTACGATATTATTTACTTTACATCTATATGATATACCATATACCTTGCAAGAGAACAAACTACTTAACCCTCGAGATTAATGTTGAGGGTGAAGATATACAAGTACAATTATTTATATGGTATTATTTGATAATTATAAGATATACAAATTCACCGAAAGAAGGTATGTGGAAAAACAATAGTTATTTTTTTCCTATTAATATCATTATTTATAAAAAGAGCATTTTGTGAAAGTAATGAGAAAGATAATCTTACTTTCCAGCTATAGAGACAAACAAAATGTAATAACACACAAATTATATACTATTTAATTCTCAAAACCACCCTCTTTTCAACAATCACGTGCTAATATTTATAGTAAAAATGACCGATAAGTAGAAGAATCATAAATTTTACTTTATAAATGAAATAAATATCTTACTAGATGAAACCTATTTCCTATCCCATACGAGATATGTAAATTTCAACCAACAAGTATTATTAGAAAATTAAATGTCCACTATTTCTAATACCATGTCAACACTATGGATTTGTTAGTAAACTCATAATTCAAGGACAAGTACTTTAAGTGTTTATATCATTCTTACCCTCTCCAACATATTCCTACATAAGACACATACACCTATGGTAGGTTAATTTTATCTCCAACTCAAATTTGATTAATAGGGAGTACTATTTTTTGTGCAAATTAGCCTAACAACAAGTTCTACTTCATCTAATGCACCTATTTTCATGGTTGATCCTTTACATTTTGTTATTATCATTATTATTTTATCATTTAACTCTTATATTTCTCTTCACCCAAATGGTTTTGAAATATAATTTCTTCCTCTCCCCTTTAACTTCTTGTCTTCATTTTTTCCTTATTCTCTTTTCCTCTATGAGCTTGTTCCGACCTTTGCAAATCCATCATCTCCTCCAGATTATTATGAATAAAATTTTTGTATTAAGTACACGTGGGAACCCACTTTAATTTGTACAAATCCACTAAACATCGTTATAGATCTCAAAATTGAACCGTGCTATAAATCATTAAGATCCTAAATTTTGAGGAAACCTAGACTGTCTCTAAATGTGGGAGTTGAGGTTTGAGGTAGACCTTGAAATAAGGTTTAATTCCTCTCTCTTTTAGATTGGAAAATATATTGAAAATAATCTAACTATAATGGTAAAACTACTACTATAGTTGATCCTATACTATCAATTATAAAGGAGTAGGGAAGAGATGTATGAATTAAGTAAAATAAGTTAAAGGGATTGTGAATAACAATAAAATATAAGGTTTGATAAATGTACATATGAGGAGAAGAAAGGGAATAAAATGTGAGAGGATAGGGCAAATGAATTTTCCACAAGCCAAGATGTGTAGACTAACACTTTCAACACATTTGTAAATCAAAAAAATGGAAATGTGAAAATGAGAAACATACTCAAAATTCCAAAGTGAGAACAAAGAGGCAAGACTTAATAAACATGATAATAGGGAAGAGAATATATATATAGACCCAATTTCATTTCTTAGAATATAAACATTTTTTAACAAAAATGTCATAATGGGAAAATCATAGTGGAGACAAAGTTCGAGGTCTAAAACTCGTGGGATGTTGGAAACCATTTTACAATGCATGAGTTCCAAACAAAACACAAATACCCATTTTAAAATGCATGAGTTCCAATCTTATAGAGGCCGAGAGGAGTTAAAATAACGAGATAGAGAGGCACAAACAGGGGAGATTCAATCATTACGGACAAATCTCCATAGATGCTTTTACAAAGGTGTGGGAGGATGACATGGATTATATTACATGTCATTAGATTTTGTAGGAGAAGAAATGATGCCCATGCTTTATTATATTCTAATCGGTGGAGTGATTGAACATTATTTCAATCAAAACAATATAAAATTTGAATTTCCTTATTGTATTTATTATAATTGATGTCAATTTATATTTATATTTGGTATATATCTCGGCCATAATGTCTATCATTTGGATATCGTTGTGTAGCTAGTCTAGATATAGGAATAATTTTTAATTAAAATCTAGATATAGTAAATATAAATAGTTAGGAGAGGTTTGGTTACATTTTAAGCTAGGTGATGTTAATATAAATATTACGTAGAAAATTTGTTTTATCTGGAGCTAGGAAATGTCGATGTAAATAGTAGGATACAACTGAGTTATAATTCTTATGTTATAGATCTCAAATTATAAATGGTGTCGAAATCACTTAGAGTGTATCTCATCCAGAGTTTGTTGTCAATGTTGGTTTTTTAGAGCTCAAATTTATTCATATGGATCTAGAAGAATCCAAAAATATGCTAATTCTGGATCTCTCCTAGAATATTTATCATTACGAGATAGAAGTATAAGTGGTATAGATAAATCGTCTAAAAATTGAATAGTTGGTGTAGAAATCATTGTGTATTTTGATTGGTGATAGAAGAATGTTTTTCATATGCTAGTATAAGGAACTTTAGAGATTTTTTAAATATGACCATTAGGTAATAATAGATGAATTATTCGTAACCTAACATATATTTTCTAGGGCCCCATTGATACATATGAAGAGACATATGTATCATGTTTGTTTATATGATGTTTGTTTTGGTGTTTCGGCTGCCCATAATATTTTCATGTAAATTTATTATAAACCTTGTCTTGAATCTAAAGGAATATTATTAGATGACGCATCCCTATTTTGTGATTGATATATTTCTTACTTTGATGATTAAATAACTATGTTGGTGAAATAATTTATCACAAGGAAAATTTAATTGATTTTCACCAATTCTTCATATTATGTTTGTCCTCTTTGTGATGGGGAGTATTCCATATATTAAATAAAAAATATATATAATGGGTGGTTGTGAAGTCACGGACCACACAAAACTACTCCACTAGACACATGGAAAATTGTTTGCACATTGTACAGGAAGAATTTTCTTGAGAGGTTAGGTAAAAGGAGTATGAACTTCAGGAGAGAGGGTTTAATATTTTAGATATGCACTAGTAGTGTTTCACAAACATTATCAAGAATTAATCCATACTCGATTAGAACAAAAAAAAATTACTTTTAATGACAAGACACAATAAATCATGGACACAAAATTACATTAATCCATTCATCAAAGGCACTAACACCTTCCTTAATTGTACAATATTATCATGTGCAAAACACTTTGAAAAGTAGAGATATAGGAAATAAAGAGAAAAGGAATGGAAGAATATTATCTTTTTTTTTCTTTTTAGTTGTGCAATAAATATTTACTTAGAGACTCACAATTAACAACCCTAATAATGAGGCAACCATCTAAATATATATCCTTACAAAAATACTCTTTGTCTAACCCCACATGAATTTTCATTTACTATTACAACTTATGACCTTCATATTCCTAGGAAAGAAAAGTGAATTCATTTTTATTATGTAAAGAGAACTCATTACAATATTTGACTATAGGTCACATTTATATGAATAAGACAAAAATTGAAAATTTATTTCCTAAGAGAGAATTAGAACATGAGAGAGAAAGGAAGGGGAGAGAAGAAGAAGAGGAGAGTAAATTCATGTTGATGGAGAGAAAGAATCTACTGATGAATATCTAACATTGCTGAACCTTATGGGAATGCACTTGGGAAAATTTCTTCTTTCTTGAACTCCTTATTGAAACAAGCTACCATCGGGGAAAATTTCTCATCCTGGGGGATGAATACAAAGATCAAGGCCTTGATCCAAGTCTCTGAAGTAATTTTGATGTTTTTGTGTTTCTTGAACCAAATTTTGGTACTCCTTAGTAGTGTTAGAAATAACATAAATGATTTCTATAAGGGACTCTAAGGTGTCTGATTTAAGGAGAATGGATCACCCACCTCTTTCCTTGCCAACTATTTAAATCAATTATGAAGATCATTCACTAAATAATTTTCATTTAGTAGTGGTGCACCAAGGTTCTACAATTGAATTCTTATGTTTTCTTAAATCTATGAAGCGAGATCATCACAATCATGAATTTCATCAAGAGAAATACTAAACATTTTCATTTCGAGAAACCAACCTTTGAGACCAAATCGGAGACATGTTAGAGTTGAACATGTTTTGCCTACCAAAGTACAAAAGAATAAAGATTTCCCATCATTTTCACCAATGGAAGAGATTAGTCCAAATGATATTTTCCTTCTCATCTTCATCATTAGGTATCCTTATCTTTGCAGTGGTAGAAAGTAAAAATCAAATAGTGAAAGGTTTTCTTTCATGTCCACATTTTCAACACCAAAATACAACGATAAACTTATCTGAATTTTTTTGTCTTGTAATATTCACTACACAACATAACATGGGCTCCAATAGATACACTTAACATCACATAAGACGCTTAAACAAAAACTTGACTTGCATATACAATATGATAACACAATATACATGTTGATGCTACACTTTCCCTAATGAAAAATACTATAAATGACCCTACCACAAAAGGGACCCAAGTATTGCAAAATCTACAACACATCATTACCATGGTTACATCTTAGTTATGATTAAAATTCCAAGAGCATTTATCATGTAAGGATAAATTCTTCTTTTGCACCTATATATTCTTAAATTATTTTAACATTCAACTTACAATGCGAACACTAAATTTAGATATTTTTCCCTTACGATAATCTCCATAACTTAAATAATTATTTTCCATATTTAAAAATTCATATGAAATTCCTAATTCTCTCGTTCTTATGTTAAGGTTCTAATTCTTAAGATGTTTATTCAATGTTTAAATTTTACCCTTGTTAGAAAAAGTGAACTAACATGAAGACAAGGAAGGAATCTTAGGATTTAAAGGAGATTTATATTCAATATAACTCTTCCCAAAACATCCTTCCATTATAGTACATTTATTTTCCTTTTCTAGTTGAGATACTTCAATAACTTGTTTGAGTTAATACAACATTTTCACTTCATGAAATTATATATATATAAGAGCTTATGTTTTCTCGAAAATTTGATCTCGAAAAGAGATTTTTATTTTTTTAACAATATGTCTATTTAAGTTATAAGGAATTCAAGTATGACATTATTCCTAACCCAAAATCTCATTTACTCTTATATTCTTTACACTTACATTTCATTTTAGTCTCAATATTCACATTGTTTTAGAATAATTGTAATTTAAATGAAACTTAATTTACACATAGGGATTCATGACTACAAAGAGTGATGACCCAAGTACCTACCTACTAATTTCCTATCTATTAAAAACTCTGGTATTAAACACATATAACAAGACAATCCAACAAATATATACTTCTCAAATTTCATCTAAGGAACTATTTAAATCATTTAGTAAATATTCATCAACGTTTCTTTTACCAATACCCTTAAGAAAGGCTCCATGATCTATTAAATTAAAAATAATTCATGGATTTGGGAAAACTATAACCTATGAGAAACATGTAGTAATCAGGCATTATAAACAAAAGGGACACATTTATCTAAGATGGGCAAAAGGGTTCAAATGAAAAATTTATAAAATTTTATGTGTTCAATTGATCTTAAGAAATATTTAAAATCATCTATAATCATACATCATATGTCCTTTGTCGATTAACATCATGAGAGATCACTCAATCTACTACATTCATTAGTACTAAAAATTTAAGTTGAGATTTTTCTTTGAAGATTAAGAGATTTCTAGGTCATGAAACACTAGCATATAGGTTAAAAATGCCACTTTAAATTGTTACCAACAATTTTACTAGCACAATCATATCAAAAATTACGATGGCACTAAAATTTTTAAAAGATAGGATTCTAGTATCATCCTCCTATACATATTTTAAGACTAAAAGAAAGGAAACTTTAACATAACTTTCCGAAGAAACATGATAAAATCAACTTCATTTATTTAATCATAATATGCACAACTACGACTAAGATTAACATTCGTAAAACAAGAAAAAGTACAACTACGTATGAAATGGTAATTTTTCCCAATATGTAAAATTATCATATTGTTTCACTGATTCTTACACGTTTCTAGGAAGTTGGCCAAACAAATAAGGTAATGGGCATAGGAGGAATACCTATTGAAAATGGTTGAAGGTTGTTGCGCACTTATTGACTCCTAGATCCACAACTGACCATGAGAGATTCCTTTTGGTAGGGAGGAACTACCTAAAATAGAAAACAAGACCACCATAAAGAGTTAAACAATATATATAGTGGACTTCTAGTGTATGCTAGATCCGGAAGTGTGATACTTCCTGGACATTGTCGATCCACTTGTTTAAGAAATTTAATGTGAGAAATGAAGTAAGTGTTGTCGTAATTTAGTCAATATGATGTAGGTATCTCATACAAAAATACAATAAGTAAGATTTAATCTAACAAGCTAGGCTCTGCAGTCAGTGAGGCAAAGGTCTAAAATAGTTCATAGGCAATTATGGGTAACTAGGTAACAGGTAAGTGGGTGTTATTACGGTAGTGTGGCGAGAAACAAATACCGATTTCAGTGCAGGGGTAACTGATGCCGATTAAGGGTGACCGATTTCGGTCAGCGATAAAAGGAAAATGGTCATGAATAGAAATCGGAGGAGGCGTTTCAAGTTCGTAGAAGAAGTTTGAGTGAGGTAGTTGTGAGGTCTAGATGGGGTACCGAGGCCAATGGGTAGATTTAATAGGATTTAGGTGGAACTAGATTGAGCTACAGGTTGAGATTCACGGTGGTGGTATGAGGCTAATATATTGTAGGCTAAGCGCGTCAATTAAGGAGAAGCGATGGCGGTTTCTTGTGGGATCTAGGAATATCTCAAAACATGTTTTTGGTCCCCTTTGTGATTACACAAAGGAGGCGGGTTGGTTGGAATGAGGTATTAAGTGGTTTGGATGTTATTTGGAAAGGTTTTGGTAGGGGTAAGTATCAAAGAAGGTAAATGGGGGATGGGAGAGCAAATAATATGCAGAAGGGATGAAAATACAATGAAGCAATAAAAAAACTAGAGGAGTAAAATGTTCTACTTACTTGGAACCTAGTTATGGACATCCGTGAGTGAGGAATGAAGGTGTTGGTAGGAGATTGAATGCTATGGAGGATCACCAAATGTGTTGGGTTGCATGTGCTTTCTTTCTTGCTTGGTTGGATCAAATCTATGTTAGTATGAGTGATGGATTGTTGTTGGGTGAGTGCTAGATGTCTATGCGAGAAAGAATGTTTTCTCTGGTTGCTTGCATGCATACTCCTGCTCTCTCAAATTTCAAACCCCAAGAATAAGGTTTCCAAAGGGATTAAGGGTGTGACCGAGCGGGGGTTACGGGCTTACCGGTGTCAGTTTAGGGGTAACTGGCATTGGTTAGGGTGGGATTCCCTAAGTTCATTAAAAATAGGAGATCATGGCTATAATGGCTGCCATATCTCACTATTCCTCCAGACATGAGTGGGAGTTACCATTTTTGTCTGCGGGAATGAGGTGTATGCATTCATTTCTAGAGTGTTGGTTAGGTTTTAGTTAGTTGTGGAAACATGCTAAGAATAGGCTTCGGGTGAGGTGGTTAGGTGAGGTGTATTTTTATGTGAAGTGGTGGGTATTAAGGTAATTAGGATAGTTAAATAATAGATATGATGAGGATAGAGATTAATTTAATTAATTAAATTAAATTAATACTAGTGTGTCTTGAAAAGGGTCCATGGTTAGGTAAGTGTGTTTAAGTTAATTAATTAACAAGGGGCTAAGGGAAGTATGACACGATAATTTTGATGTCTACATTTTTCCCCTTTTGGTTGCGTAGCTTGTATTGGTAAGTGACGCTAAAAAAATAAGATGTGGTTGCCCCATGTGTGGGTGAAGGTGATCCCCCTCAAACTAGGAATAGATGAAGTGATAGGGCGAATCGGTGAGTAGTTTGATAAAATTCGATGTGAAGAAGAATTGTGAACAATGGGGTAAAGGGTCAATTTTGGTAGATAGGTAAAGGGGCTAGGGTCAAAGGTATTGGCGGTGAAACACACGCACATGTATAAACTGCAGATTGGTACCAAGTTGAAGAGCTCATACAATCTACATCGTCCATGGTCATAGGTTTATCAAAACAAGGTTGATGTGATTTTGGTATCCTAGGTATAGGATATGGTGCAAAGGCACATCGTAGGTCGGAATGCGGGAAAATTTAGGTATGTTTCGGTACACCAAAGGTTGGGTTAGGATAAATAACGAGGATAATAGGCAAGGTAAGGTCAGTAGGCAAAACAAAATGGGTAACAACGCCAAGGTACAACGAGCACATTGGTTCAAAAGGTCACTAAAAGTGGTTTGAATCGAGTGTATAGGTCACGGCGTAAGTAAGGCTGAGGTATGGGTAAAATAATAGATCCCTAAACATAATTAAGGATGAATATAGGCAATGTTGGCAAGTATGCGGGTGGCGATAAGGATGGGTAAAGTGAGCAAGGTGACAAGTGTGGTAAGTGTGGGTCACAAAGGGACAAAAGGGGCTAAAATTGATAAAAGGGGTATGGTAGGTAACGATGCGGTTTAAATATGACCGACGTCGACCAGTCGATTTGGGTATATAAAATGAAAAAGAAGCAAAATTAGAATTCATTTGTGCTTTTGACTTTTGTGAAAATGACGAGAGCACATGTTTTGAGTATCTTGTCGAGAGAGAGGTACTGAGGAACACCGATATGAGGTGGAGAGATTGGAGTGGGTAGAGGAGATCTAGTTAGACGAGGTCCATGAGGTTAGGACGATTGAGGTGATTAGCGAAGAGGAGTGAGGTGGATATTGACATGGTGGAGGTAGGGGAGGGCTCGCGGGGACCACTTTGAGTACGATTGTCGGTCATGCCCCCATGTAGGTGTTAGAGAGATGAGGCAAGAGTTAATCCATTTTTTGTTATTTGATAAGAAAAAGTAGGGAGTGGGTAAGGTGGGTGGGCAAGGTAGAGAATTTAATTGTGTGGATAAAATTTGATGGAAGAAGGGATGGGAAAGGAGTTGGGTAGGTGTAAGAGGGTTAAATGTTGATATGGGGTAGGTTTGGGTATGTGTGGAGGGAAAATGTGAGGGAAATGAAGGAAAGGGGGGAGGGTTTCAGCTTTGGGTGCGGAAATAGTGACCGACACTAGTCTAGGTGTGGCGCGTCGGTTACTTAATGCCGACATCGATCGAGGAAAAATAAGCGATGCCGATTAAGGTGGGGTCGAATTTGGTCAAGAGTGATTGACACCCGTTGTAAAAGGTAAATGATAAGGTTTTAGGGTGTGAGATATGGAGGCGTGGGTTGTAGGGGTAAAAGGGGGTTGGGAGGGTTAGGTTTCTAAGTGAAAGGGTGAGGTTGAGGATACACAGGTGTAGGAGTGTAGGTGTAGGGTATAGGTTGAATGATGAGGTGGAAGGGTTAAGGGAAATGTTGGGTAAAAACAAGTCTAAATAATGTGTTTGTTCTAATGGATGTAGGCCGAGGATCAACTACATATGAGATATTGAGTACTACCACTTTTCTTTGGCAGTGCGATCGAAGTCATGGCACGAGAGGATTGGAGGCTCGTGGAACATGTTGGCTTGATAGGAGTGTGATGTTATAGACACATGAAGTTATAGTACGTGAGCCAAAAATGATGGTCACTCTCATCGACAGATGGGATGCAGCGACCAACACATTCCACCTACCCACATGAGAGTTGACAGCAGATGACTCGGAGGATGTCTATCGATACTACACCTACCTATAGTGGGAGAGCAGGTATATTTTATCTCCTCGAGACCTAAGAAGAGTGTATGTTGATGGTGTTTGGAGAGGGTATAGTAGATATGAGGTTCCATATTACGATCCTCGGCTATGGTGATATGTATGTCACCTTTCTAGAGGATTTGAGGATACTAGTGTTGATCATGGAGGCGATCTGCTGCTTCACACCTTGCCAGAGATCTTTGAGGTGGGAGATTCCCACGTGATTTGATAGGTGTCCTTCATTACATGATGGAGGGAAGGACATGATTTTACTGGGCACCAACATATTTGGTGCGTTATATAGAGAGCTATGAGCATACGGAGACTACGACGATTCATCCTATGTTGCACCTTCCTTCTCCATTTACGGGCCTCTAAGCACATTGCATGTGTGATCCTACTAGGGATGCCCTTAGTAGATGCTTTTGAGGTCAGATTCATCGACTCGATTACGAGCATTGGGTGTGCATTGTTGGAGCACGCAGGTGGTCCGTGTGACACATGACATAGCCTATTACAGGCACATATTGGAGGGCCTATATGGAGTAGAAATTATTTAAAGGCCATATGTGAGCTTCCCATCATATAGTAGAATAGCTGTAGATTTGGATGGATTATAGATATACAGTGGACACAAGGACATCTTTCCAGTGAGCATGATATTATACCCGTGGATAGATTCCGTAGGTAGTTCGGGTTATTACGGGATGTCTTGCCACCATTTCCTTAGTATAGGTGGGATGACATGGAGAGACCTATGTCTCCATCACGGCCGATAATGCCAACGGGGTAGGAGAAGCC
Source organism: Taxus wallichiana var. yunnanensis (assembly GCA_018340775.1). NCBI lineage: Eukaryota > Viridiplantae > Streptophyta > Pinopsida > Cupressales > Taxaceae > Taxus > Taxus wallichiana. The sequence goes on from CM031241.1 coordinate 270,207,765, forward strand.
ACCAGGTGGATTGACACATAGATGATGTAGGGTGCGGTGATGCATACATGTAGTGGTGGATAGCTCAACTACGAGCAACACCACCCAGACCAGGTCAGCCAGACATGGCTACACCGATCCATACGGATTCCTTATAGGGTAGGTAGCTACATTACATGGGTAGGTCTAAGTGCTTGGGGCGGTTTCGGGAGTCACGGGAAGAGGTGGCCACTCTATAAGCTCAGGTGGTGGCCCCATAGGAACAGTTGGCTGTATACGCACCAGCAACACTAGCAACACCAACACAGGCTCAAGCTCCAATACCATCATAGGCTCAGACTCCATTACTGGAATAGGTAACAGATAACAACATAGGTACCAGTTTTACAAGGTATAGTAAGACCCATAACACCACCGCAAAAATAGTTCTATGATGATATTTAGGGATGCCCTAGGAGAGGCACGTTATTATAAGGATCACTTGGTGGCGGTGGGATAGATGTCCCCTCATATGCAGAGTACAAACAACAACAGGCCTTGAGTGAGAGGACCGAGATCCTGCACTCATAACGTGGAGAGCACAAGAGGTGACAAGCCCATAGACAGGAGCATGGTGAGGCTACAAGTGTACGGAGGCCGATCTAGGTGAGGGCTATCGGTAGTTAGACCAAGGCCCACAGTGGCCATGGTAAAAGTTCTTGGAAAGCCCACGGAGGAAGCAAAGGAGTCAAGAAAGACAAATTCTTAGATCCGATGGGTGGATGATTGACATTTCTAGTGTGATAGTATTTCTTTTTAGTATAGGCATATAGACCGACTGCGTGTCGATGATTTTGTTGTATTGTATATGATTACGGCATGTGTGTCGATGACATTTTGTATTGGATATCAGCCTATGTGCCAAGATATTGAGAGATGTGCATTATTGGATATCAATGTATATTATATAAATACACACATATTTTTATATGATGAGATTGATAATATTATGAGGATTTTTTTGTTATGAGAATTTTAATTTTGTTGTGATATGGATGGAAACTAGGTGAGTTAGGCATAATGAAGTCAGGTATTAGGCATGGATCGAGTCAGGTTGGTTTAGGCATGGATCGAGTCAGGTTGATTTAGGCATGGATCAAGTTAGGTTGGTTTAGGCACAGATTGAGTCAAGTTGGTTTAGGCATGGATCGAGTTAGGTTGGTTTAGGCATGGATTGAGTTAGGTTGGTTTAGGCATGGATCGAGTCAGGTTGGTTTAGGAATGGATCGAGTTAGGTTATAGGCATGGTTGAGTTATGGTTTATGGTTTCTATTTAATGTCCAAGTGTTGATATTATGGAAATGGGAAATGATGGATGTATGATTGTGGTGTTGTATATAAAATGGTAGGCATGCAAGTTTTGTTGATTGTTTACTTATTTAATTTCCATGTGTTGTATAAAATGGAAACTAACTAAGGTAGAATGTGAATAGTAAAATGGGGAAAAAGTAGTTAGGGTAAAGAGTGGTGAGCTAACATCTAAGGGCCCCATTCCCTCGAGAGTCTTGCCTACATAGTCCAAAGTAGTTCTCCCATGAGCTAGGGAAGAATATGAGGAGGTAGAAGAATGGGTCGATAGGTTGTAGGTATGTTTTATTCTAGGTCATAGGTATGATTAAGTTAAGGTCATTTAGGTTTGGGTACATCACGGGTGAATAGGTATGGGTGATTTTAAGTGGATTTTGGTGAAAGAGGAAAAGTCCCAAGAGATAAGCTGTTGAGGGTGGAATTTGGAAAAGAGAAGGGCAAACGACAACTTTGAAGGGATGAGCATGAAATAGATAAATTGTGATGTAGGACTTGAAGTCAATAATATAATGGTCGAAGATGCAAGGCATTGAGGGGATCGAGTTTGGGCTTACCGTCAGTGAAGACAAATGATAAGCACCTAATCCATAGTTATGTGTCACGATATATTGTCTAAGCCAATTAGGGAAAACTTGCCCCATTTACTTTTTTTCTCTGCTTTAGTTACGTGTTGATTTTCCTTGAGGATGAAATCACCGACCTTGAAGGTTCTTTCATGGAAAATTTTTAATAAGCACAATTGATGCATTTTTATAGTCTTGGAGATGGTCGAGAGCATTAAGATGAAGTTCTTACAATAACTCAAGTTGTGCTAAATGGTCTGGCAAAATTCATCGTCATTGACCATGTGTTGGAGGGAAATACAAAGAGATGGGATCTGGAATTTGAGAGGCAGAAAATCTTTTGTACCGTAAACCAGAGAAAAAGGAGTGGTAGCAGTGGAAGTGTGAATACTAGTACGGTATGCCAATCGAGCAAAAGGAAGGTGTGTATGCCAATCCTTCCCAGTATCGTTAACCACTTTCATGAGAATTTTGTTTAGGGTTTTATTGGTGGATTCTACTTGGCCATTGGTTTGTGGGTAATATGGTGAAGAGAAAATTATTTGAATACCGAAGGCATCACAAAGTTTCTTTAAGTTTTTTTTTGAATTGTTTTCCATTATCAGTGATGAGGCGATGTGGAAAACTAAAGTGGCAAATAATGTGATGATTTATGAATTCACATATTTTCTCGGCTTTCTTCGAGATGAGGGGTATGGATTCAACCCATTTGGTGTAGTAGTCGGTAAGGTGATGATCCATTGAAGTCTCTAGGAAGAGTGGGTATTGATATCTTTGAAAAGATCCAAACCCCACCGAGAGAAGGGCCAAAGATCATGAGCGACGGTAAGGCATGACTAGGTGTGTGATGAAGATTGACATGTTGTTGAAACTTTACACAATTCTTAACGTAGTCAAAAAATCATGATTAAGGGTTGGCTAGTAATAGCCTAGGCGAAGAATGCATTCAAAGCAACAACAAGGCAAGCCGAATTGACCTCCACATATGCCATCATGGACTTCTTTAATAGTATAAGGGATTTTAGAACTCGTAAGGCATCGTAAGAAAATACCGTCAAAGCCACACTTATAGAGGAGGCCACCCATGGCGACATAATGAGAGCACACCATTTGAGAAAGGCTCATTTTCCATTACGTGTGAGGTTAGAAGGTAATATAGAAAGAGAAAGGTAGTCTCTGCAAGTGCTTATACCAAAGGTCTTGTTTTTAGTGAGGCGGTTCGGGCGAGGTTAACACTTTGTAAGGTGCATAAGAAGGTCTCTATAGTCATTTCACGGTGATAAATATGTCCGAATCGATGGGTGAAGCAGGTATCTAGGAAGTGAGGTAGGCCATGGTGTCCACAAATTTATTGGTGGACCATGGAACAATTTCAATTTTATAGTAGTCGAAGGTATTCAAAAGTGTGCCCACGTAATGGTTATACTCTTGAAGTGTTTCATTGCAACATTGATATAAACCATTGACTTGGTTTACTACCAGTTAGGAATCACCAAAGATGTCAATGGACTTAACATCTAAGGCATGAGTGGTAAGGATACCTAATACGAGCACTTCTTACTCAGCACTATTGTTAGTGCACTCGAAGTTGAGTTTGAACATGATAAAGGCATGGGTTCACCATCAAGAGGGAAAAGGATGACACCTACACCACCCCCAAACTGGTATTTAGAGCCATCAAATAATAAAGTCATCTTGTAAGGGTCATCATCCAAAGAGAGAGTAGCAATGGATTCATCATGGAAATCAAAGTTTGAAGATTGATTCCCAAAAAAGGGGGCATAAACAAGCTAGTCAAGAATGGCACAGTCCTTGATAGATTTTTGATGAATGAATTTGAGGTCTATTTCAGTGAGAAGCATGAGCCAACGTGCGGCACATTGATTTTGGTAAGGTTTGGCATACATGAAGTGTAAGGGGTTGGTGTTGGTCACAACATAGGTTTTGTGGTTGAGTAGGTAATGGCGGAGTTTGGTGGCAACAAAAACTAAGGCTAAGAAAAGTTTTTGGCATGGGTGTATCAGGTTTCGTAGTCCAGAAGAGTATGGCTTATGTAATAAGTTTCCTGCTTCCTATGTTATTCATCATGATGAGCAAGAATGGCCCCTAAGGATTGATCGGTAGCAGAGATGTATAAGTAGAAGGGTTGATCATATTTAGGTGGAATGAGCACGGGTGGTTAGAGAAGGTATTGTTTTAAGGCCTCAAAATATTTGTGGCATTCATCATCCCATTTGAAGGAGACATCCTTTTTAAGGAGGTGATGAAATGGTTGACAACTATTAGATAGTTGAGGAATAAATAGACAAATAAATTGTAACTTGTCTTGCAAACTATGAAGTTGGTGAAGGTTAGTGGGTGGAGGCATTTCGAGAATGGCCTTGACTTTAGCAAGGTCAACCTCTATACCATGTAAGGAAATGATAAATCCCAAGAGATTTCCCCAGAGAACCGTGAAGACAAATTTCTTGGGTTGAAGGTGAACACAATACTTAATGAGTCGATCAAATATGGTTTTCAAGATTTAAGATTCTCACTCGATGTTTGGATTTTACGAGGATATTGTCTACATAATATTCTAAAATGTGGTTCATGATGTCATGGAAAATGTAAGTCACAGCCTTCTTTATATGTGGCACCAGTGTTTTTAAGGCCAAAAGGCATGACTCGATAGCGAAAGGTCCCCAAGGGGTGATGAATGATGTTTTGTGTTGATCTTCTAGGGCAAGAAAGATTTGGTTATAACTTGAGAGGTCATCCATAAGTAATAACATCTCATGGCTAGTGGTAAGATGAACGAGTTGATCGATACCAAGAAGAGAGAAAGTTGTCCTTTGGGAAAGTGAGGTTAAGGTCACGAGAAGTTTGTGTAAATGTGAAGTCCCCCATCACTTTTAGTGCGGGGACAATGTTATAAATCCATTTGGGGTAATCAATGGGTAAGATGAAGCAAACTTAAATAAGGCGTTGAAGTTCTTCTTTGACCGAGAAGAGAAATGCGAGGGTGCATTTTCCTCAACTTTTTTATGGGTGTAGCATCGGGAATGGTCACAATATTATGCACCACTTTGGTGGGATCAATACCAGGCATATCAATATAGGACCAACCAGTGAAATCATGGTTGTGATTTTTAAGAAAAGAAGTGATAGCTTCTGTTCAACAACATTTAGAGATTGGTCAATCTTGAGAATGTGTGGGTCATCCTCGAGTGTGAATGTTGACTTTGATAGTCGATTCATTCAACATTTTTGCATCTTAAAAGGAAATGACCGTGAATGTAAGAGTCTTCTGCACCAAGGTAGTTGAGTATAGACTCGTCATCCCGACATTGAATGACATTAATAGAAGTTGTATCATCCTCGATCATATCAAGATATAGGAAGGGAAGAGAAGAGGGAACCTTCCATTGTGTTGATAAGTCGAGAGGTCCCAAGGAAATGGTGTTTATGAAAAAAAAAAAAAGTGAGGAGGGATAGATTCGGGATCCATCGACTTTGTTGGTGAAGGTTGTGAATGTGGAGTAGGTGAATAAGGTGGAGAGGGTCAATGTCTTTAATGAGTTCAATGTAGGCCTTCATGGTAGGTAGTTTGGTAAATCTGATACCACTACGATCATTGTGTTTGCGAGTAGTACATGAAATAATGGTGTGATGACCTTACTCATAAAATCCAAACCCAAAACCCTTCCATGCACATTGGTGGAGGAAAGTTTGAGCAAAGAAGCGGTTGGTGATTGAATTAGAAGGTCAACCAAAAAGGGTTGGGTTTGTGATGGTGGCTCAGGTGTGTAAGTGGAAGTATCAAGTCCCCCATAGGTGAGATGGGTGTGAAGGTGGGGAGGACCATAAAGGAGACATTCACCTATGTGGTGATCATAGTGAGGATGTTGGTGAAGGTTTCCATACTCTTTTGGAGTAAGGAATTTATTGACATTGTATAGGCGATACTCCCCATAGTGAGGCATTGAAAAAAACCATCCAAGGATCTGTGGTTAGTATGTTGGTAGCTGAAATAGACTAATTTTTAGAGGCTAGATCAGAGGAGGTATTGGTTGGTTGAGAGGTAGATGGGTGATTGGTGGAGGCTACAACAACAATAGGAATAGAAGACTTAGGTGTGGGTGAGGTAGTTGCGGCATCGGTGGATGGGGTCGTGGGTGAAGAAGAAGTGGCTAGGCGGTAGAAGACTTAATGTGTATAAGAACATCATCAGGTCGGTAAAGCATGTTGTAGGTTTTGAAAGGTGATGGGTTGATTGGAATGGTATAGGTACATCCTTTAGGTTCAAACTTCACACAACGATGCAAAGTGGAAGGAACAGAGCCCATGACGTGAATCTAGGGTATGCGAAGAAACATATTATATTGAAACTCCCCTTCCAAGATGTAAAATAACTCGAAAATAGTGCGGGGACCCACAAAAATGTGGAGGATGATAGTTCCAAGTGTAGAAGTGCGAGAATCATTAAATGAGTGCAACATGATGGGATTTTTATGCATGTAATTGTTGGGTATGCACATTTGGTTGAATGTGTGGGAGGATATGATGTTAATGCTAGCACCCCCATTGATCATATAACATGTCGTATGCATATTATTGATATGGACGGAGATGAAAAGAGAAAGATCAGGGTCATCGGTTTGGTGTGGTGTGATCTCTTCATCCAAAAAAGCTAGGGCGGTAACTTGGTGAGTAGGTGGAGGTGTAGCGGTAGGTGGTAATTTGGTGAGAGAGGTGACATGATGAGGTGTGATAATGGAGGCTACGGGTGTGGGATCATTGGGTAAAACCTCAATAGATTGAAGGACCTCCATGAGGGCTTGAACGATGTGACTCTGAGGTTTGGATGAGATCATATAGGGAGATTTTGAGAAAGATTGGTGTAATTGTTTGAGCATCGCATGAAGCATAACCCCATCAGAAATAGGATATACAGGACCACAGATAGTGACTTTAGGTGCGGGTGCAACTGGTATGTTGGGTATGGGGTTGGTTGATGGGTTGGTTTCCTTGTCTTTCCCTTTGTCTTTCTGAGTATGGGTGGCAACGTGGACCATGTTGATTTGAGGCAAAGAGGTAGATGGAGAAGGTTTTCCATGAAAGGTATAATGATAGGAAAGATAAAAACTGAGAGGTGGGTAGGAACCTTGTGAAATGAGTTGGGAACACCAGCATTTAGAGGTGGTTAATCTATTTCTCTTATACGGACCATGTTGATTTCAAATTTTGGGGTGGATAGAAATGTTGTGGGGTGAAGATGGGGGTTGCGGTGTAGGTGTAAGAAGAAGATGTGGGGAAACTAGTAGAGGTGAAATAGGGTCATCGTCAGGAGATCATCATCATCAAAATTTGGGTCGAAAGGACATAATTGTTTTAAACCCTCACATCATTGTCCTGGTACACGATGGTAAGCACAAATTTTAGTATCGTCAAACCCTTTTGGTTTAGGTTTGAGAAGGTCATAAGAGTGGTATATAGGGGAGATTTCCAGGTAGGTTAATAATAATGGGTAGGATCTACCAGTGGATCACAATGTGAAGTAAATGTGGGTTTGGGTGGAAGAATGGGTAGTTGGGGTGATGTTGTGATCGGTTTTGGCGCGGTGAATGGGATCTCAGGTTGCATAGTCTTTCTTAGGTAGAGGTAAAGTGTGCATTGGAAACAACAATAGAAGGAGCATTAGGTTTAACACTCCTTTGGAGACTTAATGGGTGTTTTAATTTTTGTTGCATTTTCTTAGGTAGAGGTGAGGAAGAAGCATGTGATGTGGATGGAAAGGCATATGGTGAGAGAGAACAGTGACCCATGGGGATAATTTAGGTGCCATGGTGGGTGTTAGTCAAGGTTGAGAAAGAGGCACGGGGTGGAAGGAAGGAAAATGTCATGGGTAGTGATGGAGATATGAAGGTAATGGTGGTATAGGAGGTAAAAGGGTTACAGTGATGATGGGGGTGTGTGGTTCATTTAGGCATAACTATGGGCATGGTAAAGGGGTTGGGAGAGTTTTGGATTTACTTTTGGAGGGTAGTTGTTTGGTTAGGGTTGAGGGTGAGGTCCTAGGATGGACGGTAGAGGTGAAGGTGAAAAAGGTGTGATAGGTGAGGGCGGTGTATGTGGCCTAGAAGGTTGGGTTTTTCTTTTAGGTTTGGGGATAGGTTCAATAGGTATTCAAGAAGATGTGGCCAAGTCTAGCTTGATAGGAGGATGGGTAGGGTTTGATGTCGGTGTGACCCCTAAGGTGTTAACGGGTTTAGATACAATAGGTGATGTTGGAACACGTCGGCTAGTAAGTAAAGGGTTAGGTGTAGATGAGGATGATGCAACAAAAGATGTATCAAGAGTTATGGTCATGTGTGGTTTGGGTGGTTGAAACACCTTCGGGTAGATAGTAGAAGTATCGGTGAGGGACAACTACATTTGGGTTAAGGCCGGGAGTAGAAGACGTCCCCAAAGTGAGGCTCTATCAACATAATCCAGGTGATCGGCCAAATGTGAAAATGGTACTATTGTAGATGAGGTAGATGTGGATCGAGTGGTGATTCCCGTGAAATGTGTCTGAGATATAGGGAAATCACTATCTTTGGCCTCTGTAGGTAAGAGAGCCAAAAGTAGGTTAGTAGGGTCTTGGGTGGCTGATGGAGAATGGTCACCTAGTGGTAAAGACATTTCTACTAGATCTTGGATAGGTGAGGGAGATGATGGGTGCTCCCTATGGGTGGAGGAGGTATGATTGGTGACAGCTCACTAGGTGGAGAAGCTAAATGTGAAATGGTCTCAGTGCTAATAAGAGGATCCTCCTTAAGTGAAGGAGGAGATGAAGGGTATTCCTATGTGGGTGGAGGAATAGATGAAGTAGGTTCCTATGTAGGTAGAGGACTTCATGATAGGATTTCCTCGATGGAGGGAATAGGAGATAAGTGAGAAACAACTGGTATGTCAGTGAAAATAGCATGGACCACATGTATTACTATCATTATTTGAGGCATCACCAGTTTGGTCAGAAGACGGGGAATGATTAGGAAATGGTTTCTTGAAAATGTGGAGGTTTTGGTTGGTAGGTGCATTCGGATTATCCAAGACTAACTCGCTACTCTCGAGCATTTCTTGAACAATGTTTTTGAAAGTGATGCAATTTCCATCACTTTGTGACCTTTTACATGATGATAGTTACAGAAGTCATTCTCTTTATACCATGCAGGTGTGGGGCGAGCAGGATCAAATCCAGTGTGTGGTTTTATAGGAGGAAGGGTGATAGCACCAACTTTAATCATATTTTCTAAAACAAGATGAATATGGCTCCCCATTGGGGTGTATTTTCTTCTATTTGAATTGAAAAGTCTGACCGAGAAAAAGATTAGATGTAGGTTTAGCATGGTTGGATGGATGGGTAGGGCCAGCCTTGAGTACCACCACATTGGTGGTTCCCTTGGCTTTGGAATAGCTCATTCTGAGGTTTCGAGGAAGAAGAGGTATCATTTGATTTGAACGAAGTATTCTTATTTTGTAGTTGGATTTTCTTTTCTTTGATGGCTGAATCTCTAGTTTTCGTGCCATAGTGAATGCCTCATCAAATGTTTGGAAAGTTTGCACCTGCAAGGTCGGTGAAATATGTCTAGCACAAGCCCGTGTGAAGAGCTCTATGAGTTCGGTTTGTGGTAATTGGAAAGTGAGTTGATTGATCAGGCTATGCCAACGAGCAACAAAATCTGCGATAGATTCATCATCATATTGATGCATGTAGAGTAGAGGTCAGTCATGGTAACCTTCTTAATGACATTAATCGAGAAGTGATCTAAGAAGGCTTGGGCTATCTGATTGAATGAGAAGATAGAATGTCTAGGTAACCCACTATACCAGTCCAATGCGGGCCTGATCAGAGACATGGGAAAGGTCCTCAAAAGCAAAAGCATCATCATGGGAAATAAGATAGCACCCATGTTTGAAAGACCGCAAATGTTGTTGCAGGTCCTCTTTGTTGTTGAAGCGGTTAAATTTTGGCATCTCCCAATGTATGGGATATGGACGAATAGGAATGGATGGGTGAATGGGCTCATTACAAATTTCATCATAGGTGAGAGAATTGCATGAGCTAGAAACCAATGCCTCTAGTGTCTACATCTTGTCCATCATTAGCTTGATGAAGTCATTGTTAGGTTGCGAAGATTGGGTACCTCCTGTAGCAAAAGGGGGTTGGTGTTAAACATATGAAGAGTGTGACATTCCAGTGTATGGTGATGCCAAATAAGGAGGTGGGAATTGGGAGAATGACATAGGGGTACATTCTCGAAATGAGCGATAGATGAAATGAGTTGTCACTTGATAGTAGGTGTATGAAGGTGGGATGGTTGTAGTGACTCTAGTAGTGATAGGGGGAGAGGACTATGGAATAGAGAGGAAAATGTTTTGAAATGGGGTAGTGGTCATCAACACCAGAGGTGGTTGTGTTGTAATTGGTATATGTGGGACAATAGGTGTGGATGAGGATATGTTCTGGGTGGTTGATGAAGGTATGGTGGAGACTAAGTGGGTGCAATAGATGTGGGAGATGCATGCGTGGTAAAGCTGCAAGGGGCTGAGATGTGAAATGACTAGGGATAAAGTGGGTGAGGGTAATGTGGAGAGAAGGGCGATACAGTGGGCATGGAAGTAGGGCGAGTCGGGATACGGGCATGTTGTATATCAACTGACCTGAGGCATCTCAAGTGGATGAATGGGTGAGGTAGAAGTGCAAGGATCTGCTGGTTCTGATCAAGGAGTCATGCAAACTCCTCGTCACTTGTGGAAATAGTGATAGGTTGGTTGGGATCCATGGGTGATAGAATGGAAGGTGGTGAAGGGATAGGTGGGAGTGGTTAAGACTAGTGTGGAATATGAGAGCATTTTCGTGACTACGATTTAGCACCATGTGGACAAGGACTGATCTGGTAAGAATGTATTCTATTTTAAATGACACAGAACACAACAGAAGTAGGAAAACAAGTAGTGGTAAGTGGATTAGGTCAATAGGTGAGTTGTAAAACAACAAAGGTTGACTTGACTAGTTAGGTTAAACCAATGTCGATTAGGGAAACTAATGTCCGCTTAGGTAAACCGATGTCGATCACTATGAGAAAAGAACAATTTGTGAAATGAGGCAACAAACTAAAATTTCTAGACAGAGATAAGTTGTAGGATGGATGTTATCAAAACCAGGAAGGTATGACCAGTGATAGGAACTTTTAACAGCAAAGAAGATGAAGCAGGTGTCCTTTTGGGCAGGTTAACCAAAAGGACTATAAACCGATGCATTGGTTGGGTAAAACCAACAATGGTAGGAGGGTAACGATGATGGTCATTGGAATGACACTGTTCTTGTGAAATTGAAACAGAGATGAAGAAAAATGGTTGTGATTTAAAATCAAGTATGGAATCAAACCCATAAATCTGAGAATGATACGAGATGAGGCCTAGGCACACACTCAGACGAAGTCGGAATACACCAACTATGATGAGGAGTGTGTAAGGAGAAATAAAAGATGAAGAACGTAATCTCACACCTCAAAACACAAGTCAAATAAAAACACTAAGAAATATATGATCCTAAGAGTGCCTATTCTATTACATTTGTTCAGCTTATGCTATTTTGGGACTGACTGTATGAACTGTAAAATAGAGTTTTTTTGGTGAGGAAGGCTTCCTACGAAGAAGGAGATCTAAAAGGTGAGGTTTCAGGAATGTTATGGTGGGGGCGTGTCCTCTGAGATATGACTCGACAGAAGTAACGAGCTAGGGAGTACCGACAATCCTCTGATTAGTGTGATTCTTTGCTAGGCATTCCCAAGAAGGAAATTGTTTCAGAAAGATGTGTTAATTAAAATTTTGTGTAGTTTGGATAAGACTCAGAAGAAGAGAGAAAGTGCTTTCTATGATTTATTTGTCAACCATCAGCTGGGCATGACTTCCAGCATATAGGTTGCCCTCATTTAATGTGCACTAATGCAATAAAGTAGAATGAAATGTGGTTAATTTTAAGCCCAAATCAAAAATGTGATATTCAATGACACAAAGAGGTGAACAAGAAGAGGGATGCTCTTTCACTAAAATGTAGAAAGTGAGAAGAAAGGATTCTTTTTAAGCACACCAAAAGAAATATTTCCTTTAGAGAAAATAGAAAGAAAAGAAGATTACCAAAGAAGAAAATTAATGTGTATGCTTTTTGGAAGGGAAACAAACACACAAATTTTCCTAAGAATGAAGAAAATGTAAGGAACCCCGAATGGGTCCCACCGGGCGTGCCAAAATGTTTCACCTAATTCTTAGACATTTCTAGGAAGTACCTGATGAAATAGATAAGGTAATGGCCTCCTAGGAGGAACTACCTGAAATTCCTTTTGAAAACAAGACCAAAAAAGAGATGAACATTATATTACGATATGTGGTGGACTGCCTAGCATATGCTAGATCTAGGAAGTGTGATACTTCCTAGATGGCTATCTATCCATTGTTTAAGAAATTTAATGTGATAAATGAAATAAATGTTGTCCTACTATAGTCAATATGATTTAGGTATCTCATACAAAATATCTAATCAAACAAATCTAACATGCTAGGCTAGAATACAATATGGGGGTTAGGTAAATGGTTCTAGGTTTCTGCGGTTTAGGCATAGGTCCGAAAAGGGTCACAGAAATTATGGGTAACTAGGTGACGGGTAAGTGGGTGTTGTTACTGCAGTAAGTGGGTGTTGTTAGGTAGTGTGGCGAGAAATAGAGATCGATGTTAGTCTAAGGGTAACCGATTTCGGTTAAGGGTGACCAACGCCGTTCACTAATAAAAAGGAGAGGGTCAAGAACAGAGGTCTAGAGGAGGCTTTTCAAGTTGGTAAGCACACGAGTGAGGTATTCGTGAGGTCTAGGTGGGGTATCGGGCTAGTGGACAAATTTACAAGGATTTAGGTGGAAATAGGTTGAGCTATAGGTTGAGATGGAAGGTGGTGGTATGAGGATAATATATTTTAGGCTAACCAACATCGGTTAAGGAGAACTGATGCCGGTTACTTATGGGATCTGGGAATATCTCGAAATGAGTTTTTGGTCCCCTTTGTGATTACACAAAGGACTAGGGTTTGTCGAAATGAGGTATTAGGTGGTTTCGATGTGATTTGGAAGGTTTTGGGGATATGGGGTTAAGTATCAAAGGAGATCAAATGGGGGTTGGAAGAGAAAATAATATACGAAGGGATGAAAATACAATAAAACAATAAAGAAACCAGAGGAGTAAAATGTTTTACATACTTGGAACCTTTTTCTAGATGTCCATGAGTGAGGAATGAATTCTTTGGTATGAGGGTGAAGGTTATGGAGGATCACCAAACATTGAAGAGCTCTTGCATGGGCTTCCTTTGCTTTCTTTCTTGCTTGGCTAGATTAAATCGGTGCTTGTATGAGTGAGTTGGATGGTGTTGGGTGAGTGCTGGATTTTGTGCAAGAAATAATGCTTGCTCTGGTTGCTTGCATTTTGTACTCATGATCTATGGAATTTCCAACCTCGAGAATAAGGTTTCCAAAAGGGATTAAGGGTGACTGACAGTGGTTATGGGCTGACCGGTGTCGGTTTAGGGGTAACCAACAACATTTACGATGGGATTCCCTAAGTTAACTAAAAATATGATATCATGGCTATAACGGCTGCCATATCTCACTATTCCTCCGGAAAGGAGTGGGGTTACTATTTGTGTCTGCTGGGGAATGAGGTGTATACATTCATTTCTAGAGTGTTGGTTAGGTTTTAGTTAGTCATGAAAATATACTAAGAATAGGATTATGGTGAGGTTGTTAGGTGAGGTGTCTTGGTGATGTGGAGGGTGGGTATTAAGGTAATTAGGATAGTTAAATAATAGATATGATGAGGATAGAGATAAATTTAATTAAATTAATACTAGTGTGGTGAAAAGGGGCCATGGTTAGGTAAGTGTTTGTAAGTTAATTAATTAACAAGGGGCTAAGGGAAGTGTGACCTGATTTTCATGTCTACACATATACATCATGGAAATAATTAAATTAATGCATTATATTCATATGAATATCATTAAAATTCCTAGACAATTACATTGCCTTCAGAAAACATGTAAATAAAAGATAGAAGTATCGTTTTACTACTCCTATTCTCCGAGTACCTACAATCACCATGAGGTCAGCCCTAGAAATACTATGGAAATACCCTACACTATCCAAATATTCATAATTTCGAACAAATTTAAATTAAAGAGGAGAGAGAGGGAGAGATAGGGAGGAAAATAAGACAGTTCATTTCTCATGCATTCACAAATTCAAATTAATTTGCACTTAACGTTTTGGTATAAGAGGGAGAGATAGTAAGGTTGAGAGATAAGGTTTAGAGGCATTTTATTTTCCATTCACAAATTCATAACCAACCATTTACACTTCATGTCCATTTTATTTTCATTTCAAACAAATTTACACTTCCCAATTCGTTTACATTTTCAAATCAACCAAAGTATCATATTAATTTCTAGACAGAGAGAAGAGGGTGGACAAAGAAAAAAATCACACAATTAAAAATACATTCGGACATGATAAAAGATAGAATAATATTATAAATAGCATTATGATAGTTTTAGGAGGTTACACACGTGGCTATAAGACAAACGAGACTCTCGAAGAAGAATATAGCTAAAGTAATAAGTTGAGTAAACTAACCCAAACATCAAAAGTGTTTACAAACTAGGTTTTCAAAGTACTCGGTTTCAGTTTTATTACAATGAACAAATCTTAAGTTACAAGGAAACTCTCAAACTAGTTAACATAATTACATTAGCGACTATTATCACTCATAGACCGGTGGTCTCGAGAACCCACTTGCAAAAATAGTCTCCATAGGAATCTTAATTCAAATGAAGGTGGTTTATGATTCTCTTGTTAACATACTAGAGGTAGGTGGTAGTGGTTTTCATTTTCTCTCAAAATAATCGGAAACCGTAGTTCGAAACCAATCACATTTTATTAAAATGAGCACGTCACTTCAAGTGACTGATAAGCTAAGTGGGACTATAAATTCAACATAAAAGGGTGTTAATTAAGTTCAAATAACTTTGTAATTTTCCCCATGGTGTCCCACATTACAAAGGCTCATGCAATGAGTTTCAGGTTTGTGGTATATTTTAGTGTGGCGCTCCATGCGCATGACATTCAAGATTTTATTTTTTTGATGTTTTGATAGTTCATGTAAAGGAATGATTTGGTAATTTTTGAAATTATGTTACCTATCATTAAAAATTTAATTTCAAAAATTTTGAAATGATGAAGCTAAATTTGATGCAAGAGAAAAAGGGGAAAACCATACCTATTTTTTCATAACATGTGATCCCTACATTCGATGAGGCTGCATAACTCACCACATCCACAAAGAAAACACCACGAGACCAAGCATGATGAGTTTCAAAAACTTACAACTAGACATAGTGGCACCAAATTCACATAATGAGATATAATGCCATCTTAGTATCTCCTCCAAACAACCAGAACTGGCACCAAGGCATAGAAAAGGTTCCTTTTACCTTCTCAAATGCTTCATTTAGACCAAACCGACAAGGCACTAGAAAAATAACCTATTTCTTTTAGCTCCTGCTCTTTACTTTACTTGGAAGTCTATATAACCTCTTAAACACATCCATTATATGTCAATCCATCTATCAATACAATCCCCTAGACTATGTTACTGTTAGGCATTTGGAATTAATCCTAAAACTAAGATTCCTTTGAAATTTATTAAGGCTATTAAATTAATTTACTCTCATTGTAGCTTCCCCTATGGAATTCCATGATATGAAATTTGGCTAAGGAATTTATTCAACATATTTTGTTAAAAATTGGTGAAGAATTTGGATTGGAAAGAACAAATAGAGGGTTTCATGCGAGACGAAGAGTGGAAGAGATAAATTTGTAGAGACATGCATGGAATAATAGGAATGGTAACTTTCAATGTTTAAATTATTACTATAACTACTTGGATTAATAGATAATGATCAGGGAAAATAAAAAATGTTGCAAAGGTTACAATCCACGTAGCACATATTCTCAAAAACAGAAGAAGATAAATCATAATGGTTGGGCTTCAAACCCAATGAACTACCCTCTTAGCCTCAATATTTTTCTTCCTCTGCATGAAAAATAACAACACAATAACTTGTAGACACCTCCTTTCCTCTTAGAGATAATTCAAACCACTTCATACACAAATACATAACCGAGTAGTCTATTTGTATAAAGTAAAATTAGGATATATTGCGGATACATATTTATCTCCTTGCACAGATAATTTAATGTAGAATGGGATTTATTTTAGGAAAACTTACAACTAGATTTCCATTTAGCACGATTCCCAAACATTTTATTTATTTAATTATGTGAGTCTAAAACCCATTTTTACCACTGATAGTAATGAAAAGCTTTAACTTTTGGAGTTTATGCACCTAACTAATTACTACTAAATTTACAACGTAACTTGGGTTTAACTATGGTTAAGACATTTGGATCTAAAATAAAGTTCTTGTAATATTATGCAAGGAGAATGGTAGGTTTGCAGACTATTTAGGTTGAATCTCTCTCCATAAATGTTGCATGCTGAAAATGTTTCCCTCCCATGACACAAACCACCTTCTTGCCAATTCTCACCAAATTCACATCACCCACCAGGCCCATGCAATTACATCATTTTTCATTTTTCATTATTTTGTTTTTTTATGTTGGGCACTACCTTTCCCTCTTGTTATAAGAGCATCGTCCTAAATGTGACAAAACACCAAGGCTTGAAGGATACATAGGAAATATATTTTAACATTAACACATGCGATTTAGCAAAACAAGTTTTTGGTACAAAGTGAACATAAGGATGCGAGAAAAAAATTGGAAATAAATTAAATTTTAATGTTCTCGTGAAGATTGGTAGTTAGTTATCCTTTACATTATTTTTTCAATCACAAGCTCTTACTATTTCATTGTAAAATATTTCAATCGTTAAAAATTTCAAATCCATAGTGAATTCAAATCTTAGTTTTATCATCACTTTGAACATGTTCGATTTTGTTTTATTATAAGTGTAATAAAAAATTATTAGTTTTATTGATTGCACTATTCAATTGTTTTATGTTCCCAATGTTATCACTTGTTATGAATTTTAATTTTTTTCCAATAGGTTTTATGAAGCAATTGAAATCACCATGTCACAAAAGGTCTACATCTCAATACTAGTAACCCACAATTCACATTTTTAACACATTTTCAAGATTGTACCACCAAAATATCGTTAACCGAGCCATGACAAGAAACACATAATCCATATGACTTAAAACTCAACACATATACCCCAATCTTAAGTCAATTACACATCACATTCCTAAAATACAATAAGGCATCATGAAATACGTATTCAACATGTTTTACATGACCCACAACTATACATGATAACCATACAACAACAAGATAATATCCAATAGCTCATGCTAACAATGAGGATCAAAAATCCTCAAACGTAATGCAACATAAACAAAATGAATCACATGAGTGACTCATTAATAAACATAAGAACCATAATCGGCATACAAACATCATTAACTTCCCAATAGCATCGTGATCCAAGCACTATCAAGAAATAACATCTCCCAAAGTACCAAGCACGAGTCAATATCTCCCATCAACATGAGTAAAAAAGTCTTCGTCTTACACTAACAATAACCAAATATCGTAAGCCACCAATTTTTTTTTAAACACATAGTTTTCAAGTTTTGAATTGGTTGAAGGGTGAAAGGTGGTAGTTATTTTTGCACATGAGATGATACATAGTGGAGTGAAAATGCATATGAAAGAAGTATGATTTATGATTATCTCAAATTTTTCAAACATGAAAAGAATATTTTCAGCAAAAAGTTTGACTAATGGTTTTCAAGTATAGAAGGTTATTTTTATTTTGCAAGAAAAGGTAAGAATGATTGTGTTGGTGCTCGATTTGATCCTGCACCGTTTTCCGTAGAGATTCTCAAATCTGCCTAGTTCGTCATATTTTTCTATCTCCCAAATGGATGCGGAAAACTTTATCCTTCATTTGTATGCCATTGTAGATCCATCTCCATGATCACAAATTTTGGCGCAAATGGTGATGTTCCCCTACATTTTACTATTCAACGGGCATGTTTTCCCCATCAAATTTCATCTCAAAGGCATCTGCGCAGATATGTGGTCCCCTTTTATTGGATGAGGCATGTCGGGTCTATTTTATAAACTTGTCACTTTTGGCTATGTTTACAAAAAGGTTGAATTGGTCCCATGGCTCCGTTGAGTTCTAATTGGCTATTCCAAAGTTATGAAGTGGCAAAGAAAATTTCTCATTTTTCCCCGAAGGTGTAAATGTGTCATAAATCAAGAAGTTGTGGGAGATTGGGTCTTTTTGTGCGTAAAGGAACTATGGTGAAAAGAGTAAAAATGTATAAGAAATACCTAAGGCCTACAAGAGAACACGTGGAGATTTGAGGAAAAGGTGGATCAACGAGTTACTTTGAAGTTTTTGGATTTATTTTGTAAAATAAGTAAAGTTTTAAAGCGAACCGTGACTCATTTGGAGACCATAGAAGGACCCGTGGCGGTTTGAAAAAGATCAATTAAATCCTACGTTGAAAATTCAACTTAGCGAGAGTGCGATCCGTCGAAGGAAATTTGGAAATTTTAGTTTTTGTGAAATGGAGTAAAGGTATAAGAATGGAGGGTGACCCCACTGGGACCCACATCAAAAGGTAAGAGTGGGAGTTTTAACTTTTTTGTAAAAAAGGGTAAAGTTGCAAAAGTGAGCAAAGACTCCATTAGTTCCCAAGTTAAGCCACATGTCGAGCACGTATTTCAAAGGAACAGGAGCGGAGAAAAATGTAAAAATTACGCATTTTCTCCAAAATTCATAAAATGCAAAAAGGTTTCTGAGGTACATTTCGACTTAGATCTTTCCACGTGGATGGGTAAAATTCAAAGTTGTGAAAGGAAGAGTTCAACGATTGTGTTCGATGCATCTAGTTTTACCACCATTAACACTTCAAGTTTTAGGAGATGTGAGTATGCATCATTTTTATGGTGAATCAATGATTTCTTGTCGTTTCCATCGGAGAAGTGTAATTGAATTGTTTTAGAGCTCAATTGTGAATCGAGAGATGTTAAAGTTGAATATTTGAAACAAAATTTCTTGGGCACCTTGAAAAATGAATTTCCAGGATCCGAGGAGAAAAATTGTAAAGGAAAAGAATGAGGAGAAAAGGAATCAGTAGGTGTGAAAGATGAAAAGTGTGCTCCAAGTAATTTGCTAGAGGAGACAATGGATGCCCCAATTAAAAAATGATGGAAATATTTGAAATGATTTAATTTTTTGAATAAATGGCAACCTTTTGTTGTAAACTGTTAAGCATCACTTTACGGAATCATGACCAAATATGTAATAAACAAAGGTTAAATCGAATATTATTTTCTTGGGGGAAGCTTGGATGTAAATTGAGTGCTTATAAAGGGCATGATTTAATCATGCAAATGGTCGAGGGTAAATTTATACGAGAAAATTTGAGAAATCTTATCTTCCAGAGAGGCCATCGAGAAACTTGTTAATCTCTTGTTGTTTTAGATTTACATCATGTCAAGTTGGTTATGAGTGTAAAACCATTGGCGAGATTTGATATTATTCAAGAAACTTTCCCCTTCTAATGAATCTAATCAATTTCGAATTAATATGTGTTGATCTTGGGAAAAATAGTGTCTATTTTTATTTCGAGAATGTCTTCAAATAATTTTTCTATTCCTATTGCAATCTTATACTAAAATCTCTATGAATCACATAGATCTTATCCCTTGTGATTGTTTAGTGTTATTTGCAATTTCATTATGAGAAGAGCTTTCATATTGTAATGAGATAAATAATTTAAAATCACTTTACTCTCACTTGTTGACAAATATTGTTGATAAGTATAAGGGTGTAGCTTAGGCATGATGAACCAAATATCTTTAATGTTTAATTGATTCTTTTAACTCGATCCTTCATGTTAAATTCTTGAAGAGTGTGTGAAATTTTGTATATTTGGGCCTCCATTTATACACACCATCTGGTTGAAGTAATATTTTTGTTATTCTAAAGCATTCTATTCTAAAGTTTTCCAATTCTTGTGAAGGTTCTCAAAGATCTGGGAAAATCAAGTTTGTCTCTCTTAGCCTCCCACAAAAAAATTATTCGAACAAATGAATCCAACATGAACTACCCTTGTTTTCCCGTGTATCAAAAATAATATATTTCCATTTCCAAAATATGCGAAGCAAATCAGTCTCAATGTCTTAAGTAACCTAAGCCTTGCTTGGAAAATATCTCCATTCTTTAGAAGTGAAAACTCGTGAGAGTTAAATTGTGGTGCATTGATCATATTTTCCCAAGGTTTTTCTTTAAAATCTATGTAAAATAAGAATATCTTTATCTCCTTCAACAAAGGTTACAAAATGGGTTCTCTTACCTGGTTGAAAGGAACAACCTAAAATAGTGAGGATAGATAAAATCCTTTTAAGGTGCTATCCAATTCTTCAACACCGAGTGACAAGGAGCCAGATGAATCGTCTCCCCGGCTATAAAATGACATATATTTTGATTTGTCTGTCTCTTTGTATCTTATGAAATCTTTGATGTTGCTCAGCTTCCAGTGGAGAATAAATTTGAGTACCAACACCAAAATGGTGCCATTGCTTTGGAAAATATTTGAACAAGTGAATACATATTTGGCCCTAGTAATACTTCTTACATGATTCAAGTCCTAATACATTGTTCAAATGTCATCCTTTATCTAGATTTGTAGAAAAAAATTGAAGTTATAAGTTCTCTGTGCAATATTTCTAGTTTCCAGAAGTTATTACACTAAGTTTTTGTTGTAATTTAAAAATTCAGGTAAAGAAAGGTTATATATGATAAGCTTTGCAAGAATCATGTGTTGACAGACATTTGACAAATAATATTAGTGCATTTGCACAAATAAGGTGAGAATCCCTAGTGGTGACTCTATGTTGATTTAAATTTGTTATAAATACTAGTTTCTTAACCTATATCACGTGATATTTGTCACTAATATTTGCAAATCTGGAAGGAAGAAGATATTTTTTCATTAAATAACCTACTTTAGAAGGTTGTTTCCAGAATTGGGAAAATCAAATTCTAAAGGAAGAAGAATCTGGAAAGTTGTTGGATAACAAAAAATTAAGAAAAGAGTTATAAATTTCTGAAACTAATCAACTTGTGATTGAAGATTTCCATACATCATCAAGTGCTTCTGAATCAAGTAGTATTTTTGTCAATCTAAATTCTCCATCGGTGAGGGGCCTTCATTTTTTTGAAAAGTTTACCTCTCATTCTATCCTGTGTTTTCAAAAGTTAATAGGGTTTTCATAGAAACAGATCCTTTAGGGATATTCATTTTGAAAATTATACTCTTGTGTCCCACGAGACCCTTTTTCTCTCATTAATTTTTTTCACCTACAATATCTCCTCCTCAAAAAAATATGGCCCACCCCCACCCATACCTCCATTTGTTATTAATGACTTTGGTCTTATAAATTTTAGAGGTATGGCTAGATATCCTAATTTTGTGCCACAAGATGTAAGAAATATATTACCTAAATTTCAAGGGAATAATTCTATCACTTTGGTGATCAACATTTAAAACATTTTCTCATTATGATAGAAGACTTTGAAATCAAATTTGAAGATGTGCATATAAAATTTTTTATTCACACTCTTGAGGAGGATGCACATGACTAGTACAAATCTTTGCCGAGACAATTCAATAGACTCATGGACGAGAAATGAAGAAGGTTTTTAGGTTGCGGTATGGGGATAAGACGGATCTCAAGCTTCTTTTATTTGAGTTTGAAAATATAAAGAAAAATTCTAATGAGTCAGTCTATGATTTTAATACTAGATTCAACAAAACATTGAGAAGGTTGCCTATCATCTTAAGGCATAGTTATGAATCTTTTTTGATAAAGTATTATGATGCATTTGACAAGAAGGCTACATATTATTTAAGGGATAAAAACCCTGCAACTTTGAGGAAAACCTCTACCATGGCTCTCTTGATTTAAAATAACATCAAGGCATTAGGTAAGCCTCCTAAAAGAGAGGGTGTTAAGTTGACCAATCCAGAAAACCTCAATCAAGCAAGGATGTGGATTTGGAGGAGGTTATAAAAAATTTGGTCGGAGTTTTTAAAGAGATATCTTATAAGTTAGCCCAATAAGAGAAAGGGATTAGACAAAGTTGCCAAGGTTAGCACAAACCATAAGCCCGAGAAAGATTTGGTAATAATCCTAGAGGTGATCAAATATCTGATGACAAAGGAAAAGGGCACAAGTGGTAAAGAAATAGAAAGCCCCGACCTCATGAAAATAGAATGGTGCTTGATCCTTTGACTACTAGGGTTATTGTTTTGGAAGAATCCAATGAAATTGATTGGTGTTATAGATTATTCTTGCCCCATTCTCCATGTGAAGAAGATCAACAAGTTGAGGAAAAAGATGATGATGAGACATATTAAGATGCATGCATGATGGAGATCCTGCATTTTCACAGCGGGAGCAATTTTAACTAAATTAATCGGTATGAGAAATGTTGAATTTTTTGGTATTGCATCCACTGGGTATTACCTCTTCCTCCCACTCATGATTTTGAAATTTATATTATACAAGATTTGGATCTTCCTAATCATGATTTTGAATATTTGATGGCATTGATGATTGAAAAGTATGATGGAGGAATCCCTTTTGAAGAGGACAGGAAGTTGTTGATGAATGTCATAGTTGCCCAGGAAAAGGAACATAACACTAGGAGTAAGGCTCACAAAGGGGTAGGGTCACAAGCCAAGAAAAATATTCCATTTCTTACCGGTATATCTAAAGAAACCCCTAAGAAGGATGCATCTAGAAAAGGCCTTGTTGCCCCAAAAAAACTTATGCTCCTCCCCATACTAAAACTGTACAAAATCGTGTGTTATCAAATGAAGTTGTGAATCTCCCTCCAAAAACTGCCTTACCCAAGTACTTTCCTTGTTACATTGCCTAAATCTTTAGTCGGATCAAGGTTTCTATTCCTATTGTTGATTTTTTAGAATTCTTGAGCATATGAAAAGATCATTTGATAATTTGGGATTTACGTAGGAAATGATTACCTAGAGGCGAGAGGTGTTAATAATGTTGAAATTCCTCCAACTATTGTAGAATTGGAAAAACCACAAGCATGAGAGTAATTAGGTGAGCCACCTCAATTATATTTGGGAACGTATTTTCTTAAGTCTCGGTTGAGTGTGGATCCATTTTTTACTACTTTGATTATTAAAGACAGGTTGTTACATAACTACATGTTTGATTCTAGAGCCTCGTGTAATGTAATGCCTCTTGAGGTCATGAATGAATTAAATATTAAAGTAACATCTTCTTATAGGAAGTGTAATGCCATGGATTCTAGAGAATTTCGAGTGGTTGGATGTGTCAAAGGTTTGGTAGTACAACTTATAGGTTATCCAATAAAATACTTACCTTTGGATGTGGTTATTCTTGATTGTCTGCGCCAAATGGGGGATGTTATTATTCAAAAAAATGGGCAACTAGTGTGGGTGGAAGTTTGCAAATAGACACGTCTTATACAACCATCCCAATTGAGTTGATCCTTTTAAAGTTTTATGGTGAAAATAAAATGTTATATCTTATTGAGGAACCCAAGAATGCTTCTTATGAAGTATTGTACACGAGATGTTGATGTTACTAACTTTGTGGGATATATTAATTTCAAAGAGTATGAAATTGATCAATGCAAGTATCTTGAGCATGTCGGTTCTCCTGTAACTTTGATGTTTGATGAAGCCTCGAGAAATGTTGAAGGACATAACTTGGGCACAAATAATAAGCCTCAAAAAAATATGGTTAGATAGCAACTTGGATAAAAATAAAAACAAACATATGTCCAATTGTTAAAAATGTATCGGGACATCTTAGCATGGCCATATCCAGATTCAAATAAATTTGAAGCATCTCCTTGATTGATTTATCGAACCAAGATTCACATCTTTGTACGAGTGTATAGTATTTTCCTTTGGCTTCATTTCTGTGTTTTTGTTTTGGTTTTCCTGGTCCTTGGTGATCATTTTAGTTGGGTTCTTAGTTTCTTACGAGGAAGTTGGTTTTTGTTCCCTACTCGAAATTTGGCTCGTGATTCCGGTGCCTAACGTATTTTGGAGCTTAAATCTGCTATTCATTCTTGTGGCACTTGTTGGGAGTGCCTATCCCCGAGTCAAAGCCCATGTTGGTGCTTGATTTCATCCCACACCGTTTTCCGTAGAAATTCTCAAATCTTCTGGTTCGTCGTATTTTTCTATCTCCTTAATGGATGCATGAAAATTTTATCCTTCATTTGTATGCCATTGTAGATCCTTCTCCATGGTCACTAATTCAGTCCAAATTGTGATGTTCTGTACATTTCTTGTTCAACGAGCATGTTTTCCTCATCAAATTTCATCTCAAAGCATCTCTGATACGTGGTCCTCTTGGATTGGATGAGGCACATTGGGTCTATTTTGTAAACTTTTCACTTTTGGATATGTTTGAAAAAAGGTTGAATTGGTATCGTGGCTCTGTTGAGTTCGATTGGCTATTCAAAATTTAGGAAGTGGCGTAGAAAATTTCTCATTTTTTTCCCTGAAGGATTACATGTGTCATAAATAAAGTAGTTGTTGGAGAGCGAGTCTTTTTGTGCTTTAAGGAACTATGGTGAAAAGAGTAAAAATGTATAAGAAATACCTAAGTCCCACAAGAGAACACATGGAAATTTGAGGGAAAAGGTGGATCAGCTGGTTACTTTGAATTTTTATTATTTATTTTGTAAAATAAGTAAAGTTTTAAAGTGAACCGTGACTCAGTTGGGGACCGAGAGAAGGACCCGTGGCGCTTTGAAAAAGATCAATTAAATCCTATGTTGAAAATTCAACTTGGCGAAGGTGTAGTCTATGGGAGGAAATTTTGAAATTTTAGTTTTTGTGAAATGGAGTAAAGGTACAAAAATGGAGGGCAAACGCACTAGTACCCAAATCAAAAGTTAAGAGCGGAAGGGTGGATCGGTGGAGAAAATTTTGAAATTTCACCTTTTTTGTAAAAAGGGTAAAGTTGCAAAAGTGATCCAAGACTCCATCGATTCTTAAGTTAAACCACATGTTGGACCCATATTTCAAAGGTTAAAATTACGCATTTTCTACAAAAGTCATAAAATGTAAAAATGTTTCCTAAGGAATGTTTCACTCGAGATCTTTCCACGTGTACGGCTAAAATTCAAAGTTGTGAAAGGCGAGTTAAATGGTTGTGTTTTGATGCATTTTATTGCCATTAACTCTCCAAGTTTTCGGGAGATGTGAGTATGCATCATTTTTATGGTGAGTCGAATGATTTATTGTCATTTCTATCGAGAGAAGTGCAATTGAATTGTTTTGGAGCTCAATTGTGAACCTTAGCGATGTTAAAGTTGAATTTTGAAATAAAATTTCTCGGCACCTACAAAAATGAATTTCTAGATCCAGAGGAGAAAAATTGTAGAGGAAAAGAATGAGGAGAAAAGGACGCTGCAAGTGCAAAAGATGAAAAGCGTGCTCCAAGTAATTTGCTAGAGGAGACAAATGGATTCCCAGATTAAAACAATGATGGAAATATTTGAAATTATTTACTTTTTTGAACAAATGGCAACCTTTTTTTGTAAACCTGTTAAGCATCACTTTACGGAATCATGACCAAATATGTAATAAATAAAAGGTTCCTCAAATATTCTTTTCTTGGGGAAAGCTTTTATGTAAATTGAGTGTTATAAAGGGCATGATTTAATCATGCAAATGGTCGAGGTAAATTTCTACAAGAAAATTTGAGAAAGCTTATCTTCTAGAGAGGCCATCTAAGAAACATGTTAATCTCTTGTGGTTTTAGATTTACATCATGTCAATTTGGTTATAAGTGTACAACCATTGGCGAGCTCGATATTATTCAATAAACTTTCCCCTTTTGATGAATCTAATCAATTTCAAATTAATATGTGTTGATCTTGGGCAAAATTGTGTCTATTTTTATTTCAGAATTTATTGAAATAGTTTTTATATTCCTATTGCAATCTTATGCTCAAATATCTCTCGAATCACACAGATCTTACCCCTTGTAATCGTTTAGTGGCATTTGCAATTTCATTATGAGAATATATTCCATCTTGTAATGAGATAAACAATTTAAAATCACTTTACTCTCACTTGTTGAAAACAATTGTTGGTAAGTCTGTGGGTGTACCTTAGGTGTGATGAATCAGAGATCTTTAATGTTTAAGTGAGTCTTTTAACTCAAGCCTCCGTGTTAGATTCTTGAAGAGTTTGTGAAAATGTGCGAGATCTTGGAATCCATTGATGCACACATTTTGTTTGAAGGAATATTTTGGTTATTCTGAAGCATTATGTTTTGAAGTTTTCCAATTCTTGTGAAGGTTCTCAAATATCTAGAGAAATCAAGTTTGTCTTGCTTAGCTTTATTCTGCCATTTTTGAGCTTACACCATGTTACCCTAATTTTTCCTTCACTATTCTTTCTCTGAAATGTTTTCCTTTTGAATTGATGGTTTGTAACTTTTCCCCTAGAGTAGAATTCTTTAAAATTCTCACAAACTTGTTGATTTTCCCCAATTTGAAAGGAATATCCATATGTGCTCTATTTTGTGCCTCAATTTTTCCAAATCTACGGTCTCTAATGTTTTTTCCTTTTTACCGATCGTGAATGTTCAAAATTGATCGATTTACACTTGTATGCCTTTGAAAATCCAATTCCATGATCAAGAATTCTTTAGAAACATGTTTCAGATTTATTTAATTTCAAAAAATTTGCCATCCTTAGTGAAAAAATTGAATTCTAGGGCATACATGGATTTTTTTGTGTTTTGTGCAGTCAGAGCGGGTGTCATTTTCGATCAAATTATTTCTCAGCATTCATCGGCAATGTGGTTTGTTCTAATTGGCCAAGGACAGCAGATAATTTTTGAAATTATCGCTTTTTGCGTTTTGGCAAAAGGGCCAATTTGGTCCCATGGCTCCGCTTCACTATGATTGGTTCTAATGTTGCTTACGTGGCACTTTTTGATTAGAGGAGCGGTGGATATTTTTAAGAACTTGTTATTTTTAGCTACTTTGGCTAAAATTTTCAAATTACCTCATGGCCGTGCCATGTGCTAATTTTCCTAGTTTTGAAGCATCGGGGAAAATTTGTAAATTTTTCCCGAAAATGATGACGTGTCTTCTTTTGATTGGGTGGGAAGTGGCGGGTATTTTTGGTGCTCTAAGGCATTTTGGAAAAAATTTCAAAATGAAGAAAAATTCCTAAGTCCTACGACCAATCAAAATGGAACATGTGGCGGCTTCGTAGTCAAGGATGGAATTATAGGTGGTCAGGTTCTTTTGAAGTTTTTTGACTTTATTTGGTTAAAAAATTAAAGTCATAAAACAAACCGGAACTAGAGGCTAGTGGAAGACCTAGAAAAGATTGCCTTTTGGAGAAAGGGAAAAAAGTTATGAAAACGACCGGGGGTTTTAGAACAAATCGGGGAGAGGACACGTGGATGGATCAAGGGTAGATGGTATGTGTATTGGCGGTTGACTTAGAGAATTTTTGCCTTTTTTCGGAAAAAGTATCAAAATGAAGTTTTCAACTAAAAGCCCGTAGCCAATTAGAAAAAATACATGGCATTTTGAAGTGGCGGGGATGCGGGGCTTGAGAGGAAAGATTGTTTTTTTCCTTTTTAGTGAAAGTGCTTATGTTTTAGCAATTGAGTGCAGCCCGACAAAGAAGGAAATCTTAAGCTTGCGTGGATCGGTGGGCTGCTTAGGAGGAAAGAAAGATTTTTCCTCTTTGGAAAAATGAGTTAAGATTAAAAAATGAAGCATGCCTCCACAACCCGATTCGATTGAGACACGTGGCCCAATTTTAAAAGGTCAAAGGGGAGCCCGGGCCACCTGTGGGTTTTAAAAAATTTCAAATTTTGTGAAGGTGGTATGAAGAAAAAAGGAGAGTCATGGCCCCATAGTGAGTCACGAGAAAAACACGTGGCATGGAAAGAATCGAAGATGCGGGCCCTCGAGGTAATTTGGAAAAAATTATTTTTTCCAAAAGGAGGTAAGGATGCGAGAATTTTCACACGTTTCCACTAGAACCCACATTGGGACACATGTCAAGCTTGTTTTCAAGAGGTAGAGGTGCGGAGCAAAATGTCAAATTTTTCATTTTCTACCAAAAATTTTAAAAGCTAAAATGAAGCTCCCGATCCATTTCCAATAGAATGGTGCCACCGATCATTTCTTATAAAAAGTGCAAAATGGAAAAAGGCACCTCCAAGGCCCGTCTCCAATGGTTTTTCTCCATGTGGATGGCTGGGGTTTTATGTTAAAAGGGGGAAATCGATGGTTCCTATGCGTTGCACCATTTTGACCGCCATTCAAGCTCCAGGAAGCTTGGGGATGCAATTTTTGCATCAATCTTCACCAAATTTTTAGAAAATTCATGTCTTTTTCTCCTTTAAGGATTAATGGAGTCAATTTGAAAATTCAATTTGTAGATCTAAGGTATTTTGAAATGAAATTTGGTTCAGAGCTTGAGAAAACACGTGAAATACCAAATCTAAAAGTTGCAGAGGTAGTTTTGGAAGGAGAAAAAGGTCAAATGATGAAAGAAAGAGGGTATGCATGCATGAAGGATGAAAAATGTGCCTCCACAAAGAAAATGATTCAAATATTTGCCATGATTCAACCTTTTGAAATACACGTAATTTTGGTTGCAAATCATTAAATATCATTTTCATGAATCATGAGGATTTTGGTAACAAACTTGATGCCTTGGCATATTATTTCCTTGGGAAAGAAGCCTTAGATGTAATTGAATGTTATATATTGCATGAATTTTTCATGCAAAGGGTTGGAAGAGTTTGGAAAAGCATGAGAAACTTAGAAATTTCAAGGAAAATCGGGAAGAAGCTCATCTTCTCATAAACCCACCAAAAAACTTGGTTAATGTCTTACGTGTTAGATCTTAATTCATTGGAGTTGGTTATAAGTGTATAGCCATCACATAGCTCTGAGATTGTTCCTAAAATATCCCTATTTGATGAATCTAACAACCTTTTGAGTTAATTTATGTTATTTTGGGAAATATGATGTTTGTTATCATGTTTAAATATCTACAAATAGTATTCCTTGTTCTTGTTGAAATCTTGCATTGAAATTTTTAAGAATCACATAGATCTCATCCTTATTGATAGTTTAGTGGCATTTGAACTTTTTTTTGTCGAAGAGATTTCATCGACATTGAAAATAAGCGATTTAAAATCACTTCACCTTTATTTGTTGACAGAGATTTCTTGTAAGCCTTTGGGGGTACCTTAGGCATGATTTGATCAAATATTTTTATGTTTAATTGAGTCCTTTAATTCAATATTGTATGGTGAGGTCTCAAATATTGTGTGAAAAGTGCAAACCTGGGCCTCCATTTGTGTATCTCTTCTAGTTGAAAGAACATCTTGACTATCTTGAAGAATTTTATCGATAGTTGTCCAAATGTTGTAGAGGTTGTCAAAGAACTCACATAATCAATTTTGTCTCCTCAATACCCCACAAAAATTCATCTAAACAACAGATCCTACCCTGTACTACCCCAAATTTTTCCTATATAGCCACAAAAGATCAAAATCCATTTTCCGAAGTATGTAGAATAGATCAGGATTTCAATGTCTTTAGTAACCTTTGCCTTGTGTTGAAAACATACCCATATTTTGGAAGTGACAACTCGTGAGAGTCAGATTTGGTGTGTTGATCATGTTTTCCTCAAGGTCTTCTTCATAGAATTTGAGAAAAAGAAGGATATCTTCATCTTCCTCACCATTTGAAGGTTACAAAATAGGTTCTCTTACCTTGGTTAAAAGGTACAACTAATAATAGCTAGGACAAGATCATGTCCAATTAGAGTGGTATCCATCGCTCCACAAATCTAAGTGCCGAGTTAGATAACATGCTATAAAATGACATACATCACGATCTATCTGTCTTAAAGCTTCATGTCATATATGTGATGCTTCTCGGCTTGAAAAGGAGAACATATTTTGGTACTAACATAGCCTCCCACCAATTTTTTTCAAACAAAAGAATCCTACAGAACTACCCCTATTTGTCTGTGTATCAACAAATGAAATATTTCCATTACCAAAATATGCAAAAGCAAATCAGGTTTCAATATCTTAAGTAACCTAAGCCTTTCTTGGAAAATATCTCCATTCTTTAGAAGTGACAACTCGTGAGAGTTAAATTGTGGTGCATTGATCATATTTTCCCAAGTTTTCTTTAAAATTTGTGTAAAAGAAGGATATCTTCATCTCCTTCATCAACAGAGGTTAAAAAATGGGTTCTCTTACCTGGATGAAAGGCACAACCTAAAATAGTGCGGATAGATCAAATCCTTTTAAGGTGCTATCCAATTCTTCAACACTTTGAGTAACAAGGATCTAGATGAATCATGTCCCAGCTACAAAATGACATATATTGTGATCTGCCTGTCTCTGAGTATCTTGTGAAATATTTGATGTTGCTTGGCTTCTAGTGGAGAATCAATTTGGGTACCAACATATTGGACACAAGCATTTCCTTTTAGGATTGTTTTATACAAGGTTCTTTTCATATTTTTCTCATGGAAGTATCGTTTGATATGAATCTTATAACAAATTTCGTCATGTCTCAAAATAAAGAAATATATTCACTTGATATGTAAGAATTCCAAATGATAAGATGTCACAATGGGATAATTTATACTTTAAAAAAATAAACATAGTCTAAAGATAGAATAATACATTTATACACAACATGATAAGTCTCCAAAACCACTCAATATCCATCCCAATATAGAAAGAATCATAGTGCCAAAACCAATCCATGTCATTCACCATAAAGCCTCGTCACTTTATTTCTCCACATTTGGTCACTCGCTTTATAGCCCCATCTCCTTATTTCTCCATATTAGGTAGCTAACCAAGATTCTCATCACCTTGTTTCTCATTTTAATGAGGTCAGGTCATGTTATGGCCGTAGGCACATATAGCCCTTTAACCTACACCCAAGTGGCATAGTAACTGTGAGATCAATAATAGACAACCCTATGACCCCCTTGGGGCATACCCCCATGTGGGTCCATAGTTCCAACCACTCCATGGTGAAACTCATGACCCTAATCCAACACATAATGACATTAGAACCAACATAACAGTTGGTTTCAAATGCCAACTAGAAAAAATCCCAATCCTTGGGCTAGGCTAGAAAACTTTTAAACTTGAAGAAAAAATTTCAAACTAATCAAACAATTCATTTAATAGTTGCAGTAATGCAAAAATATCTTGTGCCCAAAATATAATAACACATCAATCAAGAAAATTGTTGGTTCTCACAAGAAAAGAGAAAATGATCAATTTAAGAATAAAATATAAATATAGAAATATCACATTATGATCCCTACGTGGACCTTATGCTGTCACCAAAGGGGTACTCATTGAGTTATTAGCACTCTAATATTGATCATCATATCGTAAATATACATATAGCCAGAATAATCATATCTCCAAATCACACATATGAGGATCCACATAGTCAATATCACATAGGATTGTTCAATGAAAAACCTACATAGCAAAGATTATGAAAATCTAGTTTCTTTAAGTTGAGCCTAAGGTCGTTTTCATCCATAATATAAAGAGCAAGCTCGAAGTATACCAAACGGATCGAGTGGTTTTTCAGGTCTACATTATATTGCACTTCAAAAATCGTACTCAACTCAAGGTTATGGAAATTTGGTGCACGCCTCCTCTCTCCACACATACACTTTTACTAATTGCTTCCCTTAGGTTCGGTTAGTGTAAGGTACAAAACATAGCACATAACTACATTACTAACACAATGATGTATATGAATAATAACCATAATGTCTTATGCCGACTAAAATTATTGGTATAACATAACAATGTTCTATGACATACAATCACATAACATTTCCACACAATGCACAAAAAGTTCATGTACTACACAATAGAGGACATATTATCATTATATTACCTAATTAATGACACACATAAATATATGGATATGATGACTATAGTGATTAATGTCAATACATATTCATAATTACAATATAATTTTCATGAGATACATCGGGATACATCATAATATGATGGAAAGAATACAATTTGATACAAAATATCAGGAACCATGCATTGGTACAAACACACATTGATACACAACCACAACATCACGAATGACTAAACACCACCACACTTACACCATCCAAATTAACATGGGTTTTCACCCAAAAATGTGGTAACACACATGTAATACATGTTTAATCCATAAAGTACGAGAGATAGTTGTCATCACCATACACATCAACAACACAAATAGTACACACCAAGTGGGGAAAAAAATAGGTAAACTAACATGATGATAATTACAAGTCATCACACCATAACATTTTATCATAGTACTCTTCCCATCTCCTTCACCACCATGCGTACCTATAGCACACCAACTTTCCTAGAGGTTCAAGAGAATGAACCTCTACTATGATACTAACTATCATGTCCAAAATTTAAACACCAAAATAAACCAGTAAAATTATATGAATAATTTTTTTGTCTTTTAAAGATCACTTCACAACAATGCATGAAATCCAATATATAAACTTAACATCACATAATAAACTTACCCAAAACCTCAACCCACATATACAAATAAAAACCCATATACAATTTGATGCCACACTTTCCCTAATAAAAAATACTAGTAATGACCCAACCACAAAAGGGACCCAGGATTGGTAAATCCACAACACATCATTATCACATATATATATTACTTACATTTAAAATTCCAAGAACATTTATAAGGCAAGGATAAATTATTCTTTTCCATATACATATCTTAAATTCTTTTAGCATTCATCTTCCAATATGAACACTTAATTTGGCTCTTTCTCCCTTACGATAATCTCCATAACTTAAATAATTATTTTCCATTTTTTAAAATGCATACAAAATTAATAATTCTCTCGTTCTTATGTTAAGGTTCTATTTTTCAAAACGTTTATTCAATCTTTAAATTTTACCCTTGTTTGACAAGGGAACTAACACGAAGATAAGGGATCTTAGGATTTAAAGGAGATTTAGATTTAAGATACATCTTCCCAAAACATCTTTCCATTATGGTACCTTTATTTTCTTTTCATATTTTATATACTTCAATAAATTGTTTGAGTTAATACAAAATTTTAATTTCATGAAATTATACACACACACACACACACACACACACACATAAGAGCTTATATTTTCTCAAGAGTTTGATCTCAACAAGATCAATTCCTATTTATTTTTAACAACATGAAAATGTCTAGTTAAGTTACAAGGACTTCAAGTATGACATAATTGCTAACCCAAAATATCGTTTACTCTTATAATATTTACACTTACATCACGATTTTGTTTCACTTTGGTCTCAATATTGGAATTTTTTACAATAATTGAAATTCAAATGACACATAATTTAAACTTTGTGATTCATGACTACAAGGTGTGGTGACCCTGCACCTAACTACTCATTTCATCACTCTTAAAAACTCAAGTATTAAATGTGTACAACAAGACAACCCAACAACTATATACTTCTCAAATTTCTTCCAATGAACTATTTAAATAATCTCGTAAATATGCATCGGTGTTTCTTCTACCAATACCTTTAAGAGGGCTCCATGATCTATTAACTTCATAAGAATTCATGGATGGGGGAAAAACTACACCCTACGCAAGTAAGTGGTAATCCACTAAAAAAAAAGGAAACAATTATCTAAGAGGGTCAAAAGGGGCTCAAATAGAAAATTTATAAAAAAATTACGTTTTAGAATCCTTCTTAAGAAGTATTTATAATCATCAATAATCATACATCATATGTCCTTTTTCCATTAACATCATGAGAGGTGACTCAATCTACTACATTCATTAGTAGTTAGGGTCTCTACACTATACCACAAGACAAAATTAGAGATACTAAAAGTCCCTATCTTGCAAAGCCTTTGTGCCACCTGAAGTATTCCAAGACTTCACTTTCTAGCTTTTAAGTATAACACTTAGGTGATAAAGTGTATTAGGTTTGGTTAGTTTTTTTCTTTGCCCATTAAAATATATCACTCGATTGTTATTTTTAAATATCTTAATATGTATACATTTTAAGTCTTGATTCTTATATACGAAAATATGTTTACTCAATCACTTATTCTCACGTAGATCAATTCACATCCACTTTCACATCATAAGAAGGATTTATTAACTTTTCAGTACTCTTCACAACATTTAAAATTATCAGGACAACATCACAAGGGTACGTTCTCAAACAAAGGAAAGTTACAAATATTCCTTTAAAATTTATAATTTAATAGTGCATTAATGCATAACCTAACTTTCCCCATGGTCCCTATCACTATTCATTATATTTCACTTCTAATGTTTTTTATTCTATACAACAACCATGGGATTTCAAGTTCAACATGTCATCTTGTATGCCACTAAAGTGATGTTATGTCTTAAACTAAGGAATATTACACATTTTCATACCCACATGAAAGCTCTCCATTAGGTTCCTAAGGAGGAACACATAAGCACATCCCATAATTCTAAGTCTCTAGGACTATGAAAGATGTTTGGAGCCAATATAACTCAAGGTTTACAAGAGAGGATATTTCCATTTATAAAAGTTAAATATTTCAAGCTATATGTTTTTTTCGCTTCCGCTCAAAATGAAAAACACACAAATGTAAGTTGACATTTTTATTTGAAGATTAATCGATTTCCTAGGTCAATACAACACTAGCATATAGGTTAAAAAACACCACTTTATATTATTACAAATAATTTCACTAGCATAATCATATCATAAATTACAATGGCACTAAATTTTTTTAAAGAGAGCATTCTACCCTCATCCTCCAATACATATTTTGGAACTAAAGGAAAAGATTCTTTTACATCATTTTCTAAAGAAACATGATACAATCACCTTAATTTACTTAATCATAATATACACAATTACGACTAAGAGTAACATTTGATAAACAAGAAAAAGTATAGCTACATATGAAATGGTACATTTTCCTGATACTCAACATTATCATATAGATCATGGAAATAATTAATATATTTCATTCTATTGATAAAAATATCATTGAAATGCTCTAAACAGATTATATTTCCGTCACAAAACATGTTAATGAAAGACACAAGTGTTGTTTTACTACTCCTATTCTTTGTCTACCTGCAATCACCACCAGGTCAGTCCAAGAACTGGTATGGAAATTCCCTACACTCATCATTAATCCACACATTCCTCATTTGGGAAAAAAATCAATTAAAGATAAGAGAGAAGGAGAGATAAGGAGGAGAAGGAGATAGAGTTTATTTCTCATGCATTCACACTTTCACATTCACTTGCACTTAATGTTTTGGTACTAGAGAGAGAGTAAGGATGAGACGCAGAAAGTTAAGAGGATTTTTATTTTCGATTCAAAATTTCATAAACATTTATATTTCATATTCATTTTATTTTCATTTCATACAAATTTACATTTCCTATTCATTTACATTTTCAAATCAACCAAATTATAATAGTCATTTCTAGAGAGAAGAGGGTGGAGAGAGAAAACACTATGTAATTCAAAATCCATTCATGCAAGATAAAAGATCAAATAATATTCTAAATATAATTATTACAGTATTACGAGGTCACGAGTCATTGATAGAAGTCAAATGAGACTCTCATAAGGAGATTCTAGCTAAAGTAGTAAGTTGAGAAAGCCGGCCAAAACATCAAAAGTTCTTACAAACTAGGTCTAGAAAACATCATGAATTTTGATTATTCCTACTTACTCACCCATATATAGAGAATTAATCATGTCTAAAAAAATTTAATTACAATGAGTAGAGATCAAGTTACTGAGGGAAACTCGAGGCCGAGTTAATGTAATTATGTCAACTACTCTTGTCACTCACCGATTAGTGGGCACTAAAACCCACTTGAAAAAATACTCTTCAAAAGGAATTTTCATTTAAATGAAGGTGGTTTACGATTCTCTTGTTGACATCTAGATATAGGTTGTAGTGGTTTTGATTTTTATCAAACTAATAAGCAATTGTAGGTCGAAAATGATCATGTTTTATTAAAATGAGCAAGTCACTACAAGACACTAATAAGCTAAGTGGACTTATAAATTCAACATGGAAGGGTGTTAATTAAGTTCAAATGACTTGGTTAAGTTTCCCCATAATGTCCCACGCTTAGAAAGGGTCATGCAATGAATTTCAAGTTTGCAAGTGATTTTTGTAGGGCACTCCATGAGCATGAATTTCGAGATCAGATTTCTTTCCGATGTTCTTATAGTTTGCGTAAAGGAATGATTTGGTGATTTTTGAAATTATTCTCCTATAATACAACATTTAATTTAAAAAAGTGGGAAATTATGAGTCGAAGTTAGTGCAATAGAATAGGGTAAAACCATGCCTATTTCTTGCATAACATATGATCTCTACATTCGATGAGGGTGCATAATTCAGCACATCCACCAAGAAAAACCACAAGACCAATCATGATGAGCTCCAAAAACTGAAAATAAGAAGTAGTGTCACCAAATTCACATGATGATATACAATGCCAACTTAGTATCTTCTCAAGATAACCAAACCCAACACCAAGGCATACAAAAGGCTCATTTGACCTTATCCAATGCTTTATTTAGACCCTACCAAAAAGGCAATAAAAAATAACCTATTTATTTGGGTTCCTTCTCTTTCCTTTACTTGTAATTTTCTAAAACATCTTAAACACAACATATTGTCCAAAATAAGCTCATGCTTATTTTTGGTCAACTAACACCATTTTCCTCCCGTAGTTCTTCAATCTAAATTTTTACATATTTTGAGTAATTAAGGATTCCTAAAAGCATATTCATCAGATAGGAAATTTCTTCCCCTTTTTGAAAATATAAAGAAGTCCTAACTCTCCATATTTTGCAAGTTATGGGCTGCGGACCGGGGAGGATTTTCCACCAAATTTGTAAATTGTGGGGTCGCGGGCCTTGGGAGTATTTTCTACCAAATTTGCAAGTTGCGGGACCGTGGAGTGCAGGGATGAATTTTCACCAAAAGTGAAGTTGCGGGGCTGTGGGCCTAGGGAGAGATTTTCACACTTTTGCATTTTTGCGTAAATGGTGTAGTTTGCAATTGTGGGCCCATAGACCCGGTGAGATTTTTTCACCAAATGGAAAGTTGCAAAGTGGAGGAGCCGCGGTCTGTGGGAGGTTTTTTTATTTTCACATTTTTACTCAAATGGTGTAGTTTGCAATTTTGGCCGCACAGACCCGACGAGGTTTTCCCACTAAATAGAAATCATGAAGTGTCAAGATTTTGGGCCTGAGGGAGACTTTCACACTTTTTCATTTTTGCACAAATGGAACAATTTTAAATTTTAGGTCGACAGGGGTTTTATAGTGTAATGCACAATTATGGGCCCATAGATTTTTTAGGAAAAGTTAAATTTCAAGCACGGGGTTTTTTTTTCCAAGGTGAATATTTGGGCTTGTGGGGATGTGGGAGATTTTTACATTTTTGTGATTTTTCATAAATGGCGCAATTTTCCATTTCGGGCCACGTGTCTATTTTGTAAAACATGCATTTTCGCCATCTCTCATATGGATTAAATTCAAATATTCAAATAGGCATAACTTTTGAACCAGTGCTCAAAATTTAACAAATTTTATACCATTGGAAAGCTCTCAACATCTGCTACATGCAAAAAAGACATGGAGAACCAATTAGATATCTTTATTTGGGTGAAAATCTGGAAAACCTCTTTCTCACCATTAATATCTGATCCAATTTCTTGAACTACCTAGATTTGATCGATCTGCCATCCTTCATTCTCTAACAGGCCAAGCAGGACATGAAGAACCAACTGGATATCTTGATTTGGGTGAGAATCTGGAAAAAATATTTCATGCCATTAATATGTGATCTAATTGCTTCAACTACCAATATTTGATCTGATCTTCCATCCTTCCTTCTCCAACATGCCAAACATACATGGAGAACCACACTTGGTAGATTGCAGGTGGATTTGTAGGCATTGACGGTTGGTGGTTGAGCTTCCAAATCAGATTTCCCTCCTTCTCTTCTTCTCCTCTCTTCACTTCATCTATAAATATAAGATCTTGGCTCATTGTAAATATTTGGAGATTATGGATTTGCACCTTCCCTTCTTCTCTAGTTTACTGAGATGACTTCGTGGATTTCAAACCTTCCATTAAAACTGTAATGCAATTTTTGCCTCTTGGCCATTGTAATGTTCTGTATCAATCTGTGGAGCAATAAAATAAGTTCATGGATGATTTCAACCCTCTCTTGTGTTCATTTCCTTCACCTTCTCTCTCATTGTAGTTTTGGATATCTGTGGATGGTGGTTGTATTACTTTTTATGGTTTACTATCGTGAAAATTTTCAACATTCCCTTAGTGCATCGGTGTTGTTAGTTTAGGTTTAATTTCAAGCATATTCTTAACCCTGTACCCTTAGAAAGTTAGAGTAGGTTTTAGGATAAATCCTATGAAAATTGTATGTGTGCACTTGAATTGAGGAATAGGAACCGGCCTTCATTTGGAGTGTTTTCCTGATTGTAAAGTCCCGCAATTTGGCAAAAGCTCCATGTTGTGCAATCACACTTAGATTCTCAACCCATCAAGTTGCATACATTCAGGGGTGTTGTTATTACACATCAACATTTTTGGCACACCGGGTTGGACTAGGAGGTCATTCCATATGCTTTGAAGGCATTTTCAAGAAATTTGGAGAAAGAAATTACAAGTTATCCAATTTCAAGTTTTTCACCTATGAGGCTGAACTCCAAATGTAGATCAAGAATTTTGCGCTTGTTACCTGTCCAAGTTAATGCACCAAACTAAACACAAAAACCACAGAAAAAATCCAATGAAATCAATACGATGGACAAGATCCGAAGATGTAGATGGATAAGGAAGTCGATGTAGATAAGGCGGGTGCACACGAGCAATGCATAGTAGATCCAAGTAACTGCGAGACACCAATGCTTGATGCGAGAAAAGACCACGTTAAAAGATATTTAGGGGGCTGCCCGAGAAGCGGATCCGGGAAGCGATAGGCTCCTTGGCGGATGTCGATCCACGTTTTCAATTAAGTAAAGAAGTATACATGATAAAAGATGTACGTCGTGACAAGACTAGATTTTCTAACCAAAGTAATAAACGAGAATCTAAGCAGCGGCGAGAAAGCAATAGAAGACAAGAGGGAATCTGTGAAAACAAAGCTGGATTTGTGTTACCTATGTCCTTTTACTTGTCTGCGGGGATGATCGGCGTCAACTAGTTAAAATCGGCATCGATTATGTAGATCGGCGTCGACTGGTTAAAATCGTCGTCGATTATTTAGATCGGCGTCGATCGGAGACAAAGTGCGACAGGATTTGGAAATCAAAATGAAGGCAAGATCGTAAATGAAGGCAAGATCGTCAATGTCTACTGGATCTGTAGAAGCCGGAGAGATACTGGAAAGACTGCACCGATGCTGGGTGCTTAGGAACAGAGTCACCAGAAAATCAATGGAGACGTGCGATGTTGATGTGATAAGAGCAGAGTAACGGTGCTCCTCTCAGGGATTGATTTGGACAAGATTCGCTCTCATTCGATAGATAATGTTCACACCAGATGCGCAAAGATCTCTCGTTCTGTGTCTTTCACGATCTGTG
Organism: Taxus wallichiana var. yunnanensis; assembly: GCA_018340775.1. NCBI lineage: Eukaryota > Viridiplantae > Streptophyta > Pinopsida > Cupressales > Taxaceae > Taxus > Taxus wallichiana. The sequence goes on from CM031241.1 coordinate 270,247,604, forward strand.
TTTCTGTCTCATCATCCTATCATCCTCCCGTCCTTTCGTGTCCCAGAACTGAGTTCTGGGCTTCTATTTATAATCGGCGCCGCTCCGAAAAATCGGCGTCGACCGAGGACTGGTCGGCGCCGATCACGGAACAGACTCCCGAGACGGCCGAAATGAACGATTTCTAGAAAGATAAGAGTGATCCCTCCACCTCAAATACGGGAAATATCCCGCTGCTTGATTGTGAGGAGGAGAAATAGGAGGGACACATGGATAGAATAGATATGGGGTAGATAAGTGGTTAGGATACATGTGAAGAGGTGTAATTAAATAGTTAATATTTAATTACTCACGGGTAAGATATAATGGGGTGAATTAAACTTAGGATAGGTGTTTAAATCACAAATCGAATAATATCCCAAGGGGATAGTGGTGACATAAACGTGCCCCAGGTTACCAGAGAGATTAAATGCACACAAGGGACACCAGATTGGATAATCAATTTTAGGTGTCTACACCAAAATCAATTTTCGGGGGTTTAACTTGCTCAAAACAAGTCCAAATTTCACCAGTTGATAGATCTAGGGGTAATATTCAAAAAGGAATTCTTATTTTTTGAAGTTTTAATTTTCAAAATTCTGGAATTTAAGGTTTAGGATTGTCATTCCAAATTAAATCTCAAACTCGAACATAAAAAATATAGGTCCCTCAAAGTTTTAATTTTTTTCCAAGTTTGGTGTGTAACTTGGAAAAATTGAGTCTTTGAGGCTCATTTCCAAACACATCTGGTGACACCAAAGGAATAGAATTCAACGGTGTATTAGCACGAGTTTCCCAAGTACATAAGAAGCGTCGAACTAGGTCTCGATACTAGAGAAGAGGGATTATTTGATTACCTATAATTGTCACCGGGAAGAGGAAGGAGAGGTAGAAGACCACAAAGATCACCATCCTGCCTAACAAGACTTTCTCTATGCCTCCATCTAGTAGACCTTTTCTCACATTAACCAGGATTCTTAGGCCAATCATAATGGCTCATCTCGCAACCCAATCCCTTTTTCAACTTCACGGGTAGTATTCCACTTGCCCTAAATTCTCAAAATCAGGTCCCATCAAGACTAACGAATATTCCCTATTTCACACCAATCAACGTGTTTCAATGGTGCACTAAAGTAGGCCTTGATGGTACGAGATCATTGGTTTGTCCCAAGAACTAAGTCAAGAGGGAAATGAGTAGCAAAAAACCCAACAAGAGGTACCTCCAACTGAAACTATGTTGGTTAATTGGCAAACATAAGACTTATGTGGAATTAACAAACCACCTTTTCAAGGTGTGGTTTCCAACACACGTTCAAAGAAAAGGAACATAGAATAGGGGAAACCATCTAATCCTATTGTTTCTCAACCCAATCCTACACAAAAAGGAGTTGATAGACCGATTCCAGCCCTAAACATGTAAAATTAGTGTAAGGCACTTGTTGCAACAACACATGTACCTATTCGGACATAGAAAAGGTTATACCAAGTAAAGGGAGACAGAAGGATAATTCATCCCCTTTTAACATCATCGATCAAATGAAGAAAACACATGTGAACATTTCCATGTGGGAATCACTGGAAATCCCAGGACAACGAGATTTATTGCAAGCTACAATGGCTAATTGGCCTACCTTGAATGGATCAAGCCAAGGGCAGGAAAAAGTTCTCACTAATGCAGTGCAACAACATGGGGGTAAACCAAAATTTTTTTGAAGCCTCCACCATTCTATGTGTCATTGATTGTCGGGAACCACTTGGTGCACAACTACATGATCGATTCAGGGGAAAGTAGCTCAGTGATGCCGAAGAAGATAGTGAACCAATTGGGTCTAAAGTATGAACTAGTACTGAAATGAGTAGTGCAACTAGATGGAACCGTAGTAGGAATAGTTGGGGTCATCAAAGGGTTAATCCTTACATTGCATGCATGTCCAAATGTCACAATCTTACAGGATGTTTTTGTAATTAACCTTCCACCACTCTTTGCACTATGTTTATCAAGGGATTTCACATCCAAAATTGGTGGGTACCTATCTGCATATTGGTCACACATACTTTTTAGAACAAGATACGAAGCCAAAGTAACAGATAGGTTAGAACCAATTGCCAATTTCCACATTGAGCCTTAGGTGCTAATCCCTATCAATACAAATTACTCAAACTTTTGATCAAGAAGAGTTCTCAAATGATCTAGAAACCGGTACTAAGGTTGAGGATATTCCAGATTTGACTCGGATGAGTGGGTGAATAGAAGGCATGAATTTGACCCATACAAAGAAATTGAAGAATTTGAAATGGGTGTATATTGTGTACACGAAGAAAATTCACCCATTCCGATATCACGAGACCTGAAAATAAGGATGAAAATGAAGTTTGGAAACTATTTTTGATGTCTCAAGAAGCGGAGACAAGGTCTTGGAGGTGGTGCAATGTTGGTTTCACCACAAAACATCAAGTACTATTCAAATTTCAGATTTTAGTTTGCATGCTCAAACAACACAGCTGAATATGAGGCTTTGATTCATGGACTTCATTGGGCCAGGAGGAGAGGCATTAAGAATCTGCAAATATTTGGTGATAGTGAGCTGATTATGAACCAAGTCAGAGGACAACATGCTGCAAAGAATGACCTACTCAGGAGCTATAAAAACCGGTATGGGACCTCATTGAGAACTTTGAAGCTTTCAACATTGTGTCCATACCCAGGAAGAAGAATGAAACTACAGATAGGCTCGCAGCAGTTGGAGTAACTTTTGATGTGGTGGATAATATCAAAAGAGATAGAATGTAACCACGCATACATTTGATTGTAATGCCAGTAGTTCCGACATAATAATTCCACTGGAAGGTGTTTGAGAAGGATCGGAGATCATCAATTTCTTACAAGAGGAGGCTGAATTCTCAACTAGGAATCAAGACAAATTAGAGCAGCGATGCGGGGATCAAGTAGTGTAGTAGCTGTGGAAAGAAAATCTTCCCGAAGGTTTAGTAACATTGGAATCTATCTTCAATCCTATTGACCAGTTTCGTAAAGAGAAGGATAACATACAGGTCAAAGGAGAATATTTAGAGTCAATTCCAGTTGGGGAAGGAAAAAAACTTCAAATTGGAAAAGTAGCCACTGAGCAAGAAAGATATGAGTTCATACAACTTTTCCAAGAATTTTTCGATGTTTTATCTTGAAGCTATGAGGACCTGCAAGGATCCAATCTGAAGTTCACACAACATACAATTGAACATGATCCAGATGCTAAGCCCATCATGAAGAAGCAAAGACCAGTCAACCCAGACATGGAGCCTCGATGAAGAAAGAGCTAAACAAGCTAATAAAGGCAAGCATTATATTTCCAGTCAAGCATACAAGTTGGGTTGCAAACTTGGTACCGGCCGAGAAAAGAATGGAGAAATAAGGTTATGCGTGGACTTTTGAGACTTGACCTAGGCATCTTTCAAAGATCTATCCACTCCCTTCGATGGAGAAAATATTACAAGTGGTATCTGGTTCCGAGAGATTCTCTCTCTTAGTTGGATACTCAAGGTATAACCAGATAATGGTGAAAGAAGATGACCAGTTCAAGAAAAATTTCACCACCAAGTGGGGCACCTATGCCTACAGGAAGATACCATTTGGGCATCAAATTTTGGAGCCACTTTCCAAAAGGAAATGGATATTATGTTCAAGGGTTGATCAACAAAATAGTACTAATATATCTTAACGATATCACTATGTTCTCAAAAAATGCAGCAAATCACCTCTTTCATCCGAGACAGTGTATTTTAAAGTTGTCGAAGATTTGGGGTATCATTGAACCCCAAAAATTCATATTCTTGGCTCATGAAGGAAAGCTTCTAGGCCATATTGTATCAAAGGAGGTATTGACGATTGACCTCGAGAGAGTTGAAGCAATTAGAACATTTTCCTTTCCAATCCATAATAAGGCTCTTCAAAGCTTCTTAGGAAGGATAAATTTTTTCTCTGGGGTTTGTTCCAAACTTTTCAATTCTCGTAAATCCAATAATGCTGATGTTAAAGAAGAGCATGGCATTTAAGTGGAAAGCTGAAGGAAAGGAAAATTTTGAAGCAATAAAAGAATCTATATCTCAAGCTCTAACTCTTGTCAATCCATACTTCTCCAAGGATTTCATGTTATATGCCTTTAGTGGTGGGGACACAATTTCTATAATCCTAGTACAACAAAACAAAGAGGGTTCTGAACATTTGGTATCCTTCTTCAGTCAAATTTTAGAGGACTATGAAGTGATATACTCCTTCATTAAAAAGCATGTCCTTGTAGTGATCAGGAATTTGAAGAAATTCAAGCACCTAGTTTCAAACAACAAAATCCAACTGTTAGTCTCTCATGCGGGAGTTAAGGAATTCCTTTTAAATAAGGATCTGAATGAGATACATGCAGGGTGGATCACTCATGTCATGGAATATGAAATTAAAATTAAGGTCACTAAGCTGGTCCATGGAAATGGATTATGTGAACAAATAGCCTCGAGTCAATAAGTTTAAGCAAGTAATGAAAATGACGTTGTTTTGGTGCTACAAGATGGTCGAGAGCAAGAAAGTGAGGACTTTCCCACTCCTTTTTGGACTCAGAATATGATACACTTCCTACAAACAGGCCTATTCCCTCAAGAAATGTGCAAAATAAAGAGGAAATACTTCAGATTACAATCCATTCCATATGTTCTTCTCCATGGTGTTTTGTTCAAGAAAGACATCAATGGTGTTCTATTGAGGTGCATTAGGACAGTAGAATTGAGAGGGTGTTACAAGAGTTTCACAATCGAGAAGCCAGAGGACATTTTTCTCCACGGGTAACAACTCTCAAAATAATGAAGGCGTGTTATTATTGGCCCAAGGTGTTTAGTGATGCTACTACACATGGATCAAGAAGTGCAAAAATGGTGCATTCTTCACGAGGCAAAGACAAATTTTCAACACTTCCATTGCACCCAATTTCAGTTGACCATCCATTCATGTAATGGAGATTGGACTTCATTGTGGTAATAAATTCAAATTCAAGCCAAGGCCACAAGTGGATTTTGATAGCAACATACTATTTCACCAAGTGTAATAAGGCAGTAGCACTCAAAGAAGCAAACGAGTCTAGTATACTAGACTTATACGAATGAATAGTGACTTTAGGTTCGGTGTTCGCCACTATCATATCGAGACAATGCCTTGACATCCATAGGTTCCAAAATCACAGAATGGGCTATTAAGAATGGGATCTACTTGAGCACCTCTTCGAACTATTACCCATAGGGTAATGGGCAGGTAGACTCCATGAACAAGAATTTGATAAGAATCCTAAGGACTCGGATGAAAACCAAAGGATATGGCATACAAATCTCAAAATAACCTTGTGGTCTAAAAGGATCACACCAAATAGGTCAACAGTAATTCCCCTTATAAGCTGATCTACGAAAAAGAGGCGGTGTTGTCTATATCATTGGAACTACCCGCATTAGAGCTCATGAAGCGGTTGGAGTTATCGAGTTTTAACCAATGGAGGCCAAGTATGTAGCGCTGATGGAATTAGAAGAAATCGAGAGAACATGCGAGTTCAAATGATGGAGAAGGATGAGGCCTTGCTCAAAACATGGTTGATAAGAAAGCAAGAACAAGGACGTTTCAAGAAGGGAACCTATTTCGAAGTGGGATGAAGATCGGGAAAAGCTGGGATGACATTCGAAGTTTGATGCCATTTGGAGTGGCCCATACATGGTCATGTGATGTAAAAGTAGCAATGATTTCCACTTTTCTACATTGGGTGGAGAGGAGCTTTTTATTCCTGTTAATGGAATCTATCTTAAACATTGCTACTGAAAAGAGAAAGGTTTCACCCTTGTAAATATTAGCCTAGATTTTCAATTCCTCTAAGTGTGTATGCACATTGTCTTGTTGTAGTTTAGGTTTCAATTTCCCTAAGTGCTTTGGCACAGGTTTTGTTGCTCCCAGGTTGTATTACTATGTAGTTTAGTGTGCCTCCCAAGGTGAATGTTGTAACCGTCTTTTTCAAGATAGGTGAAAAGATCCGCCAAAGCAATTCTCTACTCTCACAATCTCATCTTCATGTTTTCTTATGAAAATTGAGAGTGCATAGCGAGGGCAAGTTCATGATCACCAGTGCAAGCAATTGGGTTCAAGTTTCAAGATAAATATTAGTATCAGGCTATCATTCATGAATCCATGCCTAATGGATGCTTCAAGGTAATCGATCATTTCACCTAGCAGAAGGTGATCTCTGTGAGTTTCCAAATTGTTGTCCAAAATAAGCTCATGCTTATTTTTGGTCAACTAACAACAATTTTCTACCCTTACTACTTCAATCTCATTTTTACATATTTTAAATACTTAAGGATTCCTGAAATCATCTTCATCAAATAGGAAATTCCTTCCCTTTCCAAAAAAATTAAACAAGTGCTTCGAACTCTTCATATTTTTTTAAGTTGTGGGCTGTGGGCCTAGGGAAAATTTTCTACCAAATTTACAAATTGTGGGGTCGTAGGCCTCGGGAGGATTTTCAAATTTGTAAGTTACGAGGCCACGGACTGGGGGATGAATTTTCACCAAAAGTGAAGTTGCGGGGTTGTGGGCTGTGGAGATATTTTCACACTCTTGCATTTTTGCACAAATGGCGTAGTTTGAAATTGTGGGCCCATGGACCCGGAGAGGTTTTTTCACCAAATGGAAAGTTACGAAGTGGCGGAGCCACGGGTCTATGGGAGGTTTTTGCATTTTTGCATTTTTTGCACAAATGGCACGATTTTCAATTGCGGGCCCATAGACCCAGATAGGTTTTTTCACCGAACAAAAAGTCATGAAGTTGTGAGATTTCAGGCCTAAGGGAGACTTTCATACTTTTACATTTTTGTGCAAATGACACAGTTTGAAATTTCGAGCTGCAGTTTTTGGGAAAAAGTGAAATTTCGAGCCTACGGGTTTTTTTTTCCCAAGGTGAATATTCGGGCTTGCGGGCTGTGGAAATTTTGGATTTTTGCAATTTTTCGTAAATGGCGTAGTTTTCCATTGTGGGACTACAAGTATATTATGCAAAATGTTCATTTTCACCATCTCTCGTATGGATTAAATTCAAATATTCAAATAGGCATAACTTTTGAACCAGTGCTCAAAATTTAACAAATTTAAAACCATTAGAAATATCTTGGCGTCTGCTACCGCAAAACAGACATGGAAAACCGAATGGATATCTTGATTTGGGTGAGAATCGGAAAAGGTATTTAATGCCATTAATATGTGATCTGATTGCTTCAACTACCCAGATTTAATCTGATATGCCATCCTTCCTTCTCCAACACGCCAAATAGACATGGAGAACTAACTGGATATCTTGATTTGGGTGAGAATCTGGAAAACATCTTTCATTCCATTAATATATGATCTGATTGCTTCAGCTACCTAGATTTGATTTGATCTGCCATCATTCCTTCTCCAACACGCCAAACTGATAAGGAGAACCACACTTGATATATTACAGGTGGATTTTCAGGCATTGATGGTTGGGGTTTGAGCTTCCAAATCAGATTTCCCTCCTTCTCTTCTTCTCCTCTCTTCACTTCATCTATAAATGTAAGATCTTGGATCATTGTAAACGTTTGGACATTCTAGATTTACACCCTCCCTTCTTCTCCGGTCTCTGCAGATCAATCCGTGGAGTTCAAACCTTCAATTTAAAACTGTAATGCATGTCTTTTCCTCTTGGCCATTGTAATGTTATTTATCAATTCATTGAGCAATAAAATAAGTCTGTGGATGATTTCAACCCTCTATTGTGTTCATTTCCTTCACCTGATCTCTCATTGAAATTTTGGTTAATTGTGCATGGTGATTGTATTACATTTTTATGGTTTGTGTTTTCATCAAAGAAAATGTTCAACATTTCTTTGGTGCATCACCTTTGTTATTTTAGGTTTAATTTCTTGTATCTTCTTAACCCTATCTCCTTGGCAAGTTAGAGTAGGTTTTAGGATAAATCCTCGAGAATTGTATGTGTGCACACTTGAATAGAGGAATAGGAACCGGCCTTCATCTGGAGAGCTTTCCCGATTCTAAAGTCCCACACTTTGGGAAAAGCTCCATGTTATGTGTTGGTGCTCATTTTGATTTACAACCATTTTCCCTACATTTTCCCTTTGATCTGCGTATTTGGTAACGTTTTATCTCTTGAAATGGATGGTGTGAATCTTTTATCTCCATTTCTATGCTTGGAATTGTTTGAAACTATTTTTCATGCCTGATTTTGAAGAAATCCCTAAGTTTATGTTGTTTTTACCATAAATTTTTCAAATCTACGGGCTCTGCCATTTTTTCTATTTTTCCCGATCATGGAAGTTCAAAAATGATTAATTTATACTTGTATGCCATTAAAAATCCAAATCCGTGGTTGTAACTATGCTTGAGCCTAGTTTCTTGTGAAATTTTTCCATCCTTAGTGAAGAAATCAAATTTTGGGCATGACTGGTAAATTTCTGTGTTTTTTATGGTCTGATGGGTGTAATTTACCTGTCAATTTCTTCCTCAACATTCGGTAGTTACGTGGATTCTTCTAATTGGTCGAGGGACGACGAATTTCTTTTGTGAACTTATTCTTTTTGGCTATTTTGGAGAAAAATTTGAATTTTCCCGTGGCCCCTCCAAGATTTGATTGGCTAAGGAAAATCTAAGTGGCGGAGAAAATATCTCCTTTTTCTGCGAAGATGTTAACGTGTCGAGAGGATAAATAATAATGGAGTGGTGGAATGTCGTGTTCCTTTGAAGTTTTTAACTTTAAAAGGATAAAAGTTAAAATCAACAAAAGATTTGCTCCAATCAAAAGTGGACGTGTGTCAATTTGAAAATTCAAAGCAAGAGGTGGAATGTTGGGTTACTTTGAAATTTCTTAACTTTAAAAGGATAAAAATTAAAATTTGAACTGAGGCTCCGCTCTAATCGAGAAAGACACGTGTCGGCTTTGGCCACAGGTCAAAGCGGGAAGGCGGATCATTGGAGTTGTTTGAGGATTTAAGCCCTTTTTGGTGAAAAAGGGAATGAAGTATAAAATTTAAGTGCAGCCCCGCCAGAGTTAGTTTGAACCTACGTTGAAAAGTCAAAGGTGGAGGTGCGCGCCATCGGAGAAAATGTGGAAATATTTCCTTTTGGAGAAACAAAGTATAAACTTACAAAATGAAGCACGGTCCCACTTTGTGACCCACATCAAAAGGCTTAAGGTGAGAGTGTGGAGTCTTTGGGAGAAATGTGGAAAATTTTCCATTTTTGCAAAAAAGAGGTAAATTTGCAAAATCAAGCCATGACTCTGTTTGGGACACAAATTAAGCCACATGTCGAGTCCATTTTTTCTGAGCTAGAGGGGTAGGGAAAAATGTTGAAAATGCACATTTTCCCAAAAATTCATAAAATGTTAAAAAGTGCCTCCAAGCCCATTTTGAATCAAAGTCTTCCACGTGGACCGATCAAGTTAAAAGAGGCATAATCAATGATAACTATGCATTTCATCAATTTTGCTGCCATTGGAGCTCCAAGATGTTTGGAGATGTGATTTTTACATCAATATTCATCAAAATTTTGTGAAATTCATGTCGTTTTGATCTTAAAAGATCAATGGAATCAATTTGAAGACTCAATTTGTAAATCTAATATGCTTTCAAAGTAAATATTTGCTCAAAGATCATGAAAAGCGTGAAATGCCAAATACAAAAGTTGCGAGAGACAAATTTTGGAACAAAAAATATAAAATTATCAAGGAAGAAAGGTTTTCATCCTCCAAGGATGAAAAATGTGCCCCCTATTGAAGTAATGATGTGGATTTTTGCAATGATTCACCTTTTTGAGGCACCTAGCAACTTTTGAACATTTTTCTATTAAATGTCCCTTTCTACAAATTCATGATGGAATTTTGTAACAAACTTGATGCTTAGGATATTTTTTTCTTGGGAGAGAAGGCTTGGATGTAAACAAATGATATATAATGCATATTGGAGATATGAAAATGGTCGAGAGTTCATTTTCACGAGATAATTTTGAGAAAAGCTTGTCTTTTGAGAAAACTTTCTCGAAACGAGGTTAATTTCCTCTGTGTTAGATTTCCATTCATGTTGAGTTGGTTACAAGTGTATAGCCATCAACAAGCTCTGAGATTGTTTGAAATAACTCTCCCCGCTAAATGAATGTGATAAATTTTGATTTAATTTGTGTTAAATCTCTGACAATTTTGTGTTTATTTTAATTTGAGATGTCTACAAGTAGTTTTTGTTGCTCCTCTTGCAATATTGTATCAAAATATCTTTTAATCACACAGATCTCAATCCTTGTGATAGTTTAGTGGCATTTACAATTTCATTTTTCAGAATAACTTTCATCTAGGAATGAAATAAACAATTTAAAACCACTTTTATTTCATCTATTGACAGAGATTATTTGTAAGCCTCTGGGTGTACCTCGGCGTGATTGATCTTAGATTTTATGTTTTATTAAGACTTCCATCTCAAGAATTCATGTTAGAGTCTCAAATATTGTGTGAAAAAAGTGCAAATTTGGGCCTCCATTGATGCACACCTTCTAGTTGAAGGAATGTTTTAACTATTTTAAATCTTTCATATTGAGTTCTCCATTGTTGTGAAGTTTGTTAAAGATCCTGCAAAGGCCAATCTATCTTGTTGATATCCACCAAAAAAATTCAAATAACAAATACTACCATGAACTACCCCCTGTTTTGCTATATATATCCACAAAAGAACAAAATCCACTTGCTAAAATATGCATAACAAATCAGGATTCCAAATATCTTTAGTAACCTTAGCCTTGTGTTAAAAATATCTCCATATTCTGGAAGTTACAACTTGTGAGATTCAGATTTGGTGTGTTGATCATATTTTCCCAAGGTCTTCTTTATAAAATTTATGCAAAAAAAGGATTTACCAGCTTTCTTCACTAAACAGAGGTTAAAAAAATAGGTTCTCTTACCTTGGTTGAAATGCACAACCTAAAATAGTTAGGATCAAATCAAATCCTTTTAAGGTGCTACCCACTTCTTTTAAATCCTGAGTGCTAAAAAGTTAGATAAATTTCTTCCCCGGCTACAAAGCAACACACAATTATTTATCTATCTCTAAGTGTCTTGTTCAATCCTTGATGCTTCTCGGTTCTTGAAGAAGGTTTAAATCCGGGTACCAACATGCTTCGACGCCATTTTCGAGGATGATTTGATAAAAGTAAATGCATATTTTACCACGTAATACTCATTACATGTTACGTGTGGTGATACATTGTTCAATTATCATCATATATTCATATTTGTGAGATTTAAACAAGTTTATAAGCTTTGTCTATAATGTTCCCAGTTTCCAGCAGTTGTTGCACTTTGTTTGCATTGTAATTGATAAATTTGGGTAAAAGAAGATCAGATCTATTGAGCTTTGTATGAATCTGGTATTGAATGACACTTGATAGGTTTTTCATAGTGCATTTTCACAAACTAAGGTGAAAATCCTTAGTGGCGACTCCATGCTGTTTAAATTTTTAATTGATACTAGTGTCCTAACCTATATCAAGTGAGATTTGTCATTAATTTCTACAAAGATGGAAGGAAGAAGATCTGTCTTCAAGAAGGACCCTACTAGAAAGTTGCTTCCAGAATTGGAAAAAAAAAAGTCAGAAGGTAAAAGAGTTTGGAAAGTTGTTGGAGATCAAGCACCAAGAAAAGAGATCTCCATTGTTGAACTTGAAAGTGATCAGCCTGTCATTGAAGATTGCAGTTCTTCCTCAAGTGCATCTGAATCAGGTAGTCTCTATGTTGAATTGAATTCTCCATCTGGTGAGGGATCTTCATTTGTCTTTGAAAATTTTTCTTCTCATTCTTCCCCAGTATTTTCCAAATCTGCTAGAGTTTTCCAAGAAGTTGATCCTATAGGGGATATCCATTTTGAAAATTACATTTCTATTCCCCAAAGACCTCTCACTCCTCATCATTTTGTTTCTCCTCCAAGATCACCTTATCAAAACAATATGGCTCAACCCCCACCCAGACCTCCATTTTTTTAATAGCTTTGGTCCCATAAACTTTGGAGTAATGTATGGTTATCCAAATGTTGTTCCACAAGACATTAGAAATAGACCTCCTAAGTTTCAAGGAAATAATGTTATAACTCGTGATCAGCACCTTAAAATTTTTGTTAAAATGATGGAGGATTTTGAGATTGAATATGAAGATGGATATAGAAAAAAAAAATTCATACATTAGAAGAGGATGCAAGGGACTGGTATAAATCTTTGCCGGATAATTCTATTGATTCTTGGACTGAAATGAATAATGCATTTAGATTGCAGCATGGTGACAAAAAAGACCCTAGGTTTCTGTTGTCATAGTTTGAGAATATTAAAAATAATCCCAATGAACCAGTGCATGATTTTAATACAATATTGAATAAAAAATTGAGAAGATTGCCTATGAATTTAAGGCCATGTGATGAATCTTGTCTTATAAAATATGTTGATGCATTTGATAAAAAGGTTTCATACTATTTGAGGGATAAAAACCTTGACACTTTAAGGTAGACCTTTACCATGGCTTTGCAAATGTAGAACAATATCAAAGCCATTGGAAAGCCTCCTTAGAGGGAGGGTGTTAAATGTATATAAACCCGAGAAGCCTCGGGTAAGTAAAAATTTGCTGATTTTGAAGTTGTAAAAACTTTGGTAGGTGTTGTCAAAGAAATCTCATACAAGTTGGCCCGAGCTAAGAAAGGAATTGGAAAAAATTCCCAAATTCAACACAAGTAGTAAGGGCAAGAAATATTTGCAAATCATCCTATAGGTGATCATAGGGGAGATGACAGAGGTAAAGGGCCCATGGGATCCGCAAATAGACATCCCTAAGCTAGAGGAAATAGAATGGTGCCTGATCCTCTAACTACCGGGTTGATGTTGTTGATGAAGCCAATGAAATTAGTTGGTGTGACAAATGTTATCTACCCCATCGACCATGTGAAGATGATCGAGTAGGCCAAGGAAGTTGATGATGGAACTGATGATGATATTTTCATGTTGGGATGATTTTTCAGCTCACAACAAGGAGAAACATCAACTTGAACTAATCGGTGCTAAAAATGCTACAACTATTTGGGACTATATTCACTAGGTACCCACTTATCGCTCCTTCTCATACTTATGAAATAGATGTATTACATGATTTTTAAATACCTAATAATGACTTTGAGTATTTAAGAGCTTTAATGACAAAGAAGTATGTTGGAGGAATCCCTTTAGAGGAGGATAGGAAGTTATCAATGAATGTTGTTGTTGCTAAAGAAAAGGAGTATAACACAAGGAGTAAAGTTCTCAAAGGAGCAGGGCCTCAAGCAAAACCTAAGACTCCATTACTTACAAGTATTCCTAAGGAAACTTCTACGAAAGATACATCTACCAAAGGCCCTTGTGTCCCAAAAAAAATTACAGTCCTCGTCATGCCCAAAAAGCCAAGAATTCTATGTCATATGATGAGTTTGTCAATATCCCTTCCAATGTTGCCTTGCTAAAGAGTGTTCCATACGATATTGCACAAGTCTTGAGTCAAATCAAGATCTCTGTTATAATTGTTGATCTTCTTAGGACCCCGAGCATAGGAAGAGAGCATTTGAGTACTTGGGATTGAAAGAAGAGAAGAATACCCGAGGAAGAACTGTAAACATTGTAGAAAATCATCCTCCAACCATTACAAACCTTGAAACACCACCAGCATTGGAAGAACTTGGAGAAGCACCTAAGGTTTACTTGGGAACATCATTGGTGGAGTCTCAATTAAATGTTGATCCATTCTTCACAACTTTGATCATTAAGGACATACTGTTGCACAATTGTATGTTTGATTATGGAGCATCATGCAATGTCATGACTTTTAAGGTCATTAATGAGATGGATATCAAAGTGAAAGGAACATATGGAAGGTGTACTTTGTAATGGACTCTACAAATGTCCGAATTTTTGGATGTGTGAAAGGTTTCATGGTGAAACGTGCAGCCTATCTGGTTAAGAACTTGAAACTTGATGTTTTCATTGTTGATTGTCCAGCCAAATGGGGCATGTTGTTATAAAGAAAGTGGACTGCAAGTGTTGGTGGAAATGTTCGATGGATATTTCCTATGCCACCATTCCAATAGAGGGAATTCTTGTCAAATTGTATGGAGAAAATAAGATGTTGCATCTTATTGCAGATCCCAAAAATGCTTCTTATGAAGTGTTAGATACTTGATGTTGATGTTGACAATTTTGTTGGCTTTGCTAATGGGAAGGAGAACAAGATGGATCAATGTAAGTATCTTGAACAGGTAGGTTCTCCTTGGACCTTGTTATTTGATGGGGCTTGTTCCAAATTTAGAAATGGTGCTGGTGTAGTTCTGATTTCTCCAAGCATGGAAGAGTTTGTTTTCTCTTTCAAACTTAACTTTTAGTGCACTAATAACATTGCTGAGTATGAAGCATGTTTGTTATTTTTAATAATTGCATGGAGGTATTATATTAAGGACATCATTGTCAAAGGGGACTCAGAACTAATTGTTAAACAAATTAGAAAACTGTATGGTACTAAAAATTAGAGAATGAAATAGTACAAGCAAGGAGTTTGGGATTTGATTGAAATATTTTATTCATTTAATATTGTGGATCATGATAGGAGGTTCAATGTTGTTGTAGACCAGCTTGAATTATTGGGATCTCATTTTCAAATTTCTTCAATTTCCCCCAGTTGTGAATATAATGTTGAGGTACTAACAAGGCCATCTATCCCTGACAATGTTAAACATTGGTAAGTTTTTGATGATGATGCTCAGATCATAAGATTTCTGTAGAACAAAGGAGAGTTTGTTGATCAATGTATTGATTGGGAACCAATAGTGTGTGCAGCAGAAGGGAAAGAATTTTTTTTTAGAAAGGACATCATCCAATTGAAAAATAATTCCATTCCTAGAGGGATGGTTTCTCTTGAATCAAACTTTGATAATGGTGATTGCATTATTAACAGACATATAACAGCCTCAAGGGATGTTGAATAGCATGACCTTTGCATGAAAGAGAAACCAAGGAAGATATGGTTGGGAAGAAATGTGAACAAAGAAGAAAAATAGTCCTACATTCAATTGTTGAGGAAATATCAGGACTGTTTGGCTTGGTCTTATTATGAGATGAAAGCATATAGAGAGGATTTGTTTCAACTTGAAATTCCTTTTGAAACAAATGCCAAACCATTCAGAAAAAAATTAGAGGCTGATTAATCCACTCCTCTCAATGAAAATGCAAGATCAGAAGAAGCTAAGGGATGGAGGGATCATTCACCCGACAAGGTATTCTTCTTGGGTTGCAAACCTAGTGCTAGTTAGAAAAATAATGGTGATATTAGGCAGTGTGTAGATTTTAAAAATCTGAACAGAGCATCAATGAAGGATAATTATCCTTTTCCAAACATGGAAAACACGTTGCGATTAGTATTTGGATCTAAATTTTTGTCCACCTTAGATGGTTTCTTGGGCTACATCCAGGTTGTTGTGAAGGAATGAGAGAGAATTAAGACTACCTTTACCACTCCTTGGGGCACATATGTTTATGTCAGAATGCCTTTTGGTCTAATGAATGCTTGAGAAAAATTTCAAAGCGAAATGGATGTGGATTTTTCTAGTTACATTATTGAATTCAATGTTGTTTATCAAGATGATGTGATTATGTTTTATAGGAAGAGAAGTGATCACTTACAACACTTGGAAAAGATGTTGATCATATGCAGATAATTTGGTATTTCTTTGAATCCAAAGAAGTGTCATTTTGGAGTGCAAAAGGCCAAGTTTCTTGGTCAAATTATATCAAAGGATGGTGTCATGATCATTGATCCCGATAGAGTATAATCCATCGATAAGGTGTCAATTCAAAGAACCAAGAAGGGAATACAATCCTTCTTTTGGAAGATTAATTTCATTAGAATATTTGTATCTAATTTTTTTGAGTTGACTCTTCCCATTACTTTCATGTTGAAGAAATACTAGATTATTAAGTGGGAAGAGGTTGTTATTCAGATTTTGATGGAATCAAAGAATCTCTAAAGCATGCACCTGTTTTGGAAGCTCCAAATTATAAGAAGCCTTTTCAAAAAAATATTTTTTTTGAAAACACCATTGCATCTATTTTATTACATAAGGATGGTGAAGGGGCTGAGAGACCAATTGCCTTTTTATCAAGGCATTGCAAGCAATTTGAGTTAAAGTACACCATTATGGAAAAACAAAAAATTTCCTTAGTGAAAGCAACAAAGGTTTTCATACCTTACATTTTGAACTTTAAAGTTGTTTCTTATGTTCCCCACACCATGGTGAAAGATATCTTATCAGAGATGGAGGTCTCAAGCAAAACATGCGAGATGGGTGAACAAGTTGCAAGATTATTATTATCCAAAATTCACCCTCAAGGTAATTTTGATAACATGCATCAAATTATTTAGTCCTGAGCAAGTAGATCGATTAAAGGCCCAAAATCATGCTTTTGGGGGTCCTCAGCTTCTCTCTAACCCTCCCATCCAAGAAGAAATCCCAACAAGTTGAAAAAATGAAAAAAATGCAAAAAATAAGGTTGCAGGACTGTTTTAAAGCATTTCAGGTCTGAAGGGTTCGGGTCGTACCAGTTCGGGTCATACTCAGGTTCGTTGTACCAAGCTTGGGGCCAAAAAAAGAAAAGAAAATCAGCTAAGTCAGACATTGTTGTCCCAGGCGGTCCGCGGGACAGTTGGGACATCGGGGCGTGAGGGACACGAAAAGCTGAATCGGCCGAAAGCAGGGAAAATCGTCAAGTTTTTGTTTCATGTGGTTTTGGGACAGCCGGGAAAAAAGTACATGTGGGACACAAATCAGCCAATTTGCCGACAGATAGTCCATTTCGGGCGGTTTGGAGATATTTGTCCCAGGCAGTCCGCGGGACAGTTGGGACAAAAGTACACGAGGGACGCGAAAAGGTGGAAAAGCTGCAAACAGGAACAAGGAAACCCGAACCAGCTGAAGCAGGAGATTTTTGTCTGGGACAGTTGGGACAAAAGTACACGCGAGGATGCGAGGACACAAAAAGCTGAAATGGCCGAAGGCGAAAGGAGAAAAGTCAACGTTTGACCCGTGAACTTCAAACGGCCATAACTTTTGACTCTGAGCTCCGATTTTCACAAAATTGGACTTTTTAGAATGAGCACGATGTCCTCTATGCCACATATTCAATAGATATATTTAAATAAAATAAAAATATTCGGCTCCAGTCAGTTAATGCTCATTCCCGTCAAATGACAAAAACACCTGCCAGACCCAAAATAGCTACCCGCACTCAGAAGGCCATAACTTTTGCATTTCTCAACAAAATCACACAAAATTGGTACCGTTGGAATCATGGCTCCGATCCTGATGCACCAAAATCAAGAAATTCTAGATTTGATAAGGGACTGATCTATATTTTTATAAAAATTGGCTAGGTTCATAACAATGTTTTATTTGGTGGTTGGGAGTGCAATTAAGAGGCATGGTCATCATTCTTTCTCTGCTGCAGCACATGGGACAGTATGGGGAGCCTTTTTCAAGTAATATATAATCATTTTACTCCATTTAATGCCTCTTACAGGTGGTTGAAGGATAGATTTTGGGATTTCCATTTTCCCTTCTCTTTCCCTTCTCATTTTTCTATAAATTGGAGTGTTGGGCTCATTGTAAAGGGAGGTAGTTTTGTAGAAAATCTCTACCAAATTGCTTTGTGAAGCCAATGTGTTGTAGGCCCTTGTTTTGGACTCCTTGCATGGTGATCCAGGCCCTTATCTTGTAATAGATTGAACTGTGCATATCATGAAGCAATAAAATATAAGTTTGTGGATATATCTTCCCCTGCTGTGTTTTCTTGCATTCTTCTTGCCCCTTCAACCTTGATTACAAGAATATTGTGTCTATTATTATGTTCTTGCAGGGATCCATTATCATTTTGTATGTTCAAGGTACTTTTGTGAATGCATTTTGCTAGATTGTGGAGAACTGTCATCACCCCTTCTAGTGTGCACTTTGCTTCTGCATCTCACGCATTTGAAAACTACTCTCACACCCTCCTTTTCTGGTGTATCACCGCTTTAGTGTAGGATTTTATTTTATGCATTCTCTCTCCCTAGTCCCTTGGAAGTTTAGATTAGAATAGTTAGTTTCCCCTGCATTAGAGTAGATTATGGCAGGTAGTTTAGGAGAAAGAACCAGCTTTCTCTGGAGGTCTATCTCAAGTAGCAAGTCCCACAACTTGGAGATAGTACCCATGTTATCCAATCACACCATGAGTTCAAGTATATGCACTTGTATAAACCATATAAGGGTGTTGTGATTTGGTGATAACAATTATGACATGGACATCCAAACCACAAATTTGGTAAGAGGTTTGGGACTAACTAACCTTATGGTGAGAACAACTTGCAAACTATTCAAGTGAATGAAGTAGAAGAAGAAAGGGTGCATGAGCTTGAAAATTTGGTAAGTTGTGAGTGCTACAAAGATATAGTCTTTTATCTCAGACATCTATGTTGCCCTGATCATTTGAATATGAATCAAAAATATCTCTTAAGATGGCCTCCCGAAAATATGTTATTACTCATTTTGGGTTAGCTTGGAAGAACTCGGAGGGAGTGCTCTTAAGATGCATTCCTGAAGATGAAGCCCCAAGGATAATTGCTGATCTCCATGGAGGAGTTTATGGGGGACATTTTGCTGGAAGAGTTACAACACACAAGATATTGAGGGCTGGTTATTGGTGGACAACTCTTTTCAAAGATACAACTCTATTGGTAAGAAGATGTGAAACTTGCCAACGTTTTTCTGGAAGAATGAAAGCTTGTGGCTCCTTTCCTTAGTAGCTTTGTATCAAGTGAAGATCCTTTCAAACAATGAGGAATAGAATTCATTGGTGAGATTTCAAAGCCTTCCAATGCTGGCCATAAGTGGATTCTTGTAGCCACTGATTACTTTACTAAGTGGGTGGAAGCAATCCCCACTAAGAAAGTAACACACCAAGTTGTCATGGACTTCATGCTGAATCATATCATCTGCAGATTTGGAGTGCCAGTCAAGATTGTTGCTGATAATGCCATGTGTTTCAGAGCTAAACCTTTAATGGAAATGTGCAATGAGTATGGAATCAATCTTACCTATTGTTCTAACCACAATTCCCAAGGTAATGGACAAGTTGAGTCTAGCAATAAAAACTTGTTGAAGATCATTAGAAGAACCTTGCAGCTGAACAAAAAGAAATGGGGTGAGAAACTGAAATTTGTTGTTTGGGCTGATAGGATAACTACCAAAAGAGCTACTGGTAAAAGTCCATTTGAGTTGGTATATGGAACTCAAGCTTTGCTGCCCTTGCATTTGCAATTGTCTTCATTTCAGTTTATTCAACAAATTGAATATCAAGAATTCAACCCATATGAAGCTCGAATCAATCAAATTGTTGAGCTAGATGAAGAAAGAAGGGAATCCCACCAAAGACATGTAAAGTTCAGGGAAAAGATGAAGAAGTTATTTGACAAGAAGGTAACTCCAAGGGCTTTGTGTGTTAGAGATCTTATGCTATTGTGGGATAACAGGCATGAGGATAAGAGCACGCATGGTAAATTTTATGCATTGTGGATTGGCCCTTATTCCATTGACATCCAAATTGGTGAACATACCTTCTTCTTAAAAGACTTAGATGGTGACTTGCTCAAATTTCCTATTAATGGAAGGAATTTAAAACATTTACTTGATTGATTCCTAGAATCAAGGTATTCACCATTTTATAGTGTATATTTCTTTGGTTTCTTTATGTTTTTGTGCTTTTTTTTTTCATATTGGTCCTTTGTGACTGGTTTTCTAGTTTCTCGGTTCATTTTTGGAAGTTGCTTATGGTTTTTCTGCTCTTCAAGCTGACTCTGTTGCCCAATGGGTATTTTTGGCACTTGGTCTACTTTTGTTCTTGGTGCTCATTCGATCTAGCACCATTTTCCCTAAATTTTCCCTTTGATTTGTGTATTCTCAAATGTTTTATCTCTTGAACTGGATGGTGTGAAGCTTTTATCTGCATTTGTATGACTTTAATTGTTGTAAACATATTTTTCATGCCCCATTTTTAAGAAATCCCCAAATTTTCCCTGTTTTTGCCCTAAATTTTTCAAATCTGCGGGCTCTGCCATTTTTCCTATTTTCCCGATCATGGAAGTTCGAAATGATTTATTTATACTTATATGCCTTTGAAAATCCATATCCATGGTCTTAAATCTTCTTGGAGCCTAGTTTCATGTGAAAATTTTTCCATCCTTAGTGCATAGTTCAAATTCAGGGCATGACCGGTGAATTTCTATTTTTTACGGTTTGTGAGGCATATTTTACCCGTCAATTTCTTCTTTGGCATTCGGAAGCTACGTGCCTTCTTGTAATTGGTTGAGGGATGGTGGATTTGTTTTGTGAAATTTTTCTTTTTGGCTCTTTTGGAAAATGGTTTGAATTCACCCCATGGCCCCGCCAAGTTTTGATTGGCTAATGAAAATCTAAGTGGTGGAAAAAATATCTCCTCTTCTCCCCGAAGATGTAAACGTGTCATAGGATAAGTAGTTATGGAGTGGCATATTTTTGAGTTCCTTTGAAGTTTTTTAACTTCAAAAGGATAAAAGCTAAAATGTGAACCACAGCTTCGCTCCAATAAGAAGTGGATGCATGTCGGTTTGAGAAGTTAAAGCGGGAGGCGAGAATGTTGGGTTACTTTAAAGGTTTTAAACTTCAAAAGGATAAAAGTTAAAATGTGAACCGAGGCTCCACTTAAATCAGAGAAAGACACGTAGCATCTTTGACAATTCAAAGTGGGAAGGAGGATCATCGTGGGAGTTTGAGGATTTAAGCCCTTTTTGGTGAAAAGGGAATAAAGTGTAAAAGTTAAGCGTGGCCCCGCCAGAGTTAGTTTCAACCTGTGTTGAAAAGTCAAAGGAGGAGGTGCGGGCCATCGGAGAAAATGTGGAAATATTTCATTTTGGAAAAATGAAGTGTAAAGTTACAAAATGAAACATGGTCCCGCTAAGACCCACATCAAAAGGCTTAAGGTGGGAGTGCAGAGCGCTGGGAGAAATGTGGAAAATTTTCCTTTCTTACAAAAAGGAGGTAAAGTTGCGAGAATCGAACCGTGACTCTACTAGGACACACATTAAGCCACGTGTCGAGCCCAGTTTTCTAACGTGAGGTGGCGGGAAAATATGTTGAAAATGTGCATTTTCCCCAAAAGTCATAAAATGTTAAAAATTTCCCCCAAGCCCATTTCAAATTAAATTCTTTCACGTGGGCTGATTAATTTCAAAGAGGTAGAATCAATGGTAACTATGCATTTCATCAATTTGGATGCCATTGGAGCTCCAAGATGTTTGGAGATGCTATTTTTAGATCAATATTCACCAATTTTTGTGAAATTCATGTCGATTTGATCTGCAAAGATCAATGAAATAAATTTGAAGACTCGATTTGTAAATCTAATATGCTTTCAAATTAAATCTTTGCTCAACCTCGTGAAAACCATGAAATGCCAGATCTGAAAGTTGCAGAGACACATTTTGAAATGGAAAAGATAAAATTATGAAGAAAGAAAGGTCTGCATGCTCCAAGGATGAAAAATGTGCCCCCTATTGAAGTAATGATGTGGATTTTTTGCAATGATTCACCTTTTTTGAGGCACCTCGTAACTTTTCAACATTTTTCTATTGGATTTTACTTTTTGCAAATTCATGATGGAATTTTATAACAAACATAATGCTTAGGATATCCTTTTCTTGGGAGAGAAGGCTTCGATATAAACAAATGATAAATAATTCATATTCGAGATATGCAAATGGTCGGGATTTCATTTTCACAAGATAATTTTGAGAAAAGCTCATCTTTTAAGAAAACTTTCTCGAAACCAAGTTAATTTCCTATGTGTTAAATTTCCATTCATGTTGAGTTGGTTACAAGTGTATAGCCATAGACAACCTTTGATATTTTTTTAAATAACTCTCCCCTACTTGAATGCATCGATAAATTTTGAGTTAATTTGTGTTAAATCTCTTGCAATTTTGTGTTTATTTTACTTTCGAATGTCTACATGTACTTTTTCTTGTTCCTATTCCAATATTTTATAAAAATCTCTTTCAATCACATAGATCTCAATCCTTTTGATAGTTTAGTGGCATCTACAATTTTTTTTTCGTAAGAGCTTTCATCTGGGAATGAAATAAATGATTTAAAATCATTTTTCTTTTATCTGTTGAAAGAGATTGTTTGTAAGCCTCTGGGTATACGTTAGGCATGATTGATCTTAGATTTTGATGTTTTATTGAGCCTTCTAACTCGAGCCTTCATTCTAGAATCTCAAATATTTTGTGAAAAAATGCAAATTTGGGCCTCCATTGATGCACACCTTCTGGTTGAAGGAATGTTTTAACTATTTTGAAGCTTTTTGTTATTGATTTCTCCATTGTTTTGAAGTTTCTTAAAGATCTAGAAAATTCCAATCCATCTTGTTGATCTTCCACCAAAATATTATTCAAATAACCAATCCACCTGAACTACTCCTATTTTTCCCTGTATATCCACAAAAGAAGAAAATCCACTTGCTAAAATATGCAAAATGCATCAAGATTCCAAACGTCTTTAGTAACCTTAGCCTTGTGTTGAAAATATCTCCATATTCGAAGTGACAGCTCATGACAGTCAGATTTGGTGTGTTGATCATATTTTTCCAAGGTCTTCTTTATAAAATTTGTGGAAAAGAAGGATTTACCGACTTTCTTCACTAAACAGAGGTTACAAAAATAGGTTCTCTTACCTTGGTTGAATAGGCACAACCTAAAACATTTAGGATCAGATCAAATCCTTTTAAGGTGGTACCCACTTCTTTGAAATCCCGAGTGCTAAAAAGTCGATCAATTGCTTCCCGACTACAAAATGACACACATTTTTTTATCTATCTCTAAGTGTCTTGTTCAATCGTTGATGCTGCTCGGTTCTTGAAGAAGGTTG
This sequence comes from Taxus wallichiana var. yunnanensis, assembly GCA_018340775.1. Taxonomy (NCBI): domain Eukaryota; kingdom Viridiplantae; phylum Streptophyta; class Pinopsida; order Cupressales; family Taxaceae; genus Taxus; species Taxus wallichiana. The sequence goes on from CM031241.1 coordinate 270,270,704, forward strand.
AAATTTGGGTAACAACATTATAAAATCACACCGAGAGTCTCAACCCATCGAGTTGCGGACATTCGGGGTGTTGTGATTTCGTATCAACACAACCATTTTGTGTCAATCCATCAATCAATGCATGCCTTGAGACTATGTTCTCCTACACATTTGTCATTAATCTTGGAAAAAGCTTTTTTTAAAATTTAATAAGGTTATTCAATGAATCTACTCGATTATACTTGCCCTGTAAAATTCCATGATATGACACAAGACTGAGGCACTTCTTCAAGGTATTTTATCAAACATTCACAAAGCATTTGGATTGAGAAAGAAAAAATAGAGGGTTTCATGCGAGAGGAAGAATGAAAGAGACAAATCTACAAATACATACATGAAATAGTAGGAAAGTGGACTTAAAATGTATAAATTAATATAATAACTAATCATCTTAATGATAAAAACAAGGGAAAATAAAAAGTGCTACAAAGGTTACAATCCACGTAACATGGTCTCTTATAAGAAGAATAAACTACATTAATATGGTTAGTCTTCACACCCAATTAAGTGCCCCTTTAGCATTAATCTTCTTCTTTCTCTGCATACAAAAATAACACATCGATAGGTAGACAACTCGTTTCCACTCGAGACAATTCAACCCGCTTGTGCACATATACGAGATCTAGATTAGTCTATTTTTATATAGTAAAATTAGGAGATATTGGGGATACAAATTTAACTGCCTACTTAGGATTCTTTTATCTAGAATGGGACTCATCTTAGGACGGCTTAAAGGTAGATGTCTATTTAGCACAATTTCCCAAATGCTTTGTTTATTTGATTATGAGAGTCCAAAACCCTTCTTTAACACTAATAGTAAATAAGATCTTTAACTTTTGCACTTACTACAACTAACCAACTACTCCTAAATTTATAATGTAACTTGGGTTTCACTATGGTTAACACCTTGGGATCTCAAATAAAGTGATTATATTATTATTTAAGGACAATGGCAGTCTGCGAGCCACTTAAGATGAGTTGCTTTCAATACCCGCAAAATGCTTTGAAAAAGTTAGCCCTCCCCTAACACAGATGATCATCCTTCCAATTCTCACAAAATTCAATTCATGCAAAGAACCCATACAAATCCATCATTTTTTTATTATTTTATTTTTATTTTATGCTAGGCACTATAATTTCAGAAACAAAATTTAACTTTTCCCTAGGATCTTGTAAACCCATCTCTCATTGGCCCTTCCCTACAATGATTATAACTATGCCTTCTTGATTGAATTGGGATCAAATATATTAATCAAGGTAACTTATTTAGCAGGAAAGATAGGATGTCACTAGAATACCCGAGACTGAATGTAGGAAGTGAGAGTTTTTACATATTCTTCTAACTATTCAATTTTCCCTTTTTATTATTCATTTCTTATAAATAGATGAGTGTAAGACTTCTTAAATAAATGAGCATCTCCCTCATGTGGTTTTTAGTCTGAAGGGAATTGTTTTCATCTCATAGTTTGATGGAGTATTTTCATGAATGGGATTTATTACCTTTAGGCGAAAGCGTTTACTTATTGATTTCCGGAGGAACCACTGAAAAAGTCATAAGTTGTATGTGATTTCTTACTTCATTGTACCATTACAAGCTTTGAGATAACTTTAAGATATTGCACTAATTCTTGATCCATGGTTCTTCTCTCAATTCTAATCAACTCTTTTGTATATGGAAAGATATCCATTGATGCAAGTTCAGTGTTAGGAAAGATTGCATTCTCGCGCTCATGGTGAGGAGATAGTTCTTGAATTTGGTGAGTTGACTCACTTGGGGAGGAAGAGATTGTTGGGACTGATGTGGAAAATGAATTTGATAAGGAAATATCTCTCCTTTCTCAACATATATGGCAAGATCCTGAAATAATTTTACATTCTTGTGAAATCTTATATAGTGAGATCCTTTAATATCAATTATTTTCCTTTTCATGGGATCTCTCGATTGATCAAATCTCGTAGATCTTTTAGATTCCTTCTGTGAAGAGAGATAATATGTTTTTCTTATGAAATATTGAATCCCACAAGATTATAGAGAAAACAACCCTCGTTTTATTGATCGAATATTTACATATTTGTATCAACAATGTAGTTATCTCATTGATATCTCCTAAGTCACTAACACTCCATGAGACTGATGGGAGAGGTAAATACTTCACTCTTTGGTATTCAGGATTGAACAAATTAGTTCCATCATCTTCCACACATTTCATGAACTAATAAAAATTGTATCTCTTTTGGCCCATAGTCATCCACATATGATCTCACTCTCTTACCTCCAATTCATCCAATCGGTTGTCCCAATAGTCTTTAATGTGAAGAAGATGGTGAAACTCAAGGAGATTAAAGGTTTCATTATGGCTTCGATGTCAAGATCAAACCTAGCTATTTAGGAATAAAGTCTCGAAGAAACAAATGAAGTTTCAAGATTCGAGGAATCTATGATACTTTTGCAAGTATAAATACCAAGATAAATGGGGAAACACACACCTTTTTATTACGTTTCTTGAATTTTTTGTGGACTTGAACAAGCTACCTACACAAATCAAACATAAATATTTTGTCATTGAGATTCCTGGGGAGTTTTTAAGGAGTGCGGTCGAATCATGAAACCCTTACATAGGAAAATATGGAGAATTGATTGAATTAACACCCATACTTCTCTATAAATGTTTTATATTGAGAAGATAATCTCATTTTTGGGTTAGCTTCTAATAATCGGATGAAAAACATGGTGATTGCTTCATTTACCCTGAAAAATGATGATTGCTTTATTTGAGTTTGAATTGAAGGTACCTTTCATAAGATGGTACTTTGTGAGAAAATTTTGAGAAAAAGTTAGGCTTTTGAATGATCTCATGCACATGAGATAATACATTTGGTATAAGGTTATGGTGAATTTATTTGTTCTTGGATGTTGGAGAAATTGATGACATATATTGTCACTTATAATTCCCTAACCACATGGTTCTCGTTAGTAAAATGATGATGAACTAGGTCATCCAGTCCTCAAAAGTCCCTTTTTGTCTCCTCACACATTATCTTACTTAACACAATGATTTCATCTTAGGAACCTTCATGAAACTCACTTCTTGATAGAATCTTTGGCACACAAAAGGGTTTCCTACCTTGTTTCAACCATGATCCAAGTGAGAGGCCCTGAGGTAAGATTCAATATTTGACCACTTGTGATAAGTTAAAGCTTTCAATACTATAACCATGTTGTTATTAGTTTTAATCTACATACACTATGAGATTCCCCTCTTGCTGAAAAATTCAAGGATAAAGTTATCATCTGATCGCACTATTCTAGAATCCAATTCATAGTGTGTAAAACATGCTAGAAATAATTATGTACTATGTACTAATACAGGATAGCCTCTTTCTTTGAACAACTAGCTCATGAAATTTTTCTCTTTAACAAGATCCCTATGTCCTCCGAGCATCCTACTTTTTAGGTCTTCTAGGTCTATATGAGTGACATAATTTTCACTGAAACTTGGATTATCAATGGATATTGTAGAAATGGGATTCATACTTGTGATTATGAACTTCATATTTTTAAAAATAACTAAGATGAGTGAGAATGGATCAAATAACAAAATTCTACCTAGAATCAATTTTTGTTTTTGCCAAGTGGAGACAAGAGCTTTTATTTTGGGATTTTTTGATTTTTGCATAACTCTTTTCCTCTAAATATCCTTACACAATTATAAAAATTTCAATGATGATGATATTATTTCCTTATAAATTTTCTCTTTTTGGACATTTGTTTTTTTGAAACCTTCTATTTAGGTAAAGTTATCTCGATTAACCCTATGTTTGGATATATTGAATGTTATGAATTTGATTTTTGGAAAACTTAAAATGTTTAGAATACCATTTTCATATCACATTATAGGTTTAGTAAGTCAAATTACTAGTATCGGATTTAGTTGAAACCACCATTGATATGTTATATTTTGCATTGAGATCTATTGCTCTAATTTTTATTGTTTTTGCAAAATAGGAAACACTTGGAAATTAAAAATAAACTTTTTAGGAGGAATTTTTCAGATTTGTGTGTGATAAAATTTAGTCATCATAGGGTATGCGTATGTACTTTTTCCAAATATGTTTTCGAGAAGAGAAATCTAGAAAAATAGTATAATCGAGTCCCAATTAGTGAGATATGAGAAAAACTCGGTTTTGGAGGCTATGGCTATTCTATAAAATTTTTCTAGCATCTCTTGTAAAAATGGGAAAATTTAAAGGTTTTACACTAGAAGCAATGTTGGATGATAAACTGCGTTGAATAAACAACTTGAAAATAATTTGTAACATACTTTTATGATGTCTTAATGACAATCGATTGATCTTGCATGAAATATGAATTTAATATATTTTTTATCATAGTGAAAATGGAAAAATTAGACACAAAGCAATCCCAAGTGTTCTTTGAATTAGGATGAGGATAATTTTCATCATGAGAGATAGGTTGAGTTAGATTGAGGAGCCAGATAAGCACCCTACGGAGTCGAGGGAGATCATGTGAGGGACCAGGAGCATGGTCTTGAACCTAGGAACACTTTCTTGTCCACTCTACCCCATTAGGTAAAAATAGATAAGTGGTGTATAAAATTTCACCTTACCACATTTGGAAATTCATATTAAGCATGAGGAGTTTAGTGATTGAACACAAGGGTTGAAAACAAGCTGTGGAGAAAGCTGGAGGGTCATTAGAGTGCATGAGGGATAAGAGTGGGTATGGGGTATATTTTCATGTCCCTTATATCCCCATGTGAAAAAGGGAATCAAAATTTCTCCTTAGAGAAAGGTGGTGACATGTGGCACAGTGAAAAATGGCTAAGTCTTAGAAATACTCACATAACTCACATCTTACTCAACCCGTGTAGTCTTGACTGCACATGGGTGGTTGACTTAATTCAAGGGTGATTTTTGGTGAAATGTCTTGTCACCTATATATAATTTTTACAAAGGCATAAGAGGGACACAAAATAGTTCCTTACCCCATTAGTAAAGCAATATTTTACATTAACTTACCCAAAATAGCATGAGGGAAATAAATATTCATCTTGGGAGATCTAATTAGACTTTCGAGAAGAAATTTTATTTGAATACAACCAAAAAAACCATTTCAAGACAAATTACATTGGCTCAAAACCTTAATTTGGAATGAAAATCCAAAAACACCCCCTTTTCGATCGATAAAATGAAGTACACTTTGCAAAGATTTAACTATTTCAAGAAACCATCACCACTTGGATCAAACTTGATGTCAAAAACATGTAGAGAATACTTCCATATTTTCATATCCTAATGGATTTCCTTTTAAATACTTACAGATCCCCAAAATCATTTAAGGATGTTCGGGTTCATAATTTGATTGTTCATTCCTTACACCTAAAAACGCGCTTTTACACAAAATTTCCCTAAATCACCAAAACTTTACTAAGTTTTACTAAAATAACTACAAAACATTAAAGTATATCGAATACCACCTTCAATGTTTCTAAGATTTCTAAAACACTCCCGAAAGGTGTACACATACCTTGAAAAGACAAAAATCGACCTTTCTAAACTTGTTAGAGAGCTAGTCTTTTGCTTTACTTTGATGAATGTAAGAAATGATCTTATTACATCCTTTTGAAAACTTACAGATACTAATTAAATATATTAGGATGACCTTCAAGTTCGGGATGATTGTGACATGGAAGATAAAATAATAAGGTCGGGGATCAAGAAAATTTGAAGTATGTTTTCACTTTGTGGATTGGTTTTCATGGATAAAGTTTTCCTTTTTTGGTTGGTAATTTCCCATGAGAACAAACTTTTGAATATATTTTTCATTTAAAAGAAAATATTTCAGCCAACCTACATCTAGTTATTGCAAACATAGTTAAAGAAGCATAATCAGTTATTAAAAATATGAAGATGAAATTAGATGAGTGCACTTGAATGGAGTTAATAGTGAACTACTAAGATGATAATAAATGTGTGAATAATGAAGGTATATTTCTAAATATCATGTAGAATTTTGATTATAGAGTATAATGCATAATGTAGACAAATCAAGAATATTTATGAAGAGAAAGTAAGAAAAAAAAGAAGAAGATTTAAATGTCAAATTATTGAAGAGGAAGGAAGAGCAAGCAACACATGTAGTAGTATTTAAAGACGGTGAGTGGGTAAGATTGTGTATCAGTCCTTTAATAAAGAATTATTTTATAGAATATCTTTGATAGATAAAATGGTTAATTTCTAAAGAAACTAAAGTCTGAATTAACAAGTAGAGGAAAGATTTTCATATGTGAGTGCATGAGAGAATGTGAGTAGAATAAAGTGAAGAAATGGGAATATGTCTCAGTGGAGCAGTATTATAAATACATATAATTAAAAGTATATTTTTGAAAAGGGAATAACAAAGATGAATAGGAGATAGATATCTCTTGAACATAGAGAGAAATATTATTATAATAGTTCCCATGTTGAAATTATTATTTAATTTCCATGTTCGAGTTGAAGAAGCAACTATAGAAGGTGGAACTTTATACCGTTGAGGTCAGTTCCTCATAAAATTGAGGATTGGTGTCTCCATTGACTTAGTCCTCTTGATTTGGTTGAGTTGGTGCTCAACATTGGGTATTTGTGTCTATAGTTGAGTTTTTTGATGTGATTATGAAACATTTTATCACGAAAAATATGTAACACTGTAACTCTAATGTTATACATGACACAAACATTTATTAGGGGTATTTGAAAATTCCAACACCTAGATCTCTTCTGAGACAAGAAAACTTGTTTGTATGAGTAAATGTGGACAAATGTAATACCTTGTTTCTTCTTAGCATTTAACGAATCATACAAACCTTTTCAAGATCATGTAAAATCACTTGATAAACAATACAACTATTTTAGCATTAACGATGCTTATATAAAAACAAATATTCCCAAAAGCATTGAATATTTGTTAGAGTAAATAAAAACACACCAATAAGAAAAATTTAAATATTTTTAACTAGTGGAATCATAAAATATGCAGGTTTGTTTGTAAAATTCATAAGTTGGGTTAGGGTCTAGCTGAGAGAAGAAATATTATATATCTCGCACAATATTATGGTTTCAAAACATGATGTCAATGCTAAAAGTTTCGTTTTCATCTCAAATAATGTGAGTTTAGTTACTAACACACTTATAGTATATGGATGTTTCAAATTTTCTATACTAATAATTCTAGACCTAGTTATTCCTAATACATTACAACATTTTTATAAGTATAGTTTATTATGAATAATTATAATACCACTTGCAATTATCATGTCATTGTTTAGATACATAGAAATCATGGTTATATGTTATTTTTATTTTGAATGATGTCAATCATATGTGAAGTGTTCAAAATTACTACTCAATTTACATTTGAATATATGTATTTTGATTATCAAATTTAATAATATTATTGAGCCAACCCTTTCTTTTCACCCATGAACTATTTTTACTGTGGCACATTGTTTTATGTTGTAATTGGATTACTATTTTTATTTTTATTTTTGAATTTCGTAACCTAATTTATTTAAATATTATACTATCCTTCAAGTGGTTTCTTCTATATTGTTTAAACTTTTCTTGCATTTGAAATCTCAAATTTATCCTTTAGAGTGTAGACCCTTATTTTTTTGTGACATTTTGGACACATAATAATCCTTTTCATATAACCTATATCCCCAAATGTGTCCTATATCCACACCTATAGTATAGATGAATACTAGATATGATTACATTTACTTTGACCTCTTTTCGATTTCAAGGCAATGAAACCTTTCAATTTCATATCTCAAAGCCATTTATTTTAATGGCACCTAGAGACATTACATGTGGAACATGGAAAATTATTATTTATACAAAACTTCTATTATATTTTTAAGTCTTTAAAATAAATTTATCTATGTGGGAAATAATTTGGATCCTGTGATTGATTGTTTAAAATGTACCCACTTTATAAAATCAAAAATACCATTTATTTGATGACACTTGTCACTCAACTAGGCATATTCGAGGACTTCCATTTGAAATGTGGAGGTGCTGGACATTTATCTCGAAAAAGAGTTTACACGGTTGATCTACATATATCAAATGATGTAGAATATTTTAAAATTATTCAATAAAAGATATTTTGTAGATCACATATCTTTACATGTAAACATCTTGATGTTTCTAAGGACACCTCAAAGCTTTAAATTTGAATTAATTTTAAGGGTAGTATTAAATTCAAAAACACATTCTTCAATTGTTATATGTTTTAGAATCATTAGTTAGATTAGATGGTTAATGTAGGAAAAATGGATTGCGTATTGTGAGAGTGATTAGTCCTCACACTCGCACTTCAACGTTTTCTCACATTTAAAACTTTTACTCACAAAAAGCTTCAATGAATTTTAGCTTGAATTTTCTTACAAGTCAAACTATGAGACTTTTTAAAGAAATGTCTCACAAATGTTAGTATTCACAGCTTGCACCTCCCAAGTATAAGTATTCAAATCCATAGATTTATAAATAATTTAATGAACAATGCAAAATATTTACAATTAATAAAAAATAAAACATACATCAAATCATGTATCCATAAGTATCTATAGCTGGAAGCACTAAAATCCATAGATTTAGAAGCAATCCATTGCACCCAAAAAAATGTAAGCCAATAAAATACACAAGAGAGAAGAGAAGGGAGTTTGAACAAGGTATTCACATAAGATCGTCTATTTACCAAAAGATTCTAAATTTAGTAATAAATATCCTACATTCATTGTTACATACATAACTAGATTAAATAACAATATTCTTTTTCACCAAATGCACGACCGTTGATTTCAAACAATTAAACACAAACATTCAATTCTGGTTCTAGCCATATTCACCATGATTTATATAATTTTTTTCAAGGGAGGTCTTATAAATTTTCGTTGGTTGGTAAGAGTTAATTGTGAACCCATATCCCCCTACATCGATTGGACTATTTTTTTAATATGTATGAACACACACATCAATATTTAACAATATTTAGACACTTAATTTTAATATCAAACTAGTTATTTATTATTGTATTGGTGTTTTTTGTATTTTAAATAGGTAATTATCCTAGATTGTAAAATTTCATTGGTACATGCTATACTTATTCAAAATTTGACATCTTCCTCTCTACTTGTCCATATGTTCTTATTACATTGCCTTTTTCATGTTCTCATCTCGCTTTATTTCTCCCACCCTAATTTTGCTATGTTTGTAATCCTTTTCATGTATATAGTTTAGTCAATGACTAGATATGTATTATGTTTTTGAATCTCTTTTTGTGTGGGAACTTTGAATATTATTTTAGGTTTTTTGAGGTTTTTTCTTATTCTTTTTCGAGATACACACCAATAGGGTATTAATTTGAATTCAATAAGTGCTTAGATACGAAGTGCTTTGTATATTTGAGAAGAGCTATAAAATGAATGTATTGTTGATTTGAGTGATTAATAGTTATCCACATATCAAAATCTTCATTTAAGCATCTAATTAAGATCATCTATAATTTATTTATTACATTGATTATTATACTTGATGTTATAAGGGTTTAGACACCTACGTTACGATAGACTACTTGTAGAATTGTATTATAATTCGAGATCTAAGTAACAAGATCAATTCTATAAATATATATAGTGAATTTAGGAAGATCCATAAAAAGATTATTGGAGATTAAAAATAGGAGACTATTTCTGAAATTAGATCGTACATTTATTATATGTTTCGAAAACATATTATATGTAACGCACCAAAATTACCAACACAAGAACAACACAGTGAAATACAGGATAACTTTTTTTTGACTTGCTTTGACTCAACACGACACAACATGTCGTCACAAGGTTACAACCAACACTTGGAATCATTTGTTACGGGGAAGACCACAAGGTCAGCACGGAAACGTTCACACTTATCAAGGACAATTTATTTTTCTTTTGACAAGACAACATGAAATTCCAATCCACATGACACACTCACGGCTAGGGCAAGCCACAGTAAGAAATGGTTAGGGTTTATTTATTTTGGTAAGACACCCTTTAGCTCATGACTTAAGTTTTCAGAAGGAATCAATATATGGTTTGCACAAATTCATCTCACCAACTGAGTTAATTTCTTATACACTGAAGAGTAGTTCACTTAAAGTCTTCTCCTACTTACTAAATCTTAATATCTTCCAGAAACTAACCATTGTTTTCCTTTAAGCTTGTTTAAGAGTTCACCCCAAAGGGATAGTGTTCGCTAGTTTAGCTAGGGGTATCAATTTATAAATGTTTACTTCACAAAGGATGTTTTCATTTTGATCACTCATGGAAGTATTTGATTTCAAATAGATCACCTTTACATTTATCTGTTGAATATAAAATTATTATTTTTGTTTAGCTTCTTTAAGGGTTAACCGACTCATTTTACTTTACTTATAAAATATTGTCGCTAAGTCTTAGAAAGATTTAACTTAATAATTTATTCTCAAGATCAAAGTTTTACAATACTCATATCAATGTAAAGAGTGAATGCCATTTCTCACAAGGATAATTTCAAGCTTAACTACACCAGAACAAGACACTTTATTTCACCATTACCAAACAATACAAGGCAAGAGGTCGTATCAACTCTCTTTACAAGCAATGTTACACAATTTACAACACATTGGACATTTTTTTACAAGGAACTTCATAATGGTACAGATGAAACTTTTACACTCTTTTCTTCTAGTCTACTCTCGCATAATCCATCTCGCACAAATATTAACTAAAGTCGGTTCATAGAAGCTCGAGCATGTTAAGGCTACACAATGCAATAGTAAGCTAACAATTAACAATATCAAGAAAGGAATATTCTAAATTCAGAAATGGATTAAAACACAACTCACAACTCCAATATTAATCTCATGAGAGAGAAAATTAAATCATCCAACAAGGAGAAAGTCCAAATACTAGTAAGAACAAAATTACATAAATCAAGGCAAGACCTTATGGGTTGGGAACAAGAAAGTCAAGAGTGTTGATATCTCCTTCGTGTAATCCTAAAGGTTACGTGATTGGAATCCAAAATTTACTCCATCCAACTAAAGGGGTCCAAGGGAAGACAAAGCGTACTAATATGATCGTAGGCGCGAAGCAAAAATGACGTTATCCAATTCTCCCAGGGGGCTCCAAAGTAATATGGGTTCGATGCCCTTAAAAGAACACAACTATAGTTTTGGTTTTAACCAAGGAGTTTACCACTACCTCCTTATCGGATTTCTTAAAACGTAGTACTAGTTAACCAAGACAAATCCACTTTACCAAAAGCATACGAAAGAGACACAGGAAGGGCCATTATTCTACCAACAAACCCTATCCTAATCGTCAACTTCTTTACATAATATAAGGGAAGACTAAACCCAAAAGTCGTTAATAATTTTTATATAATTCAGACAATGTCAATAAACATAAAAAATAAAAATTGATTTCCTAACAAGGCCACAAAATGGGACCTTTTAGAACCAAGTTTGAAGTATAAGGTATTCAAGTTCGAAAACAAAGGGATTCGATACGCAGAGGGCAAAACACCAACGATGCCCCAGGCTCAAAAGACCTTACCACGAGTACAAGCACAAACCAAGAACCAACACACATAGCTATCAGGAAGGTTACGCAGTACGGTCAGGGCTAGAAGTTCTATGAACTCCTTGCCAAAGGTAATGAAGATGGAGAATTTTACCCGATCCATGTGGGCTTATCGAAGAAAAGTCTTAGCAAATATCAAACAGATAAATATAACAGCCACCTATGATATTATCACTGAAATCAGCTGTCATCTAACAGGAAACGAGTTCACAAGTCCAGTACCATGGAATTCACCTACAACTTTTGTTTTTGCCCAGCTAGTGATAGCTTGCTTGCGACCCTTAATAAAGATTGTAGAGATTTCATTCATTAAACTTACAATGTTTTCCCCTTGCTTTAATCATAAAAGAGTTTACATCAAGAATTAGGTATAGTAATACTCTCAACACGTGGAGGCCAAAATAGATGCCAGGTTATCCCTCATCTAAACTAGGTACAACAGTCAACCATGTATAGTTCTAAAACAAACTCCAAATGCCATTTTCTAATCAAACATAAAGGAAGGAATGCCCACAGGCTTAAACAAGTTTCAGAACACAACGTCACTATTAATGTACCTTTTAGCAAAACAAGAGAGCCCTAAACAGGAAATGCGTATTTATTCAACCAAAAGAGGTATGTAGGCTTAACCTTCTATTTAGTAACCTTCAATTATAATTACCATCATAGAATTATTTTTAAGAGAAGGTCATACAAGCAAACAAAACTCAATAATGTTTCCTTCCCTACGAACTAGACCGCATCACTCAATATCATACAGAACCCATTTAGACAAATATGAAATAGAGTAAGCTATAAGAGAGGAAGGAGCTTTCCAAGCAAAACCAGCGAAATTGGAATAAGATTTAAGGGAACAACCACACAATCAGCAAAGTGATATAAACAACCACGAAAACATCTAGTCTAGGCGCCATTCAAGAGGAAAGAAAATTCATTTCAAGATCTTGAAAGAAGGTAGATAACTATTACAGAGAGTAGATTTAACATGCCTGGTTTAAAACGCCATCTCCATGCATATGATTGTTTCAATGTCATTGCTTGCCTTTAACCCAAAGTGCTTTGCGAGCTCGAGCAAGCGCCACAATCACGCAGTGAAAAACAGCTACAAACCAGCCCCATGATTTGAAGCTCGGACACAAGACATACTGATTACATCACGCTCCTGGTTCTGAAAGGCATCAACCGTGATGATACACAACCTTTTCCTTCATCAGATTTGGGGACAACATCAAACTCTCGGTGCAAACATTCACTCTCAACTCTTGTATTTTCTATAATTCTCAGTCCAATTCTCAAACACCTTTCTTATCTATTTAATCATGATTCCACACAACACTAACTCACTCTTCAAAAGAACCTCGAGCCACCCCTTCAACTTCCTAAGTTGACCTTTCAATCTTGAAAACTCAAGAAGGTCAGTTCACCTTTCCTAGCAAGTTCAAGAGATAGGAATGTCAAAAGACAAGAACTATCTTTTGCACTTCTTCATCGAGCTAGGAGCATTTTGAGGGATTAGAGCTCGATAGAGACTCCTCAGCTTCTCTAACAATGACCCAAGTTTGAAATTAGAAGCGTGAACAACATTTGCTTCCCATTATTGAGATATACCTGTCTTTAGCGTCTACCCGACTGTGATTCGAACTTCAAGAAGATAATGTTGCCATTCTACAAGATTCCAGAGCTTTAACGTCTTCCTTAAGCTGTTATAGACTCAACTTTTACCTATTTCCTTGAAAAGCTGATACTGGACACATTCTTTGTTTTTTTTTTTTTTTTTTTTTGAAAAGCTTTGAGCACATCGAGGACCCCCTTCATGTTTGATTATGCATAATGATGGAAGAGTGGCCTTACTCAACAGTTCCATTCTGGTTTGATTAACCAATTTGTTGAAAACCTCAAAACCTAAACTCTGCACATAAAAAAAAAAACAACTCATACTGCTTGCTCAACCACTGAGAAACGTATTTAACATCCTTTCCACTGAACTTCGAGTTTCCTTTTTGCATAAAACAACTGTTACAGCTACAGTCATGGAGATAACTTACATTATGGTTACCAACAAATTTATTCAAACTCCCAGGAAGCACTTCAAAGTTCGTTTGCTCTGGGTCTGAGAAAATATCCTGCTACCTTCCTCTCCCAAGACATTTTCTTCAACACTGCATAGATCTTCTGTGCCTGCGGGTGTGATCTGTCACCTACACAAAAGCATGCACCATTTTATTGCCTGCTAATATAGTGACTCTAAGAAGATGCTCATATAATTGCAAAGCAAAATGTGCTTCATGAATATTCTGATATGAAACTGATCCACGCCTATGGGATTCTCTCCCATGCGTTACAAATAAAACAAGCAAAGTCTCAACAGAGGATCTCTGTAATAGATTTCATCGGGTCTCCTGGTAACACTCTCACTGTCACTTAATCGATTTTGAAGAAAATATCTTAAAGGAGAGTCCCGAATTTGAGGATGGATTCAAAACTGAACAGAAAACAACAAGTTGGACAACCTGCTGGTTGGAGCGCTCAAAAAGGCCTCTGCCTCACTATGACCCGACTGCTGCCTAGATAGGAGTTTTTGCAGGCTATGCCATGGATCCCTGACCCGAACACACCATACCGCACCCAATGAACGTGGAGGTAACACGCCTATCAGATCGGCCAGCAACAGCAACCCCAGGTCGGATTCCATTTCCCTCGATATTGTTGGGCGCTGAAACTTCCATTAAATTCCTCGTTGGGAAAAAAAAACAGGCAGAATGCAGTGGAGACAGGAGGCTCTTCACTGACCAAACATACTAGCAAAGGATTCGGATGCTTTTACCTAAAACACAGTCTAACTCTCCCACCAAACCCACGCGCAACAACCAAGGCAAGAAAAACGTGCGAGGAAAGAAGAAAACGCACAGGAAGAATAGACGCACCCAACCCCCACCTGCACGCAGCCAGAAACACGGCAAGAGCAGGTCTGAAACGATTTCAACCAATGCGGCTCCCAGACTGGCACAAGTCAGACCAAAAGCATGAAAATATGTATTCATTAAGAGCATTAATGGATGGTAGCAGGCCACCAAACACCATACCTTTGCCAGCACCAAACAAGGATCCTTTTACAGCAAGGAACAAGCCAACGTCCAATTAGCAATTAGTTTCCTTTAATGATAGCCACGTGACCAGGTCAGGACGCAGCTAGAGATGTAAGGGCGGGGTAGGTGGTAGTTGAAAGGATTAAGTTGAGTATTGAAAGTATTCCTACCCAACCACACACGCAAACTCCCTACTCAAGCAAACGATGGACACCAAAGAAGACGGGGCATTACATTATATTTTTTAATTTTTTAACAAAAGGCAAAAATATATATATATATTAAAACACCACGATAATAAAAATCAGTTTCATAGAAATTCGTGGCACACCAAATCTTGTTTTTGAGAAATGATATAGTTTTCTTTTAATTTCTAAATTTTGACAATTTTTCTAAGATTACTTTTCCTCGTTGCTGCGGTTTGCCATGCACCAGTTATTTTCAACAATTGTGTTATAATTGTTTCAAATAAAATATGAGTCCTCAAACTACTCTCTTCAAATTGGTATGTTCTTAAAACCATTGCAATTAACAAGTTCCTTTATGTAACCAATAAACTCGAATTTTGTCGCTTCCATAGGTAGTCATTTTTAATTTTATTAGGCTAAACAAACACGTTCCGAGAACATGAACTTTTCGGTTGGTACATGGTATTTTTTTATAATTATTGAAAAGAAATATTGACTTTGTGTCAATGTTTTAAAATGTATATGTATTCAGAAAACTTAAATAAACAAATGATAATGTGTTAATTTTTAAATCGGATGTTCGTAAATTTAACCCTCGCCAACCTTGTTGACAGTTGTAGATCGGTAATCCAAACGAGTCTCGAAACTCAAACCATTTATAAACATACAGACATGTGTAAATAGAGATGGAACCATGTCGGTGATGGATTATAAAAAAATTCAGTGGCGTAAACAACACACAACTTTGACTTGCATCCGGCACCAGCATTTTCGTACCACTTTCCCTTCCTCAAATGGATCTGACAGGATTTCTTTCAGTTTAGAAATCTAGGTAGCGATATTAATGTATTTAGAGTCGTGGTGTTCTCGGGCAACATCAATCTGAGTCGTTTGCGGTTGTCTGCTTTAGGAGGTTTCAGTGTCTCAAAGAAATCTAAATTAGATGGATTCAGTCTCTGAAATAGGAGTTCCTTCGAATAGTAGCAGCGTTGTCATTCAAGTGGGGTTTGAAATTTTCATCAACGAAGAAGAAACAGCTGATTTGAGCTCCGCTTTGATCTTCCGCGTGCCCAAGCCACTGCGTGACTTCAACGACCATTTCTACAGTCCACATCTTGTTTCCATTGGTCCCTTTCATTATGGGAAGCCAGAGCTCTGGGGCATGGAGAAGTACAAATCTGAAGCAGTTCGAAGGATGCAGAAAAGAATCCAGAACAGAGATGCATATGTTACTATCAAGTCCATAGTCGAGGAGCTCGTCGTACAGAGTGATGGGGTTTTCAGGCAGTTTTACGGGGAAACATTTTTGTACAGTCCTATGCAACTAGCGTGGATGATCACAAGGGATGCCTGTTTTATTATAGAATTTCTCATTTCTTATATTAAAGACATTGGCGAAGCTAAATCTGCATACGAACTACTGAAGTTCCCTTCATCCAAGTATGATCCGATATTTGATATATATTTTCAAAATCCGACACGGGATAGACTTATGGATGATATTCTGCTATTTGAAAACCAAGTGCCTCTTTTCGTTTTGAAGCAACTCCTTGAATTCCAGATGGGCTCTGCCGAAGCCGCCAACGAAAAGTTGGACACCATAATGGATTATCTTGTGCTAAGCACCACCAGGCAACGAGTTTTTCAGTGGAGTGTTGGGTATCCTTGGCACGAATGTAGTCATGTTCTGGAAGTACTCTACCAAGGAATGGTCGGCAGACATCTCAATCTCTACGGGATAGAAGCAAGGGAATTGCCTCCTCCGTCTTCCACCTGCGGGTCGGTCTGTTTTAAGAATGCTGTTGATTGGATTACCATCATTTTTGGAAGCTGGTTTAAGCTGTGTTCAAATTGGATGATGAATTTGTGCTTGACATTTCCAACTACGACTGGTGGTGCAACCGAGGTATTTTTGTGAAACTACCGTCAGCTGTGGAACTAAATAATGCAGGAATGAAGCTCCACCCCGTGCTCTTCGCAGATCTTGGTAGCGAGGATGGTTATCCAGCCATCCAGTGGATAAGATTTGATGAGAAAACATCAACGCTGTACTTACCACAAATCATTGTAACAACACAGTCGGAATCACTATTGAGAAGCATTATTGCAATGGAAGTGAGCTCAAGTTCCAGGGAGGCTACCAGACCGATGGCACAATTGGCCAAATTAATGGACGAACTGGTAGACAGCGAGGAGGACGTTGCTCTGCTGAGAGAGGCAGGGATAATTAGGAACCACATGGGAAGCAATAAAGAAGCCGCAGAAGTTTTCAACTCCCTAACTAGAGCGATTACTTATTCGATGGGGTGCAAACCAATTGATGACGTCAGAATGGGGCTACACAAGTACACCAAAAGGAAGTACAAAATCCTTTAGAGCGAGTTTGTGACTGCATATTTTTCAAAGCCGTGGCTTGTTGCGGGTTCAATTGCCGCCACTCTGCTGCTTCTGATGACAGTGGTGCAAGTGTTGTGTTTGTTCTACAAATGCAGTCGTTAACCCCTCCGAAACAAAACCTAATTTCCTTTCCTAGTGTTTTTATTTTAACTATTATAACAGTTAATGACCCAGCAATCTGGTACATTTCTTAGTTTAATTGGTTGATGGGTTGTATAAATAAAAGGGTAGCCTGTCCCTTTAACCTGGACACTATAACTAGTATTGTCTATTTTAACTTCAACTTCAACCTTGTTACTCATCTCTAATAAACAAAACTTTTGCTTTCTCATTTGAAATGATTTTTACGATTTTCAATATACATGTTTGTTTGTTGATTTGTGTAATGCCTATCCATGCAAAATATAAAGCGTCGGCATTTTCTGTCTTCTTGGCCTCAAAGTTAAAAATTTAAATATAACTAAACATTTTCTTTGAATGATTCATCTTTATTTGATTGGATGGGTACATGAAATAAAAGAACACTTTTATTTGCTTCACTGAAACATGGACCTTTTTCATTGAATGGTAACAGTGATAAAATAGATGACATGAAAATTAGTTTTTATCTATAAGGAAAGCACTGACCAACGCATTTTGGATGAACCTTTTCTGACTTTTGGTATAATTTTGGAAATTGTGGCTAAAGACGAACCTGGTAAACAAGTCTCAAGTGCAATAAAGATCCTTAACTTCGGGTCATCTCCCACCACCCACTGCGCAAATAATTGACCACCGCGTTTTTTTGTATGTCCTTGTGGGAGGAGTGGGTGAAGTCACGTTTTTTGTTTGCCGTGATCTCTTTTTGATTTCCTCCTTGAATGCTTTAGATGCGATGCAGTATTGACGTGATAGGCGGTTGAGTAGGCGTGTTACCTCCACCTTCTCGAGTGTCTTTGCGTGGTGTGTTCTATTACCTTGTGTTCTTTATGTGCTGTGAAAACGGACAGAGGAGAATCTGCGCGGAGTTAACGAGTATGGAGCATGGAGATTGGTGTTTTCAGGAAGGTTTCGATTCTTTAGATCAGTGGTGTGAAGCTTGCGTTGGAGAGCAGAGAGTTGTAGGGTGGAGTCTCTGCCGTGGTTTTGTTCAGCCTGTCCAATGATCTCAGCTGTTTCACTTCGTGCCCATGGGATCTGGTTTGCAGCCTCCTGCTCCCTTCCTTCCCCGCTCGCGAAGTTCAGAGAAAAGATTATACTGGAGCGCAGTAATGGGTCTGACGGTGGCTAGATGAATTAATTTTCCTTGCTGTGTATTTCTACCTTTTCCTCCCCATCGATTTGTGGCATTCTATCACGTTTTACACGTTGCGTGGATCCTGTCTCCTTGCATACATTTTTTGGAGGCGTATTTTTCTTCTTCAAATTTCTATTGTCCTTGTTCCTTGTGTTGTTTCGTTGTTATACATTACTCGTTGCATCTTCAAAATCGACCTTGTGGAAGTGAGAGTGTTACCAAGAGACCTATGCAATGTTGGAGAAAATGTCTTGGGAGATGAAGGTAGCGAATATTTTTTCGCATCCGAGAATACGTACTTGAGTTCTTTTTCTTCAAATCGACTATGTGACAGTGAGAGTGCTTCCAACAGACCTGAAGAAATTTATTTACTAAGATTCTCTATTGATTTCTTGCTTGTTCTACGATGTAACCCATGGAAGAGGACCTCATAGGTATGGATCTGTTTCATATCAGAATATTCATGAAGCACTTTTTGCTTTGCAAATTTTATGAGCTTCTTCAGCGAGTCTCTAAGCTGGCAGGCATAAAGGTTTCTGTGGAATTATCACACCTTCAAGCTGCAGCTGTAATGTTTGCACCGAGAGTTTGATGCTGTCCTCAAATATGAAGAAAGAAAGGTTTATATATCACTACGGTTGATGCCTTTCAGAACCTTCTAACAGATGTTGACTACCCCAATGCAACCAAGTTATCTCCAAGATTATATTTCTAGAGAAATTGTTGTGGGTAATGCAATCCAGCTCTCTCATCTTAAACAATGACAACGTTCTTATGGAGATTATTGGTGTTGCTAAGTGAAGCAAGCTGTAAGCAATGGGCTGCACATTTGCACTATAACAAGGTGCATCATATGGAACTTGCAGCGATAAGAAGGAATCAGACTTTATTTTTTTCACTTTCAAAAAGTAATCTTTTCTGAGTGTTAAGAGGACTGGACTATGTTATTTACTTCATCAAATCTGATGTATGTTATTCATCTCTAGGATGAAAATCAAGAAGAAGAGTAGGTGGAGATTCGGAAAAGCAGGAGAGTTGCTTGAAGGAAATGGAAAGCTACTGGACATAGCAGAAATGTGAGAAAAACCCTGCAATAAATCCAATGCTAGGAGACTACGAGGAGAGCGTCTCTTGATATTTCTTTTCTCCAACTTTGTCATTCTGTATGGTCTTTTTCTCTAGATTAATTGGGTTGTCTTGTGGCCAAGGGCATCGTGCTTTTATTCATCACAGACTTTTTCAAGGAATACTTAGTCGATAATAGCCTTGATGACCTCATAGGACTACTGAAGTGAGGGAAGATGGCGGACAATCTCCTCGAGTTGTTTCATGGCGAGAAGCGTACTTACGAGGCGGTGTGAGGTGGATTTGCGAAAGGACTCAATCTGTTAAATTTTCTTCAACCCCATCTCGCTCTATCCAATTATCACATTTGGCACTTTGTCATCGCGGCAGTAGAGAGTTTGACATCCTTGTCTCATGCTATTGTTTTATGCTTACCCCGTGTGGATTCTGCGACGATGTTGAAGCCGGAGAAATAGGCAAGATATTTCTACACTTTTCTCTTTATTATTTCATTTAAAAATATTGTGAAATCGAACCACTTTTCCTTGCATTGATTTTTCAGGTTGGATGCCATGATGGGAGATTTCCCTTTCGCTTGTGTCTTCTTGTTTAAGCCTTTATCGTTGATAGAATGTGGGTCGAAAGGATGCGTGTGCCCTCTCCTTTGAATGTTATGTTTCTCTTACTCGAATGATAGACCTTCGTCTGTTTGTTTCTGTATTAATTCTTCTCTGTGATTGAGTTGCAAGTTGTTATGTTGATTAACTAGTATTTTCGATATCATGGAAGTAAGTTTACGATAACTATGAAGCTCCTCCCTAGCACCCAAGTTGTCTTTTGACGTTTTTTAGCTCCTTCGCAAGTCCCTTTGATAACCTTTTTGCATCGAGAAAGAAAGGTTGTAGGATTGTGTGAGCAATGCGTGGGCTAGCTAGCTTAGTGTTCGGTATCAAACCTGGTAGAATAAAAGGGTTCGTGTGCAACGTGTTTTTGTCATATCGCGTGTTTAGACTCTCATACTATCTTTCATCTTGTTTATAGGCTTTTAAGGCCATCCTCGGAAGTGCCTTGACCATCCCTATCAACTTGAACCATAACTAGCTTTTCGGATCAACTAAGCTGGAGGTTTTCATTGTGCGAATCCAATACCTCGTTGACACTAGAATAGTTTGGTCTAATCCCCCTCTCACAATTATTTCTGATGGCACTCTTCTATCTTTCCTAAATTGCATTATTTTTCTCCCTTGTAATGTTAATGCTATTAATTAATATTGGTCAGTTTTTATGCACGTAATTACCGTAATAGGTTGTGATGGAGATTTCCTTAAATGTGATTGACCTTCGGGAAAAACCCAGCTTTCGTGTGATAATCTTATGAATTCATAGCGGAAGTTTTTGTTTTGATAAAGTCACTTAGAAATTATGCTTGTATCTATTTGTGCGACGGTTGACTGTGTTACCAAGGGTTGTCGTAAAATATGGTTGTTTCGGGAAATGGATAATTTATTTTAAATTAATCAAACATTAGAATTGTTGTGGAAGTTTGCAAACCTTTAGTGTATTAAAAATTGTTGATGACATTATTGTATACTCTTGTGTGACGGAGCCCCCTTATCCTCTCGCATGCTAGCTACTAGCCTGTAAGACTTTGACCCTTCTTGGATGATTGGAAAATCTAGTAGTTAATGGTCAAAACTAGTACACTATGCCTTCGCTTCGAAACTTATGTTGTGTATACTCTATTTGATTTCCGGTTTGAAACTCATTTATACATGAATTTTGTGTTAAATTTTGAAACCCGTGGTTCCCCTTTCTTGGGCCGATCAACTCTTGTTCTTTTAGAAATATATTATTTTAGTCTATGCGTATGGTACCTTTGATAAATTTCTAGATGAATGGTATATGAATCAAATCTCAATCTTGTAATTATTGTTTAATACTTACTTGATGGGGATTCTGTCTTTGCTAGATTGTTTTTTTTCTCCTTATAGGGCCAAGGGCCATTCTCATATGATTGTTACTTTCGTTGCAATTGCTCCTAACTGAAGTACAAGGTCTTCTCCTTCTTTGATTGACATGTTATAGACTTTATTATAACTTGATGTGTTCATAGTGTTTATAGGTTTGACCCAAATTCTTGTATTAAGGTGCTTCTTTTCATGATATTGTTAGATAATAGTTATGGTGGTTTTTTGTAGCCTTATCTTGCTCAATTCTCGTGAACTGACTCTTGTAGAAAATTTGCTGCAGATGGATTTTGCATATAGATGAGGGATATATATGTAGACTTTTGTCATCAACCTCAGTTGAGAAGATCCCTTGCTCGAAACCTTTTATGTTGTTCAAATTTTGTTAACGTCCAGTGGAAAGTTTAAAATAGGATTAATGTCTCAGTATAATGTATTG
The DNA here is from genome assembly GCA_018340775.1 of Taxus wallichiana var. yunnanensis. Classification (NCBI taxonomy): domain Eukaryota; kingdom Viridiplantae; phylum Streptophyta; class Pinopsida; order Cupressales; family Taxaceae; genus Taxus; species Taxus wallichiana. The sequence goes on from CM031241.1 coordinate 270,292,833, forward strand.
TGGACTTTTTCATCTGAACTTTGGAAACCTTGTATTGGTTGACCATCTTTGAAATTATAAGAAAATTTGGTTATTGTTGTTAAGTGACTTTGTTGGAGTATCAGTATTTTAAGAATTGATGTAATCTTGTTTTGTTCTTGTAAATGAATGTTGCTACAACCTTGCCTTGAGAATAAATTCTGAGTTAAACCTTGCCATGACTTAGTAATAAAGTGTCATAAGTAAACTAACATGGGATTGTTAAATACTTCTGGAAGTTAAATTAAAAGTTGCATTCAAATAAAGTAATGTAGGGGTCACCAACTTGAGAGTAAGAAATTCTCTAAGTAGACAAGGGCAAGACTATCATTGCAAGTAAACTTTATAACACGATAACCCTAGCTCCCCTAGTGAACATTATTCCTTTCATGGTAAAATTTGTAAAATGACCCTAAGGTGAAATGAACTGTTAATTGTTTGAAGGTAATAAGATTTATTAAACAGGAGAAAACAATTTTGAAACCACACAATCTATCTCTCACCATTTGGAAAGTAAATTCTTTTACTCCTTGTTAATACTTTTAGCGAAGCCTAAGTAAAGTCTGTTGTTAGTTAAGTTAAGAGCCCTAGATTCAATTTAATACTGCGATAACTAATGAGGTCCTAACAATGTTTTATCTCGACCTTCTCCCTCTAATCCTTTTTCAAGGCATCTTGTATCTCTTCTCTTAAGTGTGTTGAACTTAAAACCATGTTGTCTTGTGAGTAAGAATGAATCTTAGTAGCGTTAGTGGTGAGTAGATGGTCTTGTAGAGTTTAAATACTCCTTTTCTTGATAAACGAATTAAACAAATAAAGGTTCTAATAGAGAAGATTTGAAGATGTTTACTCGCTTTCAAAAGAATAAACTTAGCTTGGTAAGAGAAATTGTCTGAATCATATCTTGAACCTCCTTGAAAACGTAAGCTAAGAATTTTAAGATATCTTATTAAAATAAATAACCTCAAGAATAACTCTTTGTGGTTGGCCCTAACGTAAGTGTGTTACTGTGATTGGACTTCTATGTTGTCTCACAAAAGAAAAGTAAATTGTCCTTGATATGTGTGAACGTTTCCGTGCTGCCTTTATGGCCATCCTTGTATCAAGTTGTTCTCAGTGTTAGTTGTATAATTGGTGACGACATAATGCGTCATGTTATGTGTCAAGCAAGTCAAAAAAAAAAATTATCCTGTATTTCACCGTGTTGTCCTTGTGTTGGTATTTTTGGGTCGTTACATTTGGTATCAGAGTGTAGGTTCATGCTCTCGAACCTATGGGCCGGATTGGTGTTATATGAAGATGTTACATGGTAGTGGTGGTGTTACATGATGATACTGCATGATGATGATGATGTTGCATGATGGTGGTAGATATTGGAAGAGTAATGTGCTTTAAACGTGATGTGATTATTGTCGTAATTGTGATATTGTGAATGCACATTATGGGTATGTCACCTTGTGTGTGTTTTTGATCATGTTGATATGTTGGGATGGGAGTATTCTCTATCCTTTTTATGGATTCTATGAAGTGTTCACGTGTGAATTGTTGTTTGTGACGTGTGAAAAGAATTATAATGTGGATGACGTAGTGTTGGAGCATTGTGGCATATTGTGATATGTGAGTGTATTAATGTGTTGTATGACTAGTTTGATGTTAAAAGAAATGAGTGGTATCGTGATTTTTTTACCATGTTCTAAATAAATGTGTGTACCACCTTGCTATGTTGCAATGGATGTTATGTTGTGATGTACTATGTTCATCGTATGTATGATTTGTGCAAATAGGTAATGCTTCATGTTGTTATTTTGGGTCATACGGTGAGTGTATGAACCCTATCATATGGTGATTGTGCTTTGGGTGCGTAATGTGGTAAAGTGATGTGTTACACTCGGTGAATGTATGATCGTGATCTACCACAGTATATGCATACCATACGTGAGACGTTATGGTAGTTACGTGTGTGCCACCGTTATGTTAGTGATGTTGTTGTATGTTATGTTGTGAACCTTACGTTAACCGATCCCGAGGGAAATCGGTAGAAGTGTATGTTGAGAGTGAGGAATGGTGTACCATGGGTCAATAACTCGAGCTAAAACTCGGTTTAGTAGATTACATGTGATTCTTTCCTCTCTCCTATGTGGTTGTGTGTATGCAACCTTAGTGTATCTGTGACTATGTTTAGCCTTGTCGAAGGGTGGCGGGATGATTCAGATGGAGGTGATGAAAGTTGTATTATTGATATGTATTGTATGAGCCGAGGCTTGATGTTCCAAGTGGTAGCAACTCATTGAGTACCCCTTTGGTGGCTAGATAAGGCCACACAATTATCGTAATGTGACATTATTATAAGTTGATTTTATTCGTAAATTGAGCTTTTACTTTTTTTTGCAAGGATCAGCATCTTTTCTTGATTGCAATGCTTTACAATGTTGGGCATTTCCTTGGTTTGTGACACTAACATGGGGATTTCGATACTAACATTGGCTATTTGGCCATTTATTTTAGCTTGATTTGGGGTCTTATTTTAAATTTGGGATTCTTACCGCCTTGCCCAAGGCTTGTACTTTGCCACTTGGCACTTTGATTGGATTGTTGTGCTGGTTCTAATGTCGTGATGTGTGGAATAGGGTCATGGGATGCACCATGGATTGGTTGGACCTATGGACCCGCTTCGTTGTATGGGGGTATGCCCCAAGGGGTACATATAACTAGCGGGTTGTTGAACCACGCGTTATTATGTCACTTGGGTTAGGAGTGTTCGAACTCTATGTGTCTTGGACCATAGGGACAACCGGCCTCCTTGAGGGAGGCATAAGAGACTTGAGGGAGGCATAAGAGTTTGAGGGAGGCATAAGAGACTTGAGGGAGGCATAAGAGTTTGAGGGAGGCATAAGAGACTTGAGGGAGGCATAAGAGTTTGAGGGAGGCATAAGAGTTTGAGGGAGACATATGATATTTGTGTGTATGGTTGATATTCTGGGATATATGTTGAGTTATTGTGATGTTTGGTAGTGGTCTTTTGATGTATGTGTTACTCATGTCAGATGGATATGTGTTGTGATGTTGTGGTTATGTCATTGATTCCCTTGTGGACACTTTGTACATGTAGTTTTTATGAGTCTTGGAAAATCCTCATACGTGGAATTGAGGAAATGTCTGGTGGATTGTAGTACTCTTTTGTTTAAGTATTTTGTATGTCATTCATTGTTGTGTGACGAGTACTATGTTATGTGGAGTGTGCCTATTCTATTCCGTAATTGTGTAACCTTTTGTGGTGTAATCCAATCATGAAGTATATACTTGCGTGCTTGTGAATCTGTAGTGTCTTTTGAACCACTAGGGTGTTGTGCTAGCAGTTCATGTTGGGCACCCACAATAAGGAATAAATCAAAACTCTTCAATGATGATATTTTTGAAAGAAACTAAAACTAGAAATAATGATAATGGAAAGAGACTAATGAAATAATAAATAATCGAAACCGCCAATCTTCACGTAACCTTGAAAGTTAAAATTTCTACCAAATGTTTCTCTTTGCTTACCATTTTTTCCATTGTGTTATGTTGCATCGAGGACAATGCTTTCTTAAGGGGAGGAGAATATAATGCCTATCCATGCAAAATATAAAGCGTCGGCATTTTCTGTCTTCTTGGCCTCAAAGTTAAAAATTTAAATATAACTAAACATTTTCTTTGAATGATTCATCTTTATTTGATTGGATGGGTACATGAAATAAAAGAACACTTTTATTTGCTTCACTGAAACATGGACCTGTTTCATTGAATGGTAACAGTGATAAAATAGATGACATGAAAATTAGTTTTTTATCTATAAGGAAAGCACTGACCAACGCATTGTGGATGAACCTTTTCTGACTTTTGGTATAATTTTGGAAATTGTGGCTAAAGGCGAACCTGGTAAACAAGTCTCAAGTGCAATAAAGATCCTTAACTTCAGTCATCTCCCAACCACCCGGCCTGCAAATAATTGACCACCGTTTCTTTTTTTGTCTGTCCTTGCGGGAGGAGTGGGCGAAGTCACGTTTTTTTTCTTTGCTGTGATCTCTTTTTGATTTCCTCCTTCAATGTTTTAGATGTAGTCTGTATTGACGTGATAGCTGGTTGAGTAGGCGTGTTACCTCCACCTTCTTGAGTGTTGCGTGGTGTGTTCTATTACCTTGTGTTCTTTATGTGCTGTGAAAAATGGACAGAGGAGTATTGCTGTTAGCACAAGTATAGAGGCATGGAGATTGGTGTTTACAGGAAGGTTTCGGTTGCTAGATCAGTGGTGTGAAGCTTGCGTTGGAGAGCAGAGGTTGTAGGGTGGGGTCTCTCTTTGTGGTTTTGTTCAAAAATGTCTAATGATCTTAGCTTTGTTTCACTTCATGCCCATGGGATCTGGTTTGTAGCCTCCTGCTCCCTTCCTCCCCCGCTCGCGAAGTTCAGAGAAAATATTATAGTGGAGCGCAATAATGGGTCTGACGGTGGCTAGATGAAGTAATTTTCCTTGCTGTGTATTTCTACCTTTTCCCCCCCATCGATTTGTGGCATTCTGTCACGTTTTACACGCTGCGTGGATCCTGTCTCCTTGCATACGTTTTTGGAGGTGTATTTTTATTCTTCAAATTTCTATTGTCCTTGTTCCTTGTGCTGTTTCGTTGTTATCAGTTCTGTATCGAATGCATCTTCAAAATCAACCTTGTGACAAAGAGAGTGTTACCAGAGACCTATGCAATGTTGGAGAAAATGTCTTGGGAGATGAAGGTAGCGAGGATATTTTTTCGAGATCCGAATAGGTATTGAGTTCTTTTTCTTCAAATCGACTATGTGATGATTTATTGAGAGTGCTTCCAACAGACACAAGAAATTTATTTACTAAGATTCTCTATTGATTTCTTGCATGTTCTACGATGTAACCCATGGAAGAGGACCTCATAGGTATGGATCTGTTTATATCGGATTATTCATGAAGCACTTTTTGCTTTGCAAATTTTATGAGCTTCTTCAAATAGTCTCTAAGTGGCGAGGCATAAAGGTTTCGTGGACTTATCACACCTTCAAGCTACAAACTAATGTTTGCATCGAGAGTTTGATGCTTATGTCCTCAAATCTGAAGAAAGAAAGGTTTATATATCACTACACGCTTGATGCCTTTGAGCCTTCTAACAGATGTTGACTACCCCACCATGCAAGTTATCTCCAAGATTATATTGCTAGAGAAATTGTTGTGGTTAATGCAATTCAGCTCTCTCATCTTAAACAATGACAATGTTCTTATGGAGATTATTGGTGCTGCTAAGTGAAGCAAGTTGTAAGCAATGGGCTGCACATTTGCACTATAACAAGGTGCATCATATGGAACTTGCAGCGATAAGAAGGAATCAGACTTTATTTTCACTTTCAAAAAGTATTCTTTTCTGAGTGTTAAGAGGACTGGACTATGCTATTTACTTCATCAAATCTGATGTATGGTATGCATCTCTGGGATGAAAAGCAAGAAGAAGAGTAGGTGGAGATTGGGAAAAGCAGGAGAGTACTGCTTGAAGGAAATGGAAAGCTACTTGGGCAGAGCAGGAAATGTGAGAAAACCCTGCAGTAAATCCAATGCTAGGAGACTACGAGGAGAGCATCTCTTGATATTTCTTTTCTCCAACTTTGTCATTCTGTATGGTCTTTTTCTCTGGATTAATTGGGTTGTCTTGTGGCCAAGGGCATCGTGCTTTTATTCATCACAGACTTTTTCAAGGAATACTTGGTTGATAACAGCCTTGATGACCTCATAGGACTGCTGAAGCGAGGGAAGATGGAAGACAATCTCCTCGAGTTGTTTCCAGTGCAGAAGCGTACTACGAGGCGGTGTGAGGTGGATTTGTGAAAGGACTCAACTATTAAATTTTTTGCCCCATCTGTCTATCCAGTTATCACATTTGGCCCTTTGTCATTACCAACAAAAGAATACTCACATCCTTGTCTCATCTTGCTATTGTTTTATGCTGGCCTGTGTGGAGTTTGTACGACCTGTTGAAGCTGGAGAAACAGGCAAGATATTTCTACACTTTTCTACTGTTATTTTATTTAAAAATATTGTGAAATCGAACCACTTTTCCTTGCATTGATTTGTCAGTTGGATGTCATGATGGGAGATTTCCCTTTCTGCTTGTGTCTTCTTGTTTTAGCTTTTATCGTTGATAGAATGTGGGTCGAAAGGATGCGTGTGCCCTCTCCTTTGAATGTTATGTTCTCTTACTCGAATGATAGACCTTCGTCTGTTTGTTTATGTATTAATTCTTCTCTGCGATTGAGTTGCAAGTTGTTATGTTGATTAACTAGTATTTTCGATATCATGGAAGTAAGTTACGATAACTGTGAAGCTCCTCCCTAGCACCCAAGTTGTCTTTTGACGTTTTGTTAGCTCCTTCGCAAGTCCCTTTGATAACCTTTTGGCATCGAGAAAGAAAGGTTGTAGGATTGTGTGAGCAATGCGTGGGCTAGCTAGCTTAGAGTTCGGTATCAAAACTGGTAGAATAAAAGGGTTCGTGTGCAACGTGTTTTGTCGTCTCGCGTGTTTAGACTCTCATACTATCTTTCATCTTGTTTCTAGGCTTTTAAGGCCATCCTCAGGAAGTGCCTTGACCATCCCTATCAACTTGAACCATAACTAGCTTTTCGGATCAACTAAGCTGGAGGTTTCATTGTGTGAATCCAATACCTCGTTGACACTAGAATAGTTTGGTCTAATCCCCCTCTCAGAATTATTTCTGATGGCGCTCTTCTATCTTTCCTAACTTGCATTATTTTCTCCCTTGTAATGTTAACGCTATTAATTAATATTGGTCAGTTTTTATGCACGTAATTACCGTAATAGGTTGTGATGGAGATTTCCTTAAATGTGATTGACCTTCGAAAAAACCCAGCTTTCGTGTGATAATCTTATGAATTCATAGCGGAAGGTTTTGTTTTGATAAAGTCACTTAGAAATTATGCTTGTATCTATTTGTGCGACGGTTGACTGTGTTACCAAGGGTTGCCGTAAAATATGGTTGTTTCGGGAAATGGATAATTTATTTTAAATTAATCAAACATTAGAATTGTTGTGGAAGTTTGCAAACCTTTAGTGTATTAAAAATTGTTGATGACATTATTGTATACTCTTGTGTGACGGAGCCCCCTTATCCTCTCGCATGCTAGCTACTAGCCTGTAAGACTTTGACCCTTCTTGGATGATTGGAAAATCTTGTAGTTAATGGTCAAAACTAGTATACTATGCCTTCGCTTCGAAACTTATGTTGTGTGTAAACTCTATTTGATTTCCGGTTTGAAACTCATTTATACATGACTTTTTGTGTTAAATTTTGAAACCCGTGGTTCCCCTTTCTTGGGCCGATCAACTCTTGTTCTTTTAGAAATATATTATTTTAGTCTATGCGTATGGTACCTTTGATAAATTTCTAGATGACTGGTATATGTATCAAATCTCAATCTTGTAATTATTGTTTAATCACTTACTTGATGGGGATTCTATCTTTGCTAGATTGTTTGTTTTCTCCTTATAGGGCCAAGGGCCATTCTCATATGATTGTTACTTTCATTGCAATTGCTCCTAACTAAAGTACAAGGTCTTCTCCTTCTTTGATTGACATGTTATATACTTTATTATAACTTGTGTGTTCATAGTGTTTAGAGGTTTGACCAAAATTCTTGTATCAAGGTTCTTCTTTTCATGATATTGTTAGATAATAGTTATGGTGGTTTTGTGTAGCCTTATCTTGCTCAGTTCTCGTGAACCGACTCTTGTAGAAAATTTGCTTTGTGAGATGGATTTTACGTATAGATGAGGGATATATTTGTAGACTTTTGTCATCAACCTCGAGTTGAGAAGATCCCTTTCTCGAAACCTTTTTATGTTGTTCAAATTTTGTTAACATCCAGTGGAAAGTTTAAAATAGGATTAATGTCTCAATATAATGTATTGTGGACTTTTTCATCTGAACTTTGGAAACCTTGGTATTGGTTGACCATCTCTGAAATTTTAAGAAAATTTGGTTATTGTTGTTAAGTGACTTTGTTGGAGTATCGGTATTTAAGAATTGATGTAATCTTGTGTTGTTCTTGTAAATGAATGTTGCTACAACCTTTGGCCTTGAGAATAAATTATGAGTTAAACCTTGCCATGACTTAGTAATAAAGTGTCATAAGTAAGCTAACATGGGATTGTTAAATACTTCTGGAAGTTAAATTAAAATTTGCATTCAAATAAAGTAATGGAGGGGTCACCAACTTGAGAGTAAGAAATTCTCTAAGTAGACAAGGGCAAGACTATCATTGCAAGTAAACTTTATAACACGATAACCCTAGCTCCCCTAGTGAACATTATGCCTTTCATGGTAAAATTTGTAAAATGACCCTAAGGTGAAATGAACTGTTAATTGTTTGAAGGTAATAAGATTTAATAAACAGGAGAAAACAATTTTGAAACCACACAATCTATCTCTCAGCCATTTGGAAAGTAAATTCTTTTACTCCTTGTTAATACTTTTAGCGAAGCCTAAGTAAAGTTGTTGTTAGTTCTGGTTAAGAGCCCTAGATTCAATTTAATACTGGCAATAACTAATGAGGTCCTAACAATGTTTCATCTCGACCTTCTCCCTCTAACCCTTTTTCAAGGCACCTTGTATCTCTTCTCTTAAGTGTGTTGAACTTAAAACCATGTTGTCTTGTGAGTAAGAATGAATCTTAGTAGCGTTAGTGGTGAGCAGATGGTCTTGTGGAGTTTAAATACTCCTTTTTCTTGATAAACGAATTAAACAAATAAAGGTCATAATAGAGAAGATTTGAAGATGTTTACTCAGTTTCAAAAGAATAAACTTAGCTTGGTAAGAGAAATTGTATGAATCATATCTTGAACCTCCTTGGAAAACGTAAGCTAAGAATTGCAAGATATCTTATTAAAATAAATAACCCTCAAGAATAACTCTTTGTGGTTGGCCCTAACTGTAAGTGTGTTCTGTGATTGGACTTCTATGTTGTCTTGTCAAAAGAAAAGTAAATTGTCCTTGATATGTGTGAACGTTTCCATGCTGCCTTTATGGCCATCCTTGTATCAAGTTGTTCTCAGTGTTAGTTGTATACTTGGTGATGACATGTTGCATCATGTTATGTGTCAAGCAAGTCAAAAAAAAAAATTATCCTGTATTTCACTGTGTTGTCCTTGTGTTGTTATTTTTGGGTCGTTCACAATTTGAACATTAATAACAATGGTTGAGTTAGTCAACCTACCACACTTCATGCATATATTAGTTAAGGCTATAGGATAGCATTTTAGGAGATTAGAGTCATATCTCAGCGAACCTATCAAGATACATATTCTTTAAGGAGATTTATTAGCTTATTTAAAATAACATTTAAACACTTCATCATATCTTCATTTAAGTTAATTTTGATATATTAAATGAGGGTTTTGGGTTCTCTAGCATAGCAAAGACATCTAGTTCTGAGGTGAATTTAAAAATTCAAAATAAATTAATTCACAACATTCATAACTATTTTCAATAAAATAATTCATAAATTTTTTTTTATGGTGTGTTATACTTACATATACAAAAGTCAAAATGACATTATAAACTAAACTTATATAGATAGGTTACTTTAAAGTAAATACAATAAAAATAGAATATTGACGATATGATTGAATGAAAAAAATTATAACCAAACAATTACAACCATTCAATAATATTGTCACCCATTAACACATTCACCACAAACAACCAAAATAATAATGCGGCCGATCTACCACCCGCTTACTTAGTATCAATACCACAATAGCAAAAACATGACATACTTTAGTTTAAGGGTCCCATACATCATGATCAAAACAACCCCCAACATAATACTCAACTCACACAACCACTACTAAAAGGGGTGTGTTTTGAGACAATAATAGAGACAATACTTGACCAAATTGTCTCAAATAGAGACAATAAAAAAGTTGTATATTGTCTCAAAGCGGGTGTCTCTAATATTGTCTCTAATTATTGTCTCTCCGGAGACAATATAGATTGATATCATTTTTGTCTCTTGAGAGACAATATCATTATTGTCTCCCTAGAGACAATACATAATACTAATTTTGTGTCTCTCGAGAGACAATACTAATTTCAATTTTTATTGTCTCTCTGGAGAAGATACAAATTCAAAGAATGAAAAATATGAATTTAAAGAATAAATAACAACCAAATATCATATAGTGCAATCAATGACTACATATCATCTATGATGTCGAGTGGGCTAGTAATTAATATTATAAATTAAGAACAATTTGATTTGAATCTTGTCCCCAACAAATGGGTCCACAAACATTTTATTAATATCAAATAAGATAAAATACAAAAGGGTGTCTAATTTCCGTTAGCCCTTGAAATACAATGATAAAATACAAAAGGGTGCCTAAATGTCATTAACCCTTGACATAAAATATTAACACCTTCTCTCCACCACCAATTTCAAGCGATCCGTCTTCTTCCCTGGTGCTACTTTGAGGTTCTTTTTCTTAACTTTTATTTTGAGCAACTGCCTCTCCACCGACAGTTGTCATCTTCATGTTCTTCAATTTGATTTTCTCAACTTTGATACAATTCTCTACTCTCGTTAGCAGCAAAGGTGCATTGGATTCTGAGATATTAAGAACATATTTTACTCTAGTTACCAAAAGTATTCACAAATTACATTTAAACCAAGACAATAATTAAAACCTTGCACATAACTAATAAGCTAAGTTGCACACTCATATACCTATATGATAAAATCCATGTTTTGCTGCCATTCCCAACACATAAATATCTAGGTGATCATCTGTATCTGCCATCCAAGAAAAACATTTTTTCTTTTTTGATAGTCCTTGCAGAAAAACATTGAGTCTATAAATTAAAATGGCTTAAATCAAATGCAAACTGGGGTCAATATTGCTCTGATATTGACCCTCATGTTCACATCCAAGTTGAATCCAAACAACATATTAAAAAGTAGGGGAAACCACAAAGAATTGTACATAATAAAAGTCATCTATAAGTTTTAAAAAATGTTAAGATGTCATGGAAGTAAAAAAAAATCAAGAAAAGAAGAAAATTACTAGTTTTTGTTCAGAAAGCCAATCTCCAACACTTGCAGACTTACAAAGTGCTATGCTCTGTGAAGACATTCATAACAGAAAAAACCTTCCATAAACCAAGTTAGCATCCCCAAGACATAAAAAAGCTATGGAAATAAATTCAACTTGAACATGAACATGGATTATTTGTGCCACGAACCTTGGAGGTCCTTCGAGAAATAGATGGCAAGTGAACATTCTGCAAAAGTTGTACTTGTCAAATCAGGAAAAAAAAAAATACAACAAATGATGAGTGCCATGGATTGCAATTATTTTCAAATTATTCAAAATGGAAAAGAAAGGTGACCTCCACTAGATCGACATCCTCTGATGTAACTGAAAAATGACCTTTTTTGTACTACATCTACCTTAGATTTGTCCTCCTAGTAATCCTTAAAACCTGCAAGGAAACAACTATTAGGAAATGATTCAAGTAAATGTAATCTATCTCAATTGTTTTCTAATACCCTCATACATAATAAATGATTCAATTAAATGTAATATATCTCAACTCTTTGTCTAATACACTCATACCCTCATACATAATCTATGTGAGGAAAACTGAATAGCAGTTTGACAATTACCAAACAATTCAAATCAAATAGAACACAAGAGAAAACATAAGCTTCATAGAAAACCTCCTGATGATCTTAATGGTGTCGAAAACTATTGGCAGATGCATGAGTAGGTAAAAGAAGTGGGCTACTATAAACAGGGTCCTTACGTATATCTTGTTTAAATGGCTCTGCCAAGTTTCGTCCATTCTTCTCCCTGCTGAAAACAACATGAGCAATTATGAATCTAGTTAATCATAAAAACACATTATACAATTGGAATATATCATGATAATGGATCCAACCTTACCAATCCTCATCAAATGAATAATTTGGAGACAAATTCCTCTCAGCATGAACTAATTTATGAGAAACACTCTCCTGTAGATATTTCTAACTTTAAAATTAGTTTTTTGCTTAGTGTGTGTTTGGCCTTATCTAGCCAGCACATGCCTATTTATTTCTTACTTTCAAAAAACTTAAATTAATACAAAGAGTGCTAAATAGAGGATAGATTTCAAAGACCTTATCGGAGGAAGGTAAATATCAACCAATACCCAAGTCTCAAATCAAAACTACTAACCTTGTAATGCCCCGTTTGGTGGTTACCCAGGTTCATGGCGTAGTGACCTTTCCCTTGTTGGGTCGTTACAACTTGAGATGGATTTCAGAGTAGTTTTTAACAGTCATCTCAAGTGCCCATATGATATTTTGAAAAAAACCCCATAAATTGTATTTAACTTTTTTGATTCTAACAGTCCGAGATGGACGGAATTTGAAAAGCATGAAAATATTGACTAGATACCATGCCTTAATTCTCTAACATGACGTTAGAAAATAGAGAATTTGATCATATTGTATTTGGACTGAAATTGTTGTATTTGTAATGTCATAGAATGAATATTCTACCGTGTTTGATAGAACCGTGTCATTGTATGTTTGTTTGATATATTTAATTCAGAAATAGATAGAATGCCGAAATTTAAAATTCAACTTAGCCTTAACCAGGTCTGTTATTTTGTTCTATAGTTTTGTATACTTGTTTGCTCGCGGTAGCGCTTCAGATGTTATAGTTGAGATACAAACTTACTATCGATGTTAATAAAATAAAATAAAATTTATGCTATGGTTAGCTGGCGGATGGGTGACATTTCTTGTCACTTCTTAAATGAACTTGTAATTTTCCTGTTTGGCGTGAGGCAGTGGGAGTCGGTGGAGTCTTGACTTCCTTCACCATGATCTTATTTTGATTTCCTTCTTCAATGCGTTTAGGTGGAGCGTTGGGCGTCTTTCTTGAGCTGCAGGCATTGATGGAGGGAAAACATGTTTGAGTGTTGTTTTGGTCCTTTTGCGCAGTGTTGTTCCTGTTCCTGCCACGAACCTTCTCTGTCATGGCGTCTTCTTCCTGGTTCCTTCCTGTGCGCGTGGGTGTAGATGGAGCTTCAGGCTGGGGGAGCAGGCGTGTTACCTCCACTTTCTTGGGCGCTGCGAGGTGTGTTCTAGCTAGATATCCACAAAGAACGACTGCGCAATGTTTTAACCAGACAAAGCAGCACGTTACAGTAAGGTAGAAGCCTTTTTTAGCACCTCCAACAAGTAGGTTGTCCAACTATGTTGTTATCTGTTCAGTATCGACTGCATCCTCAAATTCGGGATTCTCCTTCAAGGTATTTTTTTATCAAAATCGATTAAGTGACAGTAAGAGTGTTACCAGGAGACCTGACAAATTTTATGGCAAAGATTCTCTATTGAGACCTTACTTGCTTTACAATGTAACTCATGGAAGAGAACCTCATAGGCGTGGATTATTTGCTTGCTTGGTTTTTGTTTGTCTGCACGGGCTATCCTGAAGGAGCTCTAACCTTTCCCAGTAACATGCCAATTTATTAGTAGCCGACTGTGTGGGTAGATTTGTTGGGGTTTGAAGAGCATAGACAAGGCATATTAGCTATTTTATTGAATGCCTGAAGAGATACCCTCATGGATAACGTTGACTGCAGGCTCTGCATAGTATGGATATGTTGAAATGGCTTTATAAACTTACAAGCAAATGGAAAGAGTAGGTGTAAAGCCAAACTCCACAACCTTTGATAGCATCTCCACACCTATACCAAAGTGGGAGTGTTTGAACAGGGCATGGACGTTCTCCAATGCTTTTGAAAAAGAGATTTTTGTTGCTTGTTGTATCTGCTAGTGTCCTGGGTGCATAACTGTCTTAAGACGGATTTATACTCCTGATCCGGATGCTCAACAAAGTGTTTGGATGGTTTGGGCAAAACTTGAAAGAAATGTGGTCTTTTGGACAACAATGATTGTTGGTTGTGGACAAATTGGGTGGGTTGAGACACCTTGGAAACTTGGAACATAATGGAGAAGGGACAAGGCTGTGTCAAATGCTTTGTTTGCTGGGCGTTGGTAGATACATATGCATAGTGGAAGCACGCATAAGACACCCAAACTATTTGACAAGATGCCTGAGTGAAATATGGCCAAAGGACAGCAAGGATTGCATGATATGTTTTGGAATGGGTTTGTTGAGGAGGCATAGGAAGTTGAAACAAATTTGAGTAACTTGGGTAAATCCATCTCCTACAACCTTTGCTTTCTGTGACATCCTTGCTAGGTTCTTCTCTGAAAATATCTCCTCCAGCCTTGTGTAGATCACTTGTGTTTGTGGTAGCACGTATAGGGTATGTGAGTTGGTTTTCGAATCCCACAAGAAGTAAAAGCTCAAGGAAAGCAATAGTTGAGCACAAGTGCATGGAGTCACTTCGAATACAACAATGCTCGTGAACTGTTTGAAAAAAATCCTCTTCAATTGCATGGTCTCGCGGATCGTGAATGTGGACCGCTTAGAACTGGTGCACCCGGATTCCAGTACCTACAGTTCTTATGCTGACCCATGCGGAGTCTGTACGACCTGTTGAAGCTGGAGAAACAGGCAAGATATTCCTACACTTTTCTACTGTTGCTATATTTATTTTATCGTGAAATCGAACCACCATTTCTTTGAATTGGTTGTCTTCTTTTCAGTCGGTCTCTCCTTTCTACTTGCTTTCTTCTTGTTTAGCTATTATCATTGCCTGTATGTTAGTGGAAAGCATGCAGGTGTTCTCTTCTTTGGGTGTATGTTTTTCTTGGCTCGAGTGATCGATCTTCCTTTATATATATATATATATATATATATATATATATATGTACTCTTCTCTACGATAGAGTTCCAGTTATTATTTGTTCCAGCTAGTTTTAGCAGTCGTTAATGTAAGCGTGCAATAACTATGAAGTTCCTTCCTATCAACCAAGGTTGTCCTTCTTTGTCTTTTGACATATATTGTTAATGATCTCTCAAGCCCACCTAACAACCCTTTTGGCATCGAAAAGGAAAGGTTGTAGGATTAGTGTAATCAACGCTTGGACTATTTCAGGTTAGAGATTCGGTGTTAAAACTTTTAGAATGTTTAAGTTTGCGTGCAACGTGTTTCAACCTCAAGTGTTTAGACTCCTACGTAGCTTCAGCCTGGTTCCTAGGTTTTATAGCCATTCTTAGGAGGTACTTTGACTTCCCCTTCATCTTGAATCGTAACTAGTTTTTTTTTTTGCTATGTTCGAGGTCTTAATTGTGCAACTCTAGTACCCCGCTATTTCTAGAATTATTTTTGGTCTTCTTCCCTCTCGGAAGATTGTTGGTGAAATAATCTAGTCTTCTAACTTGTGTCTCCTCCCATTTATTATGACTGTGTTGTTAATTAGGATTGGACAGCTTATATGCACATATGTACCTTAATGTTTTGTGATGAAAATTGCCTTGAATGTTGTCAACCTTGGGAAAAAAACTTTCTTGCAATCAATAGTATGATGGAGCTATAGCAGAAGGAGTTGTTTTGATAATGGAACTTAGTATTTTATGTTGTACCTTTGTTTGAACGGTTGTTTATGTTACCAAGGGTTTCCTTAAAAATATTATTGTTTTGGGAAATAGGAAATTTATTTTAAATTAACTGAACTCTAATAATTGATGTGGAGTGTTGTAAATTTTTAGGGTTATAAAAGTTGTTGATGACATTTTCGTATACTCTTGGTTGACGGACTCTTTTTCTTCTCTCGCGTGATTGCTACTAGCCTACAAGGCATTGGCCTTCTTGAATGATTGGGAAATCTCTTGGAGTTAGTGGCCAAAACTAGTTTACTTTGCTTATGCTTCGAAACTTATGTTGTGTGGATACTCTATGTGATTTCAGGTTTGAAACTCATTTATACATGGCTTTTTGTGTTAATTCTTGGAACCGTGGTTTCCCTTTTCTTGGGCCGATCAACTCTTGTTCTTCTAGAAATATAATATTATAACCTATGCATTTGGTACCTGTGATAAAATTCTAGATGGTTGGTACTTTATATCAAATCGCACTCTTGTGATTGTTATTTAATTATTTACTTGGTGGGAATCCTGCTTTGTTAGATTGGTTATTTCTCCTTATAGGGCCAAGGGCCTTTCTCTTTCGGTTGTTATATTTTCATTGTCTTTACTCCTAACGGAAGTACATGGTCTTCTTCCTTGTTTGGCATGGTGGAAACTTATTATAACTTGAAGTGTTGATAGTGTTTAGAGGTTTGACCCAAATTCTTGTAATAAAGTGCTTCTTTTCATGATATTGATAGATAACAGTTATGGTGGGTTTGTGTAGCCTTATCTTGCTCAGTTCTCGTGAACTGACTCTTGTAGAAAATTTGTTGCAGATGGATTTTGCATGTAGATGAGGGATAGATTTGTAGACTTTTGTCATCAACCTCAGTTGAGAAGATCCTTTGCTCGAAACCTTTTTATGTTGTTCAACTATTGTTAACGTCCAGTGGAAAGTTTAAAAGAGGATTAATGTCTTAGTATAAAGTATTGTGGACTTTGTCATCTGAACTTTGGAAACCTTGTATTGTTTGACCATCATTGAAATTATAAGAAAATTTGGTTATTGTTGTTGAGTGACTTTGTTGGAGTATCAGTATTTTAAGAATTGATGTAATCTTGTTTTGTTCTTGTAAATGAGTGTTGCTACAACCTTGCCTTGAGAATAAATTTTGAGTTAAACCTTGATATGACTTAGTAATAAAGTGTCATAAGTAAACTAACATGGGATTGTTTAATACTTCTGGAAGTTAAATTAAAAGTTGTATTCAAATAAAGTAACATAGGGGTCACCAACTTGAGAGCAAGAAATTCTTTAAGTAATCAAGGGCAAGACTATCATTGCAGGTAAACTTTATAACATGATAACCCTAGCTCCTCTAGTGAACATTTTTCCTTTTACGGTGAAATTTGTAAAATGACCCTAAGGTGAAATGAACTGTTAGTTTTTTGAAGATGATAAGATTTAATAAGCCAAAGAAAAAAATAGGAGACCTCACCATCTTTCTCACTTTGCCATTTGGAAAGTAAATTTTTACTCCTTGTTATTACTTTTAGCGAAGCCTAAGTAAAGTTGTTGATAATTCTGGTTAAGAGCCCTAGCTTCAATTAAATACTGGCAATAACTAATGAGGTCCTAAAGATGTTCCATCTCGACCTTCTCCCTCTAACCCTTTTTCAAGGCACCTTGTATCTCTTCTCTTAAGTGTGTCAAACTTAAAACCATGTTGTCTTGTGGGCAAGAACGAATCTTAGTAGCGTTAGTGGTGAGTAGATGGCCTTGTGGAATTTAAATACTCCTTTTTCTTGATAAACGAATTAAGCAAATAAATGTCATAATAGAGAAGATTTAAAGATAATTACTCAGTGTCAAAGGAATAAACTTGGCTTGGCAAGTTGAATTATACGAATCATATCTTGAGCCTCTTTGAAAATGTAAGCTAAGAATTGCAAGATGTCCTTTTAAAATAAATAACCCTAAAATATCTCATTGTGGTTGGCCCTAACTGTAAGTGTGTTCTATGATTGGACTTCTATGTTGTCTTGTAAAAAGAAAAAAAAATGTATTGTCCTTGATAGGTGTGAACGTTTCCGTGCTGCCCTTATGGCCATCCTTGTATCAAGTTGTTCACAGTGTTAGTTGTATCCTTGGTGATGACATGTTGCGTCATGTTATGTGTCAAGCAAGTCAAAAAAATTATCTGTGTTGTCTTGTGTGAGAATTATGGGTCGTACACTTGTTATCGAGTGTAGGTTCATGCTCTCGAACCTATGGGCTAGATTGGTGTTGTATGGTGATGTTACATGATGTTGTTTTTCATGGAGATGATGGTATTGCATGATGATGATTTATTTTGGAAGAGTAATGTGGTATAAGCGTGATGTGATTATTGTCGTAATTGTGATATTGTGAACGCACATGATGTGTATGTCACCTTGTGCATGTTTGTGATCATGTTGATATGTTGGGGATGGGAGTATTCTCTCTCCTTCTTGTGGATTCTATGAAGAGTTCACGTGTGAATTATTGTTTGTGATGTGTGAAAAGAATTATAATGTGGATGACATAGTGTTGGAGCATTGTGGCATATTGTGGTATGTAGGTGTATCAATGTGTTGTATGACTAGATTGATGTTAAAAGAAATGAGTTGTATCATGATGTTTTTACCATGTTTTGAAGAAATGTGTGTACCACCTTGTTATGCAGCAATGGATGTTATGTTGAGATGTACTATGTTCATCGTATGTATGATTTGTGCAAATATGTAATGCTTCATGTTGTGATTTTGGGTCATACGGTGAGTGTATGAACCCTATCGTATGGTGATTGCACTTTGGGTGTAGAAAGTGGTAAAGTGATGTGTTACACTCAGTGAATGTATGATCGTGATCTACCCTGTATATGTACCATATGTAAGACGTTATGGTAGTTATGTGTGTGCCACCGTTATGTTAGTGATGTTGTTGTATGTTATGTTGTGAACCTTACGCTAACCGACCCTGAGGGTAATCGGTAGAAGTGTATGTTGAGAGTGAGGAATGGTGTACCATGGGTCAATAACTTGAGCCGAAATTTGGTTTAGTAGATAACAACCTGTGATTCTTTCCTCTCTCCCTATGTGGTTGTATGTATGCAACCTAAGTACAACTATGACTATGTTTAGCCTTGTCGAAGTGGTGGCGGGATGATTCAGATGGAGGTGATGATAGTTGTATTATTGATATGTATTTTACGAGCTGAGGCTCGATGTTCCGAGTGCTAGCAACTCGTTGAGTACCCCTTTGGTGGCTAGATAAGGCCACACAGTTATCGTAATGTGACATTATTATAAGTTGATTTTATTTGTAAATTGAGCTTTTTACTTTATTTTGTAAGGACCAACAACTTTTCTTGATTTCCATGCTTTACAATTTTGGGCATTTCCTTGGTTTGTGGCACTAACATGGGGATTTTGATACTAACTATGGCTATTTGGCCATTTATTTTTGCTTGATTTTGGGTCTTCTTTTAAATTTGGAATTTTTACCGCCTTTCCCAAGGCTTGTACTTTGCCACTTGGCACTTTGATTGGATTGTTGTGTTGGTTCTATTGTCGTGATGTGTGGAATAGGGTCATGGGATGCACCATGAAATGGTTGGACCTATGGACCTACTTCATTGTATGGGGTACGCCCCAAGGAGTTACAGATAACTAGCGGGTTGTTGAACCACGCGTTATTATGTCACTTGGGTTAGGAGTGTTTGAACTCTATGTGTCTTAGGCCATAGAGTCAACCGGCCTCCTTGAGGGAGGCATAAGAGTTTGAGGGAGGCATAAGAGTTTGAGGGAGGCATAAGAGACTTGAGGGAGGCATAAGAGTTTGAGGGAGGCATAAGAGACTTGAGGGAGGCATAAGAGTTTGAGGGAGGCTTATGATATTTGTGTGTATGGTTGATGTTTTAGGATATATGTTGAGTTATTGTGATGTTTGGTAGTGGTCTTTTGATGTATGTGTTACTCATGTCAGATGGATATGTGTTGTGATGTTGTGGATATGTCATTGATTCCCTTGTGGACACTATGTACCTGTAGCATGGTTTGGTGTTATGTGAATTTTTCATTGATGCAAATTGAGGAAATGTCTGGTGGATTGTAGTACTGTTTTGGTTAAGTATTTTGGTATGTCAGTCATTGATGTGTGTCGAGTACTATGTTATGTGGACTGTGCCTATTCCATTCCGTATTTGAGTAACCTTTTGTGGTGTAATACAATCATGAAGTATATACTTGTGTGCTTGTGAATCTGTAGTGTCTTGTGAACCTGATAGGGTGTTGTGTTAGCAGTTCATGTTGGGCACCCACAATAAGAAATAGACCAAAACTCTTCAATGATGAAATTTTAAAAGAGATTAAACTAAGAATAATGCTAATGGAAAGGAACTAATGAAATAATAAATAAGAGGGAACTGCCAATCTTCACAGAACCTTGAAAGTTAAAATTTCTACCAAATGTTCCTAAGGCTACCCTATGGCCGTGCTTTAATCAACTAAAATTTTAAACCATAGGGCGTAATTTCTCCTTTACCTGTTCTTGGTTACGTACCATTTCCTTTCCTCTGTGTTATGTCGCATCGAGGATGATGCTTTCTTAAGGGGAGGAGAATGTAATGCCCCGTTTGGCGGTTACCCAGGTTCATGGCATAGTGACCTTTCCCTTGTTGGGTCGTTACAACTTGAGATGGATTTCAGAGTAGTTTTTAACAGTCATCTCAAGTGCCCATATGATATTTTGAAAAAAACCCCATAAATTGTATTTAAATTTTTTGATTCTAACAGTCCGAGAGGGATGGAATTTTAAAAGCATGAAAATATTGACTAGATACCATGCCTTAATTCTCTAACATGACATTAGAAAATAGAGAATTTGATCATATTGTATTTGGACTGAAATTGTTGTATTTGTAATGTCATAGAATGAATATTCTACCGTGTTTGATAGAACCGTGTCATTGTATGTTTGTTTGATATATTTAATTCAGAAATAGATAGAATGCCGAAATTTAAAATTCAACTTAGCCTTAACTAGGTCTGTTATTTTGTTCTATAGTTTTGTATGCTTGTTTGCTCACGGTAGCGCTTCAGATGTTATAGTTGAGACGCAAACTTACTATCGATGTTAATGAAATAAAATAAAATTTATGCTATGGTTAGGCATTTGGCGTATGGGTGACATTTCTTGTCACTTCTTAAATGAACTTGTAATTTTCCTATTTGGCGTGAGGTAGTGGGAATCGGTGGAGTCTTGACTTCCTTCACCATGATCTTATTTCGATTTCCTTCTTCATGCCTTCGGTGGAGCGTTGGGCGCGTCTTTCTTAAGTTGCGAGTCATTGATGGAGGAAAACATGTTTGAGTGTTGTTTTGGTCCTTTTGCGCAGTGTTGTTCCTGTTCTTTCCACGAACCTTCTCTGTCATGGCGTCTTCTTCCTGGTTCCTTCCTGTGCGCGTGGGTGTAGATGGAGCTTCAGGCTGGGGGAGCAGGCATGTTACCTCCACTTTCTTGGGCAATGCGAGGTGTGTTCTAGCTGGATATCCACAAAGCGGCGACACTGCACAATGTGTTTAACCAGCGGCGAGGCACGTTACAGTAAGGTAGAAGCCTTTTTCAGCACCTCCAACAAGCAGGTTGTCCAACTATGTTGTTATCTGTTCAGTATCGACTGCATCCTCAAATTCGGGATTCTCCTTCAAGGTATTTTCTTATCAAAATCGATTAAGTGACAGTAAGAGTGTTACCAGGAGACCTGATGAATTTTATGGCAAAGATTCTCTATTGAAACCTTACTTGCTTTACAATGTAACTCATGGAAGAGAACCTCATAGGCGTGGATTATTTGCTTGCTTGGTTTTTGTTTGTCTGCACAGGCTATCCTGAAGGAGCTCTAACCTTTCCCAAGATAACATGCCAATTTATTAGTATTTATTGTGTGGGTAGATTTGTTGGGATTTGAAGAGCATAGACAAGGCATATTAGCTATTTTAGTGAATGCCTGAAGAAATACCCTCATGGATAACGTTGACTGCAGGATTTGCATAGTATGGATATGTTGAAATGGCTTTATAAACTTACAAGCAATTGCAAAGAGCAGGTGTAAAGCAAAACTCCACTACCTTTGATAGCATCTCCATGCCTATACCAAAGTGGGAGTGTTTGAGCAGGGCATGGAAGTTCTCCAATGCTTTTGAAAAAGAGATTTTGTTGCTTGTTGTATCTGCTAGTGTCCTGGGTGCATAACTGTCTTAAGACGGATTTATACTCCTGATCTGGATGCTCAACAAAGTGTTTGGATGGTTTGGGCAGAACTTGAAAGAAATGTGGTCTTTTGGACAGCAATGATTGTTGGTTGTGGACAAATTGGGTGGGTTGAGACACCTTGGAAACTTGGAAAATAATGGAGAAGGGACAAGGCTGTGTCAAATGCTTTGTTTTCCGGTGCGTTGGTAGATACATATGCAAAGTGGAAGCAAGCATAA
Organism: Taxus wallichiana var. yunnanensis; assembly: GCA_018340775.1. NCBI lineage: Eukaryota > Viridiplantae > Streptophyta > Pinopsida > Cupressales > Taxaceae > Taxus > Taxus wallichiana. The sequence goes on from CM031241.1 coordinate 270,314,959, forward strand.
GACACCCAAACTATTTGACAAAATGCCTGAGTGAAATATGGCCAAAGGACAGCAAGGATTGCATGATATGTTTTGGAATGGGTTTGTTGAGGAGGCATAGGAAGTTGAAACAAATTTGAGTAACTTGGGTAAATCCATCTCCTACAACCTTTGCTTGCCGTGACATCCTTGCTAGGTTCTTCTCTGAAAATATCTCCTCCAGCCTTGTGTAGATCACTTGTGTTTGTGGTAGCACGTATAGGGTATGTGAGTTGGTTTTCGAATCCCACAAGAAGTAAAAGCTCAAGGAAAGCAATAGTTGAGCACAAGTGCATGGAGTCACTTCGAATACAACAATGCTCGTGAACTATTTGACAAAAATCCTCTTCAATTGCATGGTCTCGCGGATCGTGAATGTGGACCGCTTAGAACTGGTGCACCCGGATTCCAAGAACTACGGTTCTTATATTAACCCGTGCGAGTCTCATGCGACCCGTTGAAGGCGGAGAAACAGCAAGATATTCCTACACTTTTCTCTTTGTTTCTATATTTATTTGATCGTGAAATCGAACCACCATTTCTTTGAATTGGTTGTCTTCTTTTCAGTCGGTCTCTCCTTTCTACTTGCTTTCTTCTTATTTAGCTATTATCATTGCATGTATGTTAGTGGAAAGAATGCAGGTGTTCTCTTCTTTGGGTGTATGTTTTTCTAGCTTGAGTGATCGATCTTCCTTTATATATATATATATATATATATATATATATATATATATATATATATATATATATATATATATATATATATATATATATATATATATATATATATATATATGTACTCTTCTCTACGATAGAGTTCAGGTTATTATTTGTTCCACTAGTTTTAGCGATCGTTAATGTAATTGTGCAATAACTATGAAGTTCCTTCCTATCAACCAGGGCTGTCCTTCTTTTTCTTTTGACATATATTGTTAATGATCTCTCAAGCCCACCTGATAACCCTTTTGGCATCGAAAAAGAAAGGTTGTAGGATTAGTGTAATCAATGCTTGGACTATTTCAGGTTAGAGATTCGGTATTAAAACTTTTAGAATGAATAAGTTTGCATGCAACGTGTTTCAACCTCGCGTGTTTAGACTCCTATGTAGCTTCAGTCTTGTTCCTAGGTTTTAAAGCCATTCTTAGGAGGTACTTTGACTGTCCCCTTCAACTTGAATCGTAACTAGTTTTTTTGCTAAGTTCGAGGTCTTAATTGTGCAAATCTAGTACCCCCACTATTACTAGAATTATTTTTGGTTTTTTTCCCTCTCGGAAGATTTTTGGTGAAATAATCTACTCTTCTAACTTGTGTCTCCTCCCATTTATTATGACTGTGTTATTAATTAGGATTGGACAACTTATATGCATATATGTACCTTAATGTTTTGTGATTAAAATTGCCTTAAATGTTGTCAACCTTGGGAAAAAAACTTTCTTGCAATCAATAGTATGATGGAGCTATAACAGAAGGAGTTGTTTTGATAATGGAACTTAGTAGTTTATGTAGTTTATGTTGTACCTTTGTTTGAACGGTTGTTTATGTTACCAAGGGTTTCCTTAAAAATATTGTTGTTTTGGGAAATAGGAAATTTATTTTAAATTAACCGAACTCTAATAATTGATGTGGAGTGTTGTAAATTTTTAGGGTTATAAAAGTTGTTGATGACATTTTCATATACTCTTGGTTGACGGACTCTTTTTCTTCTCTCACGTGATTGCTACTAGCCTACAAGGCATTGGCCTTCTTGAATGATTGGGAAATCTCTTGGAGTTTTCTTTTCATGATATTGATAGATAACGGGTGGTGGGTTTGTGTAACCTTATCTTGCTCGATTCTTGTGAAATGACTCTTGTAGAAAATTTGCTACTGAGATGGATTTTGCGTGTAGATGAGGGATAGATTTGTAGACTTTTGTCATCAAACTCGGTTGAGAAGTTCCTTTGCTTGAAACCTTTTTATGTTGTTCAACTATTGTTAACGTCCAGGGAAAGTTTAAAAGAGGATTATGTTTTAGTATAAAATCTGTGGACTTTATCATCTAAACTTTGGAAACCTTGTATTGTTTGACCATCATTGAAATTATAAGAAAATTTGGTTATTGTTGTTGAGTGACTTTGTTGGAGTATTAGTATTTTAAGAATTGATGTAATCTTGTTTTGTTCTTGTAAATGAGTGTTGCTACAACCTTGCCTTGAGAATAAATTTTGAGTTAAACCTTGATATGACTTAGTAATAAAGTGTCATAAGTAAACTAACATGGGATTGTTTAATACTTCTGGAAGTTAAATTAAAAGTTGTATTCAAATAAAGTAACGTAGGGGTCACCAACTTGAGAGCAAGAAATTCTTTAAGTAATCAAGGGCAAGACTATCATTGCAAGTAAACTTTATAACATGATAACCCTAGCTCCTCTAGTGAACATTATTCCTTTTACGGTGAAATTTGTAAAATGACCCTAAGGTGAAATGAACTGTTAGTTGTTTGAAGATGATAAGATTTAATAAGCCAGAGAAAACAAATTGGAGACCTCACCATCTTTCTCACCGCCATTTGGAAAGTAAATTTTTACTCCTTGTTATTACTTTTAGCGAAGCCTAAGTAAAGTTGTTGATAATTCTGGTTAAGAGCCCTAGCTTCAATTAAATACTGGAAATAACTAATGAGGTCCTAAAGATGTTCCATCTCAACCTTCTCCCTCTAACCCTTTTTCAAGGCACCTTGTATCTCTTCTCTTAAGTGTGTCGAACTTAAAACCATGTTGTCTTGTGGGCAAGAACGAATCTTAGTAGCGTTAGTGGTGAGCAGATGGCCTTGTGGAATTTAAATACTCCTTTTTCTTGATAAACGAATTAAGCAAATAAATGTCATAATAGAGAAGATTTAAAGATAATTACTCAGTGTCAAAGGACTAAACTTGGCTTTGCAAGTTGAATTATACAAATCATATCTTGAGCCTCTTTGAAAATGTAAGCTAAGAATTGCAAGATGTCCTTTTAAAATAAATAACCCTAAAAAATATCTCATTGTGGTTGGCCCTAACTGTAAGTGTGTTCTGTGATTGGACTTCTATGTTGTCTTGTCAAAAGAAAAAAAAATGTATTGTCCTGGATAGGTGTGAACGTTTCCGTGCTACCCTTATGGCCATCCTTGTATCAAGTTGTTCACAGTGTTAGTTGTATCCTTGGTGATGACATGTTGCATCATGTTATGTGTAAAGCAAGTCAAAAAAATTTTATCCTGTGTTGTACTGTGTGAGAATTATGGGTCGTTTCAAACCTATTTGCTGATCTTTCCAATATGGAAACTGAAATAAAAGTCACAGATAGTCAAGGAGCTAGCGAAATAAACTACATTTAAACAAAATTCTTATCAAAACTAGTGCAAAAGGTAGAGGAAAACCGAAGACTTAAATAAAGAAACATCTTTGGAATTCCTCGAATTCACTACCATAGGTGAAACTTCAAAGGCAGTTATTCAGTAATGTTGGAAAATTATCCTATCTTAGGAAAAGATAAGGGATTTGCAACAATACTCGAAACTTAAGTCTATACTCTATTATAAGGGGAGGTTCCCTTTAATATTTACATTTAATTACATTCGAAATTTCTTAGGTTAGCTTCTAGATCAACATAGAAACCACCTATCAAAAGGCTTGCCTCTCGTTTGAATCGATAAGCTCTTGTTCCTAATTTTTGTTAGTCATTTCAAGAATCATTAACACGATAACTACGGCGATAAATTAATACCAAATATGTAACAAAAATTCACCATAAATTTACGAAATTACATAATTCAATCCTAGATGGCATATTCGTATATCACTCATACATCAAGTAATTTACTACCCGGTCCATGTACTCCTTCGATATTGCTCATCCCTCTTGAAAATCAATTGGTGATTTTTGGCATTTTTGGTTTTGTATTTTCCAACTCCTGTTTCCTTTTCTTCTCCCATTCTTCACTTCTTTTTCTCTTCTTTAGGACCTACTTGGGAAGTAAATTTACATCCTCCTTACCCATATCTTGACAAAACCTTTCAAATTTTCCAGAGCCTTATAAATTTATACTTGACAAATCCCACACTTTCCTATGATGAGGCAATTAGGAAAAACATGGATAATTAATAATCAACAATCAATAAAAATATTTTTTTCATTTCTTTTCGGAAAGCAAAACAAATTTGATGAATACTAATTAATTAATTAACTAGAAAACACGTTACACTGAAGATGATGGAAAAATGTGGCACAATAAGAAAGAAAAAAAATAGTGAAGAAATTAGAATAAAAAGAATAGCTTCTCTTCTAGTTCTTCCAGTGTCTTCTAGAATCTGTCAAGAGTCGAGCTCACAATTTTCCCATATGTTAAACTACAAGTACTCAAATACATTCCCAATGACAAATGAAGGAATCTCATACAAAATGATAACTACTTAGCAAGGTCTCCAAAATGCAGGAAGTATAGGGTTTTAGTTGTCTACTATGATGTTTTAGTATTGAAATTGTGTACTTTCTAAATAAATTTCTTCCCTAGTTACATGTGAAAAATAAAAATACAACAACATTATGGTGTCAAAACTATTTTGATTAGTAGGAGCACTCACCTTCAACCCTTTTGGAGAAAGGTAATCCAACGTAACGCACTTTTGCTTGTGCAATATTAGATGCACCATTGAAGCAAGTACACATGACACGATTGAAATCATTTGCAACAAGAAATCCATCAGAGAACCGAAGCTCATTCGGAACAACAGTCCATCCAAAACAAACACTTGTAAAGCCAACATATTTCAAGAATGATGCAGTCTTGATAGCAGCCTACAACACAATTTATAACACTACTAATTTTATAATTTTATTCATCAAAAGTTGAAAAAAACAAATGAAATACACCTTACACGGTTAAACTGTTATTACACTATGATAACTGTTACAAGCACCACTATGTCATAGTAGACTAAAGATTTGACGCAAGGATAATGACCAGGAATTAAATGCCAAAGAAAAACCAAAATGCATAAAGAAGATCCATGTTCAAGCTTATGTGCAATTTAAATTTTACACAAAAGATGGCATATTTTTCCAGTCCCAATAAATAAGTTGCTATCTACTTTCTCTGAGGTATTGGCTCGGATGCATTCAATGCTTGTCAAAGTTTTGGTGACATCTTTCGTACACAGCTTCTTGGATTTGCTAGGTGGACACATGAGAAAATGTGGAACTACCTTATTCAATCAATTTTGCTTTTTGTTATCATGTCATTCAATCGTTACAACCACCAACAAATACCTACGACCTTACAAGCATAGATGCATATCTGGCGCCTAAACGGAAACGAAATGTCCCAAGAAATTTGTTATAGTTCACTAGAAATCCATTACTTTTTGTTCCAGAAATGGAAATTATATTTTACTTCAATGAATATAAGGGTTACATTAATCTACAAGATTATAAGGAAGATATCTCCCTAAAAATTCAGGAAAGCTAACATTTGAGCTAGTGCCACAGGAGCCATTGATTCAACATCTTTACTAAAAATATATATTTAGTTATGACAAGCAGAGCTAGATCCTTCTTCAAAATCCTCAACTCCCAAAGCTGATATGGGAATGGTCCTCATGAAAAGTATCCTTACATCTTGACGTCCACATTAATCCAACGAACACGGTAGTTATAGAGGGTTAATGCTTCAAACTCTAGCACCAGTCCTTCCTCATATAATCTACCCGTTTTCTTTCACCAAACCCCACTTGTATGGAATATGATAAAGGTAACGAAGTAGACCTCTTTGAACCCATTGACGTCTCTCAACCTATACAGTTAGCAAATACTAAATAGCAAAAAAATGGGTTTTCCCAACGAATACATTAGTTATTAAGGGTCAATGCTTAACAAGAGGCTATTTCCTCGTCTAATTTAGCATATGAAACACAAAAGGATGGAAAAAGAACTACCACAAGCAACCAATTATGAATACGAATAAATAGATATAGAATAGTAAAATCCATTCTACTCCCTTCACTCTAACCACCTAGAATATTAAAATTTGTTCTACTCCCTTCACTCTAGCCAACTAAAGAGCCTGCAATATTATTGTTCATAAATATTAAAGATATTAGACGATCCCTTCACATTTCATGGTATACTAATCTTTGCATGAATTAAACTGAACCGTGTTCCACCCCAGTTTCATTGATCTAGGACTTACTTTTAACCCGATTTTCACAAATAATTGTAGATATGCATATTCAACAATCATAAATACATCACATGATTAAAATTGAACCTTGTGCCAATCCATAGTATTGATGATGTAGGACTACTTTCATCCCAAGACTCACAGACAAGTATAAATATGCATATTCAGGAATCCTAAATGCATCATTTCAAGCCTCATATTTAGATCCATGTGAATCATCAGTCATAAAAAACAACATAGAACATAGGTATTTTCATGTGAACCTTAGGCTTTCAAAGTCTAGTTACAATCACAACTGTCCCAACATAAAACTTAATACTAACTATCACCTATTGAAGTATCCTACATTCTTTAACGGTCCACTAAGCTACTAGATGTTTTTTAAAGTATACCTGATTCTCTGCAATAGAATCAAGAATCCACAAGTGCGAACAGATACATCCTAAAAGTTTGAAACATATATTGGGCGTTGCACTTCTTTTTACTTAATTTCAGAAAATACTTCACAGCAGATGTAGGTAAACAGATATGCCTAATAGCTTATATACAACCATTGTTTTCAACAATTGACATGTAAAAATACATATATGTACATATTACATGTATAAATGTATATGTATATGCATATCATTATTGCTTTGAGGAATATTTACAGAAGCTCCATGCATGACTTGTTTATTCTGTACTGCTGAATATTATCTTACAATACAAACAAATTAACCTGTACAGTAGCATAAAAGACACTCGCATTGGCAGGCACGTGAGAACCTTATATGAAAATTAAAAAAACCAGAAAATACATCCCTCAAACAACAAAAGAAAGTGGAATATACATCATGCATAGAAATTATTTTAGTGACCACATAAGATCTAACAAGAAAACAATTTATAACATCGAATTCAGATCATATATCTTGGGAAATATTCTAACTATCAAAATTTGTATTTCATCGGGATACACCTTAATCCTATAAATAAAAGCACATAGTTTCCAACATGTTTCATACAATCATATATACATATCTTTATACTAGATATAGCAAGGATGAATGCAGAACCTTGAGAACAAAATCATACCTCTCTTGACCCGGGAATTTCATATATTGATTTTGGATTATCATCAGACATGTAAATTGCATAAACAGAGTCGTAAACTATAATAGAACCATTGTCTTTCGCAAATGTAACAAGTTTCTCCATTTTCTTTCTTGTGGCCACAGAGTCTGTTGGATTATTTGGCGAATAAAAGAATATGATATTCACCTGCCATACAAATGACAAATCAGGAAAAAATCGTTCTTAGGAAGACATTCATGTATTCTATCTTTCTATACTTCTTAACATCATTCTGAAATGTGCCTTTCTATCCTATTATTACACTTGAGTCCACATATACCTATTATAAACAAAGCAGACACTAGTACATCAAGAGTGTTGGTGAATTATTTCTTATGAAAGAAAAACAAATTTGTCATTATATCAAGAACAAGAGCTATTACCAAAAAAAAAAACAATTACATATCATTCCCAAACACATCTCCATTCGCTAGAGTCATTTCTGATGGATGGACATGCCATGCACATTCTCTTTAATTTAATATATTTTTAAACCTCTTTAAATATACTAATTCCTACCAGTAAGGGTAATCTGTCAGTATTCTAAAAGATATTTTTTTCAAATGTACAAGATCAGATCTCGAAAAGATTTCCCAGTACCCCAAAATCCTATTAGCTAGGTAATAAATTTTAAAACATTAAATTTAACCGGTACCATTTAATATAGTCCAATCTTCTTAAATAACATATTAATAGTTTTATTTGTATTCAATACTATGAGTTTATTAAAATGGTTACACACGTTTGAGGCCAACTGAGATTGACAATCCACGTCTAATCTAAATCCTTGATTTGATATCTATTTAAATTCAATATATTGGCAAGTGGAAACCATATCCATCCATTTGTTAGTTATTAATTAATTTCACTCATAATCAAGTTTTAGTTATTAACTTTGTTTAGCAAGACCTTGTGAATAACTTTAATGGAGTAATAAAATTAAGTGTAGCTGATTACATCTTTGAGATATTAATCAGGTTTGAAAACAATAGGGAAACAAAACTTGACGCTTGTGTGAAACTTTAAAAAACCAATTTGCTACTAGAAGAATCTACATCAAAAGGATCATCTAGCTTGATTTTAAGGATGATACTAAGCGAGAGACATGGGTGTGTGACCTTTTTGTATTTGTAACACACAAAAATACCAACACAAGGACAACACAAGAAATACAAGATAACTTTTTTTTTGACTTGCTTTGACACAACATGTCATCACAAGGTTACAACCAACACCAGAACCACTTGTTATGGGGAGACCACAAGGTCAAAGACGGAAACGTTCACACCTATCAAGGACAATGTACTCTTCTTTTGACAAGACAACATGGAAATCCAATCCACATGACACACTCACAGCTAGGGCATCCCATGAGAAATTTCTTGTTAAATTTTCTTGTTTACTAAAGAGTCTCTTAATTCTTAACTTACGTTCTTATAAAATTTCATGTAACGATTCACACAATTCTTTTCACAAGGAAGAACTTCTTTCTTTTCAACTGTTTGACTAAATAGCTTAAGGCCAAGCTTTCTAAACTAGGATCATCAATTTGATGTCCAAATCTTTCTTATTCATTTGATTTTAGAACATTTTCCATTTCTTACAAGGTTAATTAATCTTACTCAAGTCACTAACACATGTTCCACAACTCTACTGCACAGGTGAAGGCATAAGCTCCGATAGAGTGGAAAGTACCACTTAGGGTTCATAACAATGACATTCTTGTTTAAGGATCAAACTTTGACCTTGCTTAAGAAATGTCACCGTGAATCAAGGCAAGGGTTAACACAGGACAACGAATTTAGCTTTGGGGTCACATTGTTTACTATCAGTCTTTCATTGAGGTTAAGAGTTTATCAAGAATGGTTAAATGTTCCATCTAGACTTTACTTTATTAAGTTTGACAAAGGAGAACATTTCAAATGATAGAGAGATATTTAAGGTTTTATTAATCAATTTCCCTCCTACTCAATAAATCCTATCATCTTCTAAAATCTAACCATTGATTTCACCATGAGATCATTTAAGGTTTCACCAAAAATAGTGTTTATTAGTTTAGCTCGGGGGAAAAACAAGTAATCATATTTTGTTACAAAAGATAGATTCCTCTTGATTGTTCTAGGTCTCAAAGGTTTCAAGTGGATCACATCTACATTAATAGGCTCATAAACATAAATTTTCGTTTAACTTTTATAAGGAATAACCATTGATCCACTTTATAGTGCTTACAAACTCATTGCTTTCTATGCCTTAGTAGGATTTACAACTCAACATTTTAACTCAAGAGAAAGTTTGACAGGTTCAACAACAATATTCTATAATGCATTTACTAGGCACTTGACCCTTCTTCTAAAATGTCCAAAGGCCCTTTCCAAATTTTATAACATAATACACATTCGTACAAAGGAACATCATAACCAAGATTGATGCAATAATCTACAAGTCTTTCCATCATCTAACCACGTAAGCCATCTGCAACAATTAATAACCTGAGTCAGTTCGCGAGAACTAAGCAAGATAAGACTATACATAGCAACAATAAGCTACTAGCTAACAATACCATAAAAGGAAACATTCTATTTCAGGAAATGGATCAAAGTTCTAACCTCTAACAACCTTTTCAAACAAGATATAATTTTCAACATATCAACTAAGAAGAAATTCATAAGTTTTAGTTATGAAGAATACCTCGAAAACTACAAAAGTTTGACAACCAAATACGCAAGACTATGAAATTTAAATGATTAGACACAAGAGTTGAGAGTATTAGGATTTCAATTATGTGATCTCGTAGATTACGTCATTGAAATCTAAGGTGTAACCCATCAATCCACATTCTCAAGGAGAAGTCAAAAGATTAAAACCAGACCCGATCTTAGCTGCCAAAAAGAATATAGTTTTGGAATCGTTCTGTAGGGCCATAGGCCTAATAGGCTAGAAATGAACAACGAGGGTAAAAAAAAGTTCCATCATGTAATCAAAAAGGTTTAAGGGATGAAAAACTTATATTCAAACCCACAACCATTATATCCTAGGTAATAAGTGACTTCCTAGCTAATAAGGATGAGAGGAAAGGATGGTAAGAATGTCCGGAATAGGCATTGCCTGACAGCCTACCTACTGAACATAACCAGGGCCGGAATAGCGACAAGCCTCATTAATACCCAAGTTGAGTAGGCAATCTAGCATTCTAAACACATCCTTTCAATTTTCATAATACTTTAGATTTATAACCCTCCCGTTCTAGAGGAACATAGCCATGAATCTAGACTTGGTTGAAATTTTCCGACGTCAACTCACTTTCTAATATCATAAACGATGTATACAAAGGAAAAGGTCTCTCAACTCTCCTTAATTTACATCTCATCACTAAGTTTATGGTAACCTATGCAGTGATTAAACACATAATATACCATTGAAGATAGATATCCTCCAATAACGAACTTCTATAACGATGTAATTACAATTATTACGCTTGACACATAAAAAAACTATTCCATAGCTTCTTTTCCCTTTTTGACAACAAAATATATTCACGACCTTCCATCACAATCATTCTAAATTTGTAATGAAAGGTCACTCATCAAGAAGGAAGTACAAAACAAGTTTGACTAAATTAAGGAACTTCATGTTACCTTAAGCAGTTGATGAAAACCTTAACTTTCACGAACCGTGAAAGATATTACCTTACTCCATCAAGGCATTATGTCTATACATGATTAAATCGATCACACAAGGAATCATCAACATACCATATCTTAACACCATAAAGGTCATTAATTTTATCAAATTTTACTCATAGAAAGAGTAGAATCAAAATGGGGTTCTATCAATAATTTATGCCCTTCTATCAACCCAGGACATATTTTCGCCCAAAACTTCCTTCTTAACAAGCATAAGTATTGAAATTATAATTTCCAAAAGCCCTAATAATTTGCACAATAAACGAAGTGCATAATCACGCTTATCATAAAAATAATAATAATAATTTAATTGTATGTTTTCTTCTAGGGCAACAACATAACAAGAAACCAATACTAGTCAACGCTGCAACGTTCTAGGGGCGATTACATACCCAGGTTCACAAAAGAAACAGTGACATTTTTGCAGAAGGAAGTAACTTTAAAATTATATATATATATATATATATATATATATATATATATATATGATCAATCAAAGCATACACTGAGAACCTTTGTTTGTTTTATAAATAAAAGGGTTTGATCACGTCAACAAGAACAACCAACAGAGGAAAATCCAGAAGTAACAACCGTTAACCATGTACTGAACGCAAATCCACAAAATCACAGATTTAAACCAATTTCTAGAAAGAAAAAGTTTCATTTCAAGACGTTATTAGATACTAGCATATTATGTCTATGGTTAGTCTATCTTGCTGTTTTAACGCATCTAGCGAGGGATCTACTTTCTGACCACACGCCCTTCGCTTTATCCTCTGCTTCACTGGTCTTTTCTTGCAATATACCACACCAGGATTCCCTTTTGAAGGCACGACTAGAAGGATGCAATAGGTGGCTGTCCAAACACTAGATTGCTTCAATGCAGCTGCTTTGGGGGGGTACAGGAAATGAACTGTCACACAGCCTATAGCATCAGCCAGAACCGGATTTGCCTCTTGCAATGCCTTCGAATCTGTATCAGTAACCAAATACCCGTCATAAGGGCAGGCCCTAGTAGTACTCAACACATAAGCTAGGCAAGGCTTGCAGTAAAGATGTGTGCATCGGGTTTGCAAAGCCTCATTAGGGTAAACAAGTTGCCTACAAACTGGACAGAAAACCAATTTATGAGAAGACAGAGGCCGTAGTCGGTGGAGCAGCTGAAGTGGAATAACTCAACGGAGGTAAAAATTGTGTGAAGGTGACGAAACAGAAGAAATATCTCCATTTCCACAGACAACAGCAACCTTGCCAGCAATCATCACATCAGTGGCTCTCATCAGACCATCTAGCAGAGAGTGCCTACATCCGTACAAGCTATCGAACTTGCTCTTGGTAACAGAATCATTGTCATTAATAGCAGGGAAGAGCAGCGATCCAATAGCTTGCATCTGGTATAGCCTGTGAACACCAGTAGTTGTTTCCTCAGATACAACAACCAATATTTCCTTCCTCTTGTGATATATGTGGACAACATCAAACTCTCGAGTGTAAACAAAGATGCAATGGTGTAGCTTGTAAGGTGTGATAATTCCAACAGCACCCTTTATGCCTACCAACATAGTGACTCGTTGAAGATGCTCATATAATTGCAAGGAAAATTGTGCTTCATGAATATTCTGACATGATACAGATCCACGCCTAAGAGATTCTCTTCCATGCGTTACAACGTAAAACAAGTAAAGTCTCAAAAGAGAATCCTTGCAATAATTTTCATCAGGTCTCCTGGTAACTCTCTCACTGCCACAAGGTTGATTTTGGAGAAACAAAACTCAGTACATGATCTGAGTCTGAAAAATATCCTGCTACCTTCATCTCCCTAGACATTTTCTCCAACATTGCATAGATCTCCTGTGCCCGTGGGTGTGATCTGTCTCCTTGAAGGAGAATCCCGAACTCGAGGGTGTAATCGATGCTGGACAGATAACAACAAGGTTGGGCCACCTGCTTCTTGGAGCGTTCAAACAGGCTTCTACTACTGTAACATGCCTGCCGCCTAGCTATTTATTTTTGCAGGTAGTTGCTGTGGATCCCCAACATGAACACACTATACAACACCCAATGAACGTGGAGGTAACACGTCTACTTCCCTATCTTGCAGCTTCAACTGTAACCACTATATCAAACCCAACTTAGAGCAACATAACTGTCACCAATAAGCAAAGACATTGGCCTGCAGCCTGGCTGGAAGCGGCTTTCCAAAAAGAAAAGGTAAGACAACTCAACTAAAACTTTATCTCGTTCTCCTACTACAACTGCAATATTTTGCTACAACTGATCACGACTGTGTGGTCGCGTGCAACCAGAACACCAGGATCAACACCAACGGTTCCCCATTCTAAACATGACCTGTCCGCTGGAACTCGTTGCAAGAACAGCCTGCGACTCCATTGAACTACCTGTACAGCACGATTATGAGAAGCCAAACCCACCCTTGCAACCTCAGGGAGACAGACCTTCATTTCACCATTAATGAATCCACTGTCCAGAACACGCTGAAGCAATTCATCTATTTCAGCATTTGATGGAGTGCAAAACAAGCATTCGTGGTTTTGGGCAGAAGAGGTAGACCACGTGACAGGAGATGGCAAGTCAAAAGAATTAATGACTGGGGCATGTGCGGCCACCAACCAGGAAGAAAAACTGAACATGCCAAGAAAAGGGTGTAGGGCTCTTTAATGCCATGGCGGGTAAAAGACAACCACATGGAAAATCAAATTAAAAATCTGATTTGAAAGATATGCAGCCAGCAAGGAAGAAGACATATGGTGGGTGGATAAAAAAAAAAAATTTGTTTCATTACTTCTCACCAACTATACGCCAAACAAGGCACTACATTCTCCTCCCCTTAACAAAGCATCGTCCTCGATGCGGCATTACACAGAGGAAAGGAAATGGTACGCAACAAGGGATAGATAAAGAAGAAGACACACCCTATGGTTTAAAATTTTAGTTGATTAAAACACGGTCACAAGGTAGCCTTAGGAACATTTGGTAGAATTTTTAACTTTCAATGTTCTGTGAAGATTGGCAGTTCTTTCTTGTTCATCATTTCATTAGTCTCTTTCCATTATCATTATTTCTAGTTTTAGTTTCTTTTAAAATAAAATATCATCATGGAAGAGTTTTGATTTATTCCTTATTGTGGGTGCCCAACATGAACTGCTACCACAACACCCTATCAGGTTCACAAGACACTACAGATTCACAAGCACACAAGTATATACTTCACGATTGTATTACACCACAAAAAGTTACTCAAATACGGAATGGATTAGGCACAGTCCACATAGTACACGTCACACATCAATGACTGACATACCAAATACTCAAACAAAAGAGTACTACAATCCACCAGACATTTCCTCAATTTGCATCAATGAAAGACTCACATAACACCAAACCATGCCACAGGTACATAGTGTCCACAAGGGAATCAATGACATGTCCACAACATCACAACACATATCCATCTGACATGAGTAACACATACATCAAAAGACCACTACCAAACATCACAATAACTCAACATATATCCCGAAACATCAACCATACAGACAAATATCATAAGCCTCCCTCAAACTCTTATGCCTCCCTCAAGTCTCTTATGCCTCCCTCAAGGAGGTCGGTTGTCCCTATGGTCCAAGACACACAGAGTTCGAACACTCCTAACCCAAGTGACATAATAAAGCGTGCTTCAATAACCCGCTAGTTATATGTACCCCTTGGGGCGCGTACCCCCATACAATGAAGCGGGTCCATAGGTCCAACCAATCCATGGTGCATCCTATGACCCTATTCCACACATCACGACAATAGAACCAAAGCACAACAATCCAATCAAAGTGCCAAGTGGCAAAGTACAAAGCCTTGGGTAAGGCGGTAAGAATTCCAATTTTAAAAGAAGACGCCAAATCAAGCTAAAATAAATGGCCAAATAGCCAAAGTTAGTATCAAAATCCCCATGTTAGTGCCACAAACCAAGGAAATGCCCAAATTGTAAAGCATTGCAATCAAGAAAAGATGCTGGTCCTTGCAAAATAAAGTAAAATCTCAATTTACTTAATAAAATCAACTTATAATAATGTCAAATTACGATAAACTGTGTGGCCTTATCTAACCACCAAAGGGGTACTCAACGAGTTCTTGCTAGCACTCGGAACATCAAGCCTCACTCGTAAATTACATATCAATAATACAACCGTCATCACCTCCATCTGAATCATCCCACCAACCTTCAACAAGGCTAAACATAGTCATAGATGCACTAAGGTTGCATACATACAACCACATAGGGAGAGAGGAAAGAATCACGTGTAATCTACTAAAGTGAGTTTTAGCTCGAGTTATTGACCCATGGTACACCATTCCTCACTCTCAACATACACTTCTACCGATTTCCCTCGGGATCGGTTAGCGTAAGGTTCACAACATAACATACAACAACAAAGACTAACATAACGGTGCACACACATAACTACCATAACGTCTCACGTATGGTATGTATACTGAGGAAGATCATGATCATACATTCAATGAGTGTAACACATCACTTTACCACATTCTCGCACCCAAAGTGCAATCACCATACGATAGGGTTCATACACTCACCGTATGACGCAAAATCACAACATGAAGCATTACCTATTTACACAAGCCATACATACGATGAACATAGTACATCACAACATAACATCCATTGCAACATAGCAAGGTGGTACACACATTTCTTCAGAACATGGTAAAAACATCATGATACAAATTGTTTCTTTTAACATCAACTAGTCATACAACACACCGATACACCCACATATCACAATATGCCACAATGCTCCAACACTACGTCATCCACATTAGCATTCATTTCACACATCACAAACAATAATTCACATGTGAATTCTTCCTAGAATCCACAAGAAGGAGAGAGAATACTCCCATCCCCAACATATCGACATGATCACAAACATGCACAAGGTGACATACCCATAATGCGCTTTCACAATATCACAATTACGACAATAATCACATCACGTTTAAAGCACATTACTCTTCCAATATCTACCACCATCATGCAACATCATCATCATCATGCAGTATCCTCATGTAAGACCACCACCATGCAACATCACCATACAACACACCCACCCCGCCCATAGGTTCGAGAGCATGAACCTATGCTCGATACCAAAGTGTAACACACCAAAAATACCAACACAAGGACAACACGGTGAAATACAGGATAAGTTTTTTTTTACTTGCTTTGAAACAACACGACACAACATGTCATCACAAGGTTATAACAAACACCAGGAACCACTTGTTACGAGGGAGACCACAAGGTCAAAGACACGAAACGCGTTCACACCTATCAAGGACAATGTACTCTTCTTTTGACAAGACAACATGGAAGTCCAATCCACATGACACACTCACACTAGGGCATCCCATGAGAAATTTCTTGTTAAATTTTCTTGTTTACTAAAGAGTCTCTTAATTCTTAACTTACGTTCTTATAAAATTTCATGTTACGATTCACATAATTCTTTTCACAAGGAAGAACTTCTTTCTTTTCAACTGTTTGACTAAATAGCTTAAGGCCCAGCTTTCTAAACTAGGATCATCAATTTGATGTCCAAATATTTCTTATTCATTTGATTTTAGAACATTTTCCATTTCTTACAAGGTTAATTAATCTTACTCAAGTCACTAACACATGTTCCACAACTCTATTGCACAGGTGAAGGCATAAGCTCCGATAGAGTGGAAAGTACCGCTTAGGGTTCATAACAATGACCTTCTTGTTTAAGGATCAAACTTTGACCTTGCTTAAGAAATGTCACCATGAATCAAGGCAAGGGTTAACAGAACAGGACAACAGAATTTAGCTTCAGGGTCACATTGTTTACTATCAATCTTTCATTGAGGTTAAGAGTTTATCAAGATTGGTTAAATGTTCCATCTAGACTTTACTTAATTAAGTTTGACAAAGGAGAACATTTCAAACGATAGAGAGATATTTAAGGTTTTATTAATCAATTTCCCTCCTACTTATTAAATCCTATCATCTTCTAAAATCTAACCATTGATTTCACCATGAGATCATTTAAGGTTTCACCAAAAATAGTGTTTATTAGTTTAGCTCGGGAAAAACAAGTAATCATATTTTGTTACAAAAGATAGATTCCTCTTGATTGTTCCAGGTCTCAAAGGTTTCAAGTGGATCACATCTACATTAATAGGCTCATAAACATAAATTTTCATTTAAATTTTATAAGGAATATCCAGTCCACTTTATAGTGCTTACAAACTCATTGCTACTATGCCTTAGTAGGATTTACAACTCAACATTTTAACTCAAGAGCAAAGTTTGATTCACAAAAAAAATACTTTACAATACATTTACTAGACACTCGACCAATCTCCTAAAATGTCCAAAGGCCCTTTCCAAATTTTTATAACATAATACACATTCGTATGCGAAAGGAACATCATAACCAAGATTGATGCAATAATCTACAAGTCTTTCCATCATCTAACCACGTAAGCCATCTGCAACAATTAATAACCTGAGTCAGTTCGCAAGAACTGAGCAAGATAAGACTATACATAGCAACAATAAGCTACTAGCTAACAATACCATGAAAGGAAACATTCTATTTCAGGAAATGGATCAAAGTTCTAACCTCTAACAACCTTTTGAAACAAGATATAATTTTCAACATATCAACTAAGAAGAAATCCATAAGTTTTAGTTATGAAGAATACCTCGAAAACTACAAAAGTTTGACAACCAAATACGCAAGACTATGAAATTTAAATGATTAGACACAAGAGTTGAGAGTATTAGGATTTCAATTATGTGATCCCGTAGATTACGTGATTGAAATCTAAGGTGTAACCCATCAATCCACATTCTCAAGGAGAAGTCAAAAGATTAAAACCAGACCCGATCTTAGCTGCGCCGAAAAAGAATGTAGTTTTGGAATCGCTTACAGTAGGGCCATAGGCCTAATAGGCTAGAAATGAACAACGAGGGTAAAACAAAGTTCCATCATGTAATCAAAAAGGTTTAAAGGATGAAAAACTTATATTCAAACCCACAACCATTATATCCTAGGTAATAAGTGACTTCATAGCTAATAAGGATGAGAGGAAAGGATGGTAAGAATGTCCTAATAGGCATTGCGACTGACCTACCTCACCGAACATAACCAGGGGTCGGAATAGCGACAAGCCTCATTAATACCCAAGTTGAGTAGGCAATCTAGCATTCTAAACACATCCTTTCAATTTTCATAATACTTTAGATTTATAACCCTCCCGTTCTAGAGGAACATAGCCATGAATCTAGACTTGGTTGAAATTTTCCGACGTCAACTCACTTTCTAATATCATAAACGATGTATACAAAGGAAAAGGTCTCTCAACTCTCCTTAATTTACATCTCATCACTAAGTTTATGGTAACCTATGCAAAGATTAAACACATAATATACCATTGAAGATAGATATCCTCCAATAACGAACTTCTATAACGATGTAATTACAATTATTACACTCGACACATAAACAAACTATTCCATAGCTTCTTTTCCCTTTTTGACAACAAAATATATTCATGACCTTCCATCACAATCATTCTAAATTTGTAATGAAAGGTCATTCATCAAGAAGGAAGTACAAAACAAGTTTGACTAAATTAAGGAACTTCATGTTACCTTAAGCAGTTGATGAATACCTTAACTTTCACGAACCGTGAAAGATATTACCTTACTCCATCAAGGCATTATGTCTATACATGATTAAATCGATCACACAAGGAATCATCAACATACCATATCTTAACACCATAAAGGTCATTAATTTTATCAAATTTTACTCATAGAAAGAGTAGAATCAAAATGGGGTTCTATCAATAATTTATGCCCTTCTATCAACCCAGGACATATTTTCAGCCCAAAACTTCCTTCTTAACAAGCATAAATATTGAACTTATAATTTCCAAAAGCCCTAATAATTTGCACAATACACGAAGTGCATAATCACGCTTATCATAAAAAAAATAATAATAATTTAACTGTATGTTTTCCTCTAGGGCAACAACATAACAGGAAACCAATACTAGTCAACGCTGCAACATTCTAGGGCGATTACATACCCAGGTTCACAAAAGAAACAAAGTGACATTTTTGCAGAAGGAAGTAACTTTAAAATTATATATATATATATATATATATATATATATATATATATATATATTTTCATATGATCAATCAAAGCATACACTGAGAACCTTTGTTTGTTTTATAAATAAAAGGGTTTGATCACGTCAACAAGAACAACCAACAGAGGCAAATCCAGAAGTAACAAACTGTTAACCATGTACTGAATGCAAATCCACAAAATCACAGATTTAAACCAATTTCTAGAAAGAAAAAGTTTCATTTCAAGAGGTTATTAGATACTAGCATATTATGTATATGGTTAGTCTATCTTGCCTGTTTTAACGCATCCAGCAGGGACTGCTACAGCCACACGCCCTTCGCTTTATCCTCTGCTTCACTGGTCTTTTCTTGCAATATACCACACCAAGATTCCCTTTTGAAGGCACGACTAGAAGGATGCAATAGGTGGTTGTCCAAACAATAGATTGCTTCAATGCAGCTGCTTTGGGGGTACATGAAATGAATCACACACGACCTATAGCATAAGCCAGAACCAGATTTTCCTCTTGCAATGCCTTCGAATCTATATCAGTAACTAAATACCCGTCATAAGGGTAGGCCCTAGTAGTACTCAGCACATAAGCTAGGCAAGGCTTGCAGTAAAGATGTGTGCATCAGTTTTGCAAAGCCTCATTAGGGTAAACAAGCGCCTACAAACTAGACAAAGAAACTAGTTTATGAGAAGACAGAGGCCGTAGTCGGTGGAGCAGCTGAAGTGGAATAACTCAACGGAGGTAAAAAAATTGTGTGAAGGTGACGAAACAGAAGAAATATCTCCATTTCCACAGACAACAGCAACCTTGCCAGCAATCATCACATCAGTGGCTCTCATCAGACCATCTAGCAGAGAGTGCTCGCATCTGCATGCAAGCTTATCGAACTTGCTCTTGGTAACAGAATCATTGTCCTTGATAGCAAGGAAGATCAATGATCCAAAAGCTTGCATTTGGTACAGCCTGTGAACACTAGTAGTTGTTTCCTCAGATACAACAACCAATCTTTCCTTCCTCTTGTGATATATGTGGACAACATCAAACTCTTGATGTAAATAGTACAGTTCTAGCTTGTAAGGTGTGATAATTCCAACAGCACCCTTTATGCCTGCCAACATAGTGACTCGTTGAAGATGCTCATATAATTGCAAGGCAAATTGTGCTTCATGAATATTCTGACATGATACAGATCCACGCCTAAGAGATTCTCTTCCATGCGTTACAGCGTAAAACAAGTAAAGTCTCAAAAGAGAATCCTTGCAATAATTTTCATCAGGTCTCCTGGTAACTCTCTCACTGTCACAAGGTCGATTTTGGAGAAACAAAACTCAGTACATGATCTGAGTCTGAAAAATATCCTGCTACCTTCATCTCCCCAGACATTTTCTCCAACATTGCATAGATCTCCTGTGCCCGCGGGTGTGATCCGTCTCCTTGAAGGAGAATCCTGAATTTGAGGGTGTAATCGATGCTGAACAGATAACAACAAGGTTGGACCACCTGCTTGTTGGAGCGTTCAAACAGGCTTCTACTACTGCAACATGCCTGCTGCCTAGCTAATTATTGTTGCAGGCAGTTGCTGTGGATCCCCAACAAGAACACACCATACAACACCCAATGAACATGGAGGTAACACACCTACTTCCCTATCTTGCAGCTTCAACTGTAACCACTATATCAAACCCAACTTAGAGCAACATAACTGTCACCAATAATAACAGACATTGGCCTGAAGCTTGGCTAGAAGCGGCTTTCCAAAAAGAAAAGGTAAGACAGCTCAACTAAAACTTTATCTCGTTCTCCTACTACAGCTGCAAGATTTTTCTACAACTGATCACGACTGTGTGGTCGCGTGCAACCAGAACACCAGGATCAACACCAACGGTTCCCCATTCTAAACATGACCTATCCGCTGGAACTCGTTGCAAGAACAACCTGCGACTCCATTGAACTCCCTGTACAGCACGATAATGAGAAGCCAAACTCACCCTTGCGCAACCTCGGGAGACAGACCTTCATTTCACCATTAATGAATCCATTGTCCCGTCCGAGCAGTGAAGTAATTCATCTTTTTCAGCATTTGATGGAGTGCAAAACAAGCATTCATGGTTTTGCGCAGAAGAGGTAGACCACGTTACAGGAGATGGCAAGTCAAAAGAATTAATGACTGGGGCATGTGCGGCCACCAATCAGGAAGAAAAACTGAACACGCCAAGAAAAGGGTGCAGGGATCTTTAATGCCATGGCAGGTAAAAGACAACCACATGGAAAATCAAATTAAAAATCTGATTTGAAAGATATGTAGCCATGAGGAAGGAAGAAGACATACGGTGGGTGGATAAAAATAAATAAATTGTTTCATTACTTCTCACCAACTATACGCCAAACAAGGCACTATAATAATTTTTGTGGGAAGAATGAGAAGCCTCTGGTTTAGATGGAATTGCGAAGGTCCCAAAAATAAATTTTTGGCGGGAGATCTCTTTTATGCTTCTATGAAAACTAAAGAAAACTTTTACGAGCGTTTTGAAAGCTAAAGTAAAAGATGTTGTATTAATGCCCACTAATTGAAATAAAATGTGAATTGCAAAAAAAAAAATATTCTTCCGAACTAAAACCCAACAGATGATCAATAAATTATGTGGTAGATATCAATCATAATGTAATTATTTCATTTATCCATATCTTGAACTTGAAATAAAACTGGTTTCCCAATGTTATCCTTTTAATATTACTTGAAACATTTTTGTTAATACGTAGGGCCTTGATTCTTTTGTTTCATATTTCCTAGCAACTCTTTATTTCTCCAAAGAAGTTCTTGCAGGTAGAAATGTTGTGTATATTTGTAGTTGGTTTTAAAATTTACCATGCCTCTGCTCAAAATTTGTAAATTCGTTTGCACCATATGTTAAATCGTTTAGGTATTTAGTGATAAAATCATTTCTTCCAAGTGGAAAATGGTTTTTCACAGTGCCTTGACGATTTTCCAGGAAAAGCTTACAAAATGTTTCAAGTTGCATTGAAACACAAGTCAAAACAAATAGATCTCAATAAGAAATGTTAGTAGTGATCACATTCTATTTGGTTGTTATTTTTATATTTTATAAATCGTTGTAACACCTTATTTCAATTTGATAGGTTATATATTTTAATATTAGAAATGTAGTGTCCATGCTATTAAATTAACCAGGTCTTAATATTCTGTTTGGTTGGACTTACGTTTGATCATATCATGTAGTCTCAATTTTAATAGCATCAAGGGCTCCACCACCTGTTGTTTTGAGCAGAGGAATTGATTTAGAAGGCTTAACTATCATCTTGGCAGGACTTTGGGCCACTTGAATGGGTGCAAATAATCTTACCGAGAATTGTCACACCATTGCAGTGATAAAAATGGAAGTAGAAGAGCCGTGGAACTTGGTGACGGATTGTTAATTCTTATCTCACTTGTTGGTATGAATTTTTGTTTCTCTACTTTATCATATTTTTGGCTTCTAATCAATGTTGTTGCTTCTTGGGTTGTATGACTAAAAATTCCTAATGATATTTGTGACTTCATATTTTATAAGGGTTAAGATGTTCTTATTCAATATTTTATTTATTGAAAGGATCCCTGGCAATCATAGTGATATTTATTTTCATTTTATACACTGAGACAAACGAAATCAGATATAAGCAAAATATTACTTCAATGAATCAAAACATCTATAAATTGCTGTAAATGGTTCCTACTTGTTCCTGATTTAATGTATAAAGTGGTTTCCTCTCTTTTGTTGTAGTCTTGCTTATTGATATTTTATAATCTTTGTAATATAATCTCAAGTACTAATTTTTTTGGCAGGTAAAGTTGGGGCCATTTTAGCTTCAATTCCACAGGCCATTGTTGCTGCCCTCTTATGTTTTATGTGGGAAATGCTTGTGGCACTGGGTCTATCAAATCTTAGATATAGTGAAGTTAAATAAAATCATTCAAACAACCCTTGCCCACAAAGTTCAAGTCAACTATCTAAAACAAGGGAATCAAATAGGTAGCCTACCAGTTCGTGGTTTCTCACAATAGATAGAAACCAATAAAAAATACTGCCACAAAAGACAAAATTTGAAATATCCCTTTCTAGGTTGCAAACCTCTTACGGGAAAAAGACAGAAAAGAGAAAGGGGAAGCTAACCCTTAACCGCCACTCCATGTATGTTCCCCACTTGATCGCTCTGTTTCACAACCATATTTTTGGAGCTGTATCTGAAATTCCAAGGAAAATCGAAGGTAATCAACATTCATTTTCCATCGGTGAGATCATCTGGGTGCTGTCATCTACTGCACACCCAACATGCCAACATTCCCATCACAATCCACATCGACTTCCTTTTTGGTTAACTGGTGACTGCAATATAGATTTTCTTTGGGTGGCCTTGTGCATGCTTCCATATTTTGCACACAGGTTTTTCTGGGTGTGGCAATTGTAAAAGTGAAAACATTCCCATTTCCCTAAATGTTTTAATGGTTCAAAATACCCTGTTCCAAAATCCCATTTTGCACAGGTTGGAAGGATGGCGTCAGGGAAGTAGGTACAATAAAAATATACATCGCGATCAGGAAAAAGTTGATTCTGAATGCCACTAGCATTATGTTGTTAGCCATCAGATCATCCCCATGGACCATTACCACTTGATCTGTGATGTTTTCTATCATCAATGGAAATGTAAATCACTCGTTGTTTACTTTCACCTCCTTTGCACAATGGGAAATGAAATCAAAACCATTTTGATTAATGGTGAGCACCAAATGAGGAAGAAAACATGATAGCACAGAGTTCAAAACATACAGAGTGCTCAACAAACCCTAGCTTGCCCAAGCAGTGTGAGGAGAGAGAAAAGTAGATTTTTGTAGATTTTCCAAAAAAACAAAATCGTAGTAATGTCGATATCTCCAAAAGGAACCCCCATATTTCTTCTGAATACTATGCATTTTACCAGATGTAATGTTGAATCTAGATTGGACCCTGTCTGTAAGCCCTAACGTGTAGAAACAAAACAGGAAGAAAGATCCAAAACCTTTGGTTGCCTCCTCGATGTCCAACACAATATTGTTTCTTAAATAAAATGAACTATTCGGTCCGCCATCGCCTCCAAAGAAGAACCCCAAACATAAAAGGAGAAACGAGTGATAGACACTATCTTAGGAGCATATAATCCAAAATTTTGGTAGGGAACTGGGCTTTGGGCTGCTCCAGGAGAGGCCAAACCACTACACCTCCATCCACAGAAACCCATCTGGCATTCAAGCTAGCAGACATACCCTGCCACCATCAGGTTTTCTATGACTAGAAATCACACATGAGTAGTGCGATGTGAATGTCGAAAGGGAATATTTGGATGAAACAAATGTGGAGTGGAGTAACTAAGGAAGCAATTGGACAAATCAAATGTGAACTAGATTAGGTAAGGAAGAAGTGGAGTTGTCCAGTTGAAGGTAAATGAGTTTTCAGTGATTCTAATACCACTAATAAATGCATCGTTATTAAAAAATGATAGGGTATATGAAATGTGAGGGCAGGTAAGTGATCAAACAATGAGGAAAAGGTAGCCATTTGATGGCAAGACTAGATTGGGAATATCAACAAACAATATCTAATCATATGGACTTATCACAATTGCAAAATCAATGTTTTGATTAATATAGGACCACTACATCTACATGAGGGGGCATTATGTATTTTCCTTGGTAATATTGTTTTGATGACATATGGCATTCAATGTGTAATCATGTGTAATTACACAAGAGAGTCAAGAGTTTAAGTGACAAAAATTACTACGAGCAAGGGAAAGAAAGTCTTGATCAAAATCCGACCTTGTGAAGGCGTTAGTGCTTTTGACCGAAAAACTTTTGAAATATCTAATAGGGACAAATTTGGTGAAGATTTAATTTTTAGTTCAGTTTGTGACATCATACTTTTTTACACTCATAATAGGATTCATAACTATACTGTAGGGCATGTAAGGCCATATTTCCACTTGCTTGCATGTTCCTTTCACTTTCTTGAGTACATGATTTGTTTTTATGTATCCAATGTTTCTATCTATATTTACCCAAAAAAAAACATATTATATTACTAGTCTTACAATTTATTTATATTGGATCGACAAAATAAGATAACCAAACTAAAAAAAAGAAAAGAATAACAATAATTAGTGTTTCAGTTGTAGATATGTTTGAATCTATCTTCAACGGATCTTCATAACCTTTATTTACATTATCCAAGTGTGGGATTCCAAAATAACAAAAGTCCTAGATACAATCCCTTAATTTTGCACAAACCAATAAATTATAATTGGGTCGAAACCTTTTTTTCACCAGGAAAAAGAAAAGAATAAGAAAAAAATGTTTCTCATTGCACCACAATGAAAAATGAAATAGTAGATAAATTAAGCAAAAGGCCTAAGTTCTAAAAATCACTTGGCATACCAAATATTGTTGTGTGGAATCGAACTGGTGGGGAGGCAATGTAAAGTATACGAAGATGTACCCAAATCTCTTGAACCAAGTGTTTTTAAGCGATCAAGACGAAGTAAAATAAAAGAACAGGTTATATCGTACTCAAAGTAGATGTCATGTTGAAAAGGCTGGGACCTAAGAAAATCACTTCACTGTCAACATAGGTGATAAGAGTAATTAATAGATTATTGGGTATGGTTGTTAAGTCAACCGATGTACTGGGTTTGATGATGCATTCTCCATTTTAAGTTGAGCCCTAGGTAACTATGAGAATAGTTGAATTCCCCATAAGAAGGTGTGTCTTACAATAATCACTACTACAAACACTTATGTTTTGACAATATCATTTTTGTCTCTAGAGACTATGAATTTAAAAAATTAGGATAAAATGAATTAGGAACCTTGTCAACAAAATGAACTCATATGAAAAATAATATAGTATGAAGGTGTTGAATTTTTGAGGAAAAGACCCAAATATCTTCTCTATGAGCTCCTAATTTATCCTAATGAAGTGTGACTTGAACTGTTAATTACACATTTCTCATAGTTTTCCCCCTAAAATTTAGTTTAGCAGACTCAGAAAACCTCATTGTTAACAATTTTTTTGGGAAAGATAATGCATTTTCTACAATTATATTTACTAGTAGTAAATTGATAACAAATGCTTTTGACTTCATGAAATCTGTGAAAAGATCATGAAATTTTAGTGTTTATTGAACTTTCCATGCATTCAAAGATTTTAACTCGGGGATAATTTTGTTAAAAAGGGATTGGGTTTTCGTTGAATTTTTCCAATCAAGATAATACATTTTGTGTTCGCTCTTGTTGGAATTGCAATGGACTTTGTAGGCAACACATAAGCTCGCCTATAGAAAATGCATCAATAGAAGAGGCCAAATGTGCTCATTGCACCGTAGAAACATCACCCCGACCTTACCACCAAAACAAAACTGTAATTTTTGCAATCCTTAAAGAAATAAATCATCAGGCCTAGAAAAATCTACGGCTTAAATTCATCAAAGCACATTGATACAGTCTTGAAAATCTACCATCCAATTTTTAATGTGCAGTCTGACATAGTCAAGGAGGGGCAAGTTTCTACATGTGCAAATGCCTCTCGGCGTAATTTACAACTTGCAGGTGGTGATAATGTTAGCCTTAGTCAAGACTCAATAGTTCCTCGTGAATTTAATAATATAGTGATATGTTTTTGACATTATATCACTTTATTTTTCTTAACTACCTATTTATTAAACAAATTGATCACCATACATATGTTAAAATGTAATTACAATATTTAACAAAGACCCTGTAGAGCGTACGTGGTAGCAGAAAACTATTACACAACACGTTGACGCAACGCCACTTATTTTAATATGCCTTGCATTTTCATTTTTACTTTCAAAAGTTGTTTCAACACCCATTTTTACGAGCAAGATTTAAGGAAATGTTGTAGTGAATCTTGAGGGGGTGAACAACAAGTCGCCTCAAAATGTTTTCAATTAAATTCTAAAATACAAAGGGAAGTAAAATATGAGTCTCCTCTCAAAAAAAAAAAATTTTCCTTTTCACTCGCATAGTTTTGTTGTCGGTTCAAACTTCACATCTCAATTTATTTTCAAGCAAATTTGTTTCATATTTTTATTACAAATTAAAATATAAGAGAAAACAAGACTCTAAATATTTAAAAAAAAAGACTTTGAAATTATAATAGTCCATTTTATTCGGGCATCAAATTTGGAAAAATCATGATTCGGAATAAAAGGTAAATTTGTTAAGGATCCACTCTTTCTTCTAAAATCTAGTATGGGTCCGACATATAGAATATGATGAATGATTTTGCATGCATGATTTGTGGAGGTACTAATCATTTTGTGGCCTTTTGTTGGAAGAGTAAAATTTTTTTATGAAAGCATTTTCTAGATGATCTCGAAAAACTAATATCATGGAAAACAAGCGATAAATGGTAAACATGATTCCTCACCTTAGAATTAGGAGATAAAGGGTAATTATTACAATCACTATCGGATGAGTGGAGATGATGTTGTAAAATATTTGAAAATTCATCCAACCAACCATCTAGAGCATAGTAAGAATAAGTTGGAATTTAAATCTAAAGAAGTTTAAAACGTTCAATTACCAATAAATCAACCTCTAATCTATCCATAGTTAAACCACTTATGATTCCTTTCTGTTTTGATATAGAGAATGTAAACTCATGTGAACTAGATATGTTTGTTTTTCCATATTAGTTTTTATTGAAAAGTATGCAAATTTTTAGACTAATTTATGGATTTCCAATGTATTTTGAAGTATAAATTCACATGTGTTATTAATTTCTTTGAAATTGGGAAATTGGGGTCACCTGTAAGAGAGCTGGGAGACAAGTTTAAAATAATCATATTTTTTCTTTTTATGTTTTAAAGGATGGAAAATACCATTTTCTATTTTTAGCAAAAGATTGTATGTAGATTCAATGGTCATGGTGAATAATGTCTTATTTTTTAAATGAATTTTTACGTTATTCAAGTTGTAAAATGTCATTGTGCAAGTCTATTGAACATTTTTCATTTATTAGGTAATATAAAAAATTTGTGTCTATACAGGTAATTGCACAATCATGATGACCCTTTTTTAGCGCATGTACTTGTAACTACCCTATATGGTTAAGATCTATGTGGACATTATTTGCACTAACAAACCGGTTTGTAGGTATTTCTTGGTGATCATTTTAAGTAGTTGTCAATTCACTATCGTGCATAAGAATACAATTGTTTCTATCCTTTTACAATTCAATATGTATGGATATAATTAGCATATTCAAGTGGGTTTTGTCTTGACTATATCTATTTTTGTATGGAAGGTATAAACATTCGGATCATGATATTTACATTATTTTACACTTTCGGATGGACAAAGTGGACACTAGCCTAATTTTGGGTAATTTAGATGAATTTTATACTTATCTTATTTGATGCAATTTTAATTTTAGTAATCAACGTAATCGAAGAGTATCAGTTTAACACTAGCTTTCTATTTTTGAATGGGTATTATTATCTAATCAATTGTTTATGATGGAATTACACTAGGATTGATAATTCACAATTATGTGCAAAATTTGACTAGGTTGCACAAGATCGTGGGATAAGAGCTTTCTATTAAAAAATGGGTGTTATTATATGATCAATTGTTTTTGACTAGATAATCAACTATTTACATTTAATTAACCTATAATGCTATTTCTAGTTCTTGTATATGATTTTGTGAAGAAGGATAAGATAACATGTTTGTGGGTTGATAAAAAACTTTTTGTGGACAAATAAGCATTCCCAAGTTGGGAGGAGTGATCTGGAGTATTTTCTAGTGATCGAAAGTTTGCTAAACCTCCTAAACCATCACCACAATATAGATAATTCTGATACCTTTGCATGACAAAGATGCATAATTATAGAAATGAATTCTAGATGCGAGAAGATATCACAGTCAAAGTTTCGTTTGAATATTGATCAAAATGGGTTAATCGAGCAGTTACGCATTGACATGACATTTTCCAAAAGGATAAAATTGTTAAAATTTATATTTTGTCAAACCAAAATATGAGGTTCAACCACAAGACATGGGATTAAATCCTCCTCAAAGACAGTGAGGCCGCCTGCTTATCACTAATCTAAAACACAGTAAATAATATATACAATATTCACACTAATCTAACCATTGGGGGTTGGGATGAAATCCCGAAATCCACATTCACACGATTCAAGGATATTGCTTTCGTAAGTGAAATAGGTTAGAAATTACAGTGAAAAAGAAGCACGGTAGAAAAGAAATGGGAGAAACGTATTTTCTTTCGAGTAAACACAGAGCACGAAATAATCATACGAGTTTTAGATCACAGATATAGTGTCCGAGATAATTAGAAACACTGAGATTCTATGCAAAGAATAGCTTTAAGATCATGAACATAAGAACACTGTCTTAAATAAGATATATTTCACAACACAAAGTCTGTAAAACAATATCAACTTCTATTCTTCAAAATGATTGAAAGAAAACACAAAGTTTTTCTCCTTTCCAATAGCCTCTTAATGCTTCAAAAATTCTCGACCCTTTAGAATGCACAAGCATCCCTTATTTATAACAAAAGAAGCTAGAGATAAAACAGGACAGATCCTGAAAAGTAGCATGCTAACTAGAGTTCAGCTTTGCATGATTCTCACGCAGGAGATCAAGTCAAAGTATGAATTAAAAATAATGACAAAACGGAAATAAAAGATATGTCATTCTAAAAATAGAAATGTCATGGGACGTTGGAACTTAATCCGAGTCATCATCTTTTGATTCTTCTTCTTTCTCTTCCTCCAGCTGAGACTGCTTGTTCTTAACTCCCGAACTTCCGAATAATGCCTTGCATTTCATTTTCCTCAGTGCAAGTGGAATGATCATTCCACATTTCGCAGGTCTCATGGATATCACTGGCACTGCCGGGAAGCTTTTTCAACCTTTTGCTGAGCTTTCTTAAGGCCTCCAACGTATGTTCAATCCTCACAAACTGACCAATGACTTCAAGGTCGAATCCATCTACAGGTTCATGCTGAACAGTCTCTTGAACTTGTTTGAAGAGATCATCTGCTGATAGGGCACTTGAGTTCCCAACTGACACCTTTGGACAAATCTTTAGCAATTCTTCTTCCAGATCACTTTTCCCATCGATCAATTTATCCTCGATTCTCTCAACTTGCCGCAGCTTCGCTGAGGATCTTTACTCAACTTGATGGCCTTGATCAGCTGAAAGTGTTTATCTGTATGTGGAAGAACGCCTTCTTCTACCAAGAGATGTGCTGGTATTTGCTTTAGCACTTGGAGAGCTTCACAAGTCAAATCAAGCTGTCCAAGTTCTTCAGTGAATTCCTCATCCATCTTCTCTCCTTCCTTCTGAATCTCTCGCAAGGACTCGATGAACTTTCACCACGCCTCTTGAATTACTTCCTTCCTCGTTGAGCAACTTTTGGATCCATTCATCAACCACTCTTCCTTTTTTGGCAATCTTCTCAATCGTAGGCACCGATGAGAAATCAAATCCGGCAGAAGCAGAAGCAGAAGAAGGTGGTATGGATTCAAGGGGTTTTGAGAGTTTGATCAAAACCTCTGTCAACTGCTCCACTTTTTCCTTAAGCTCATTTCTGCTGTCCTTTGTTTCTTTCAACTTTTGGCACAGGACGTCTATGGAATCCTTTGCATCTTGCTGCGCCCCTTTTGCTGTTACTTTCCCTAGAGACACCCTGGTTACCTGGTAATCAGCAGTTGTTACATCATCTCTAGTTTTGTCAGCTGAGGGAGTGGCAATCTCTGCGAACTTATCTCCTGAAGCATCCACCAAAACCCTTGAAACTGTTTTGGGTTTCTTGGCTGATCTCGCAGTAGGCCTTGAGTGAGCTGAAATCAAAGGCTGGTAGGGGTACAATCACTTTCCTCTTCCTCGGAGTTTGCTCGAGTAGCCATTGTGGAGTATCAGAGGAAATTGCCAATGTTGTAGTAACTGGTATTCTACTCTCAAGGGGAGCAGATTCTACTATTGGAGGGGGAACAGTAGTCAACGTGGTAGTAGGTGCAATGAATAGAGGCACAAAGTCAGTGGGGAGTGTTGGTGATCACTTGGGTTCCAGCAGAGAGGGGTGAGAGCCCGGAGAAAATATTGGCCATACTTGAAGAAGTGGATGGGGAATGAGGAGGCTGGAGTGGTTGTTGAGGGGGAGGCACAGATTCAGTTTCCAAAGCCTGAGATGCAAGAGACAAAGTTTCTTCAATTTGATAATCAGCAAATGGTGAAGTCAAGAGTCGCTTCCTCCTTCTTCTAAATTAATCTCCCTATTTCTCGGTGGTGTTGGTGATTCTCGCACAACCACCGCTTTGAGCCGAGAGACAATCAAGAGATTTGTCTTTCTTTCCTCTTCTTAGGGAATCCCGATTTTTATAGCCCCCAAGAGATTCTTTGTCCTTTTTCTTTTTTCGGGCCCCACCTCCGTTTCACCAACTTTGGAAACTTGTCATCTTTAAAATTCATGCCCCAAGAAGAGAGCCATTTTTTGCGAGCAAGAATGAGAGCCGACCTATCTCGTGATAGAGGCTTTTTCACGCCGACCAATCAATAGGTGGAAAACGTATCGATCTTCATTAAGCCCATCATAGGACATATCCAACACACTTTCATTGTCAGTTGTGCCATCTGGCAAATCAGAAAGCTCTAGCGTCTGAATCTCATTAATAGTTAACCTACTATTATCTTTTTCTCGCAACTCGCAACTTCAAGCACGCAGATCCACCCGTATATCCTCAATGTCGGCCTTGTGCATGTAGGGCTCCATAGGTTCTAAGTACTCCTCGGATGTCAAAACCATCCCGAGACTTCATATGCTTCTTTAATTTCTCCTGGAGTTCACATTCAACATTTTTGGCCTTTGCCACTGTTGAGCAAGTATATCTCCCAATAGAAATTGGGAAGGATACTGCTGCCTTATGCTTGCTCTGTTGGAATTTGTGAAAATCCAATAGCTGTCTGACCAATTCTATTAGTATCAATCTATCCCCTGGATAGCGAGGCAGACGGAAAGGCTCTCCTGAGTACATGACCGTTCGAAGGTAGGTAAACTTCTTGAACTGTAAGAAGATACATCCCCATTTAGATACCTCAGTCCAAGCTTCGTCTGATACCCTTGTCTTTCTTAGCCCTGGGTTCAGCTGGCAGATGTTCTCGTAGAAAAAGGCGTCATTTACCCTCCTAAAATGATCCTTGGACCCCTTCTTTGTTATTTGAGGATAATACTTATAGACTGGGTTTGTCGTTCTGCTTCCTTTAGTATCCAGTCCGGGATAGCTCCTCATTCCAGCTGCTGCATAGGCCACATATGAGAACATATAAAACTTTCCTGGCCGACAAGACCGTCATGCATCCGAGAATCAATCTCATCACCGATAAGGGTTCCCCACCAATCCTTGCTGGTTCTTCTTGATGGTGACCATAAATCGATACATCCATCCATGAAATAAATTTGATTCCTAAGAAGCCAAAAACCCGCTCAAGAGGGGTGATAATATCGCTGATTTCTTGTATGATGAAATCCATCTAGGATAGTTCTTGGAAATCTAGATATTACTGGGTTTTGCCTTGACCAAGAACTTCTTATTGACATCCCTAATGCAATTTTCCCGTTACCGTCCCCAGTGCCTTCTCGAGCCGACTTGATGTCTAGGTCCCCATACTCTTCAAAATTTGGTAGTTTCAGGAGATCATCAAAATAAGCTCCATCTAGTTTGATAACTACTTCACACCACCTGATTCCTTACTTTAACGAGAAGCCGAGTCGTAATCGGACGCACACGCCAAAACAAACTCGACATCAAGCGACATGGGAAGCTCACCGCAAGGGGCAAGCCACTGTTAGCTAAAGCCACCATCCATGGGGTTTGAGAAGAACTCTTCACCCTATTCCAAAAGTCGTCCATATCTATGTTGCCCATTTCAAAGATCCCCGATATCATAATTACAATGATATATGACGGGATTCTGGTTTCTTAAATTTGTATTTCATCCTCGCTAGATTTTTCGGCCTTCTCCCGTGATGAACCAGATCCGACATGAAGAATATTGGAAGGAGAAAGGCTCGAACTCCGGAGATGCCGCGCACACCGAAAACCCGATTGATCAATGCGCTCGGAAGAAGAGAAGAACCCGACACGCGAAGAAGATATCGAAAACTTTGAGAACCCGATAGGTCTGATATGTCGGAATCTTGGCGAAACCCGACACTTGCTTTCAATGGCGGAAACAGGAGAAAACCCGGCACCCACTTTCGATGACGGAACTTAGGAGATGCCCGGCACTTAGTGTTGAGGTCGGAATGTTGAGAAACCCCGTCACTTCGAGCTTCCAATGTTCTTCGGACTTTTGAATCTGCAACACAACCTTCAAAATCCGGGAAACAAAAACAGAGTCTTTCCTTTGAATTTCTACATACACAACTTCCTTTCTTTTTTGTTATTCATATTCCATACATCATGCAAGTAATTGAAATTTGGAAGGAACAGCACCAATCGATAGTCTCAAAAAGAAAATAAACCCTAAAAACCCAAAACCCTTTCCAAAACAACACAGAAAGAAGAAGGAAGAAAAACCCTCAACAACTGGCAAGAAATTGGAAAGAAAATACACGCAGTCGATCCAGAAAAATCAAGAATAAAGAAGGAACGAAAAATACCTTCAATTCGAGACAGGTAAAATCGAAAACAAACGATCCAGTCTGGTAACGCGAGTTTGCGGGTTTTGGGAGCGGAAGAGCATGCGAAAAATCCACGAATTAAAAATATGAACGGTAAGAATGACGTGGAAATCCGCGTATTTATAAGAAAATCAGTAATAAATACACTTCAGCTCGACACGTGCCAACTCACCGACCACTCGGCATGAATGCCACGTCAGCATGTTGGAGGAGTCCGAAAACCCGACACGAGGAGATTTAGTGCATTTCGGGTTTCGGCTTCTTCGAAAACATGGAGCACAAAACATGTTTTGAATCATGAATGTTCCGATGCATCAACTTCCGAAAACCCGATTACAAAGGATTGAGCGACTTCGGGAATCGGAGAACATGGCGCATAAAACATGTTTTGGAACATGAATGTCCCGATGCTTTAGAGTTCAAAACCCGAATACAAAGGATTGTCTTAACACAAGGCGGGTCTCGGTTTCGAAGTCACGCGACACAAAGCATGTTTTAACTCAAGTATGTTCCGATGAGTTGAATTTCCAAAACCCGATTACAAAGGATTTTCTCATCATAAAGGCGGGTTTCGGGTTTCGAGGTCATAAGACATAAAGCATGTTAAAACTTATGTCAAGTCAAGTTAAGAACACCCGAAAACCCGATTTTCTCTAAAAGAGGTCATAATGCAAAATCACTTCAAAATTTTGTAGGGGTTATCCGATCGCTTGCCAGAACTCAAAACGGGATAACAAATGCCCAGCTTGGGGACTTTCTTTGTAATACCAAAGGAAGAGAACTCAGAGTCTCTGGTCTCGCTCATTGGGCTACGGGGTCAAGGAGAAAACCAAAACAAAACAAAACGAAGAAAGAAAGAAAGAAAACCAAAAGCAAACACACAACAAAAGCAAAATATGTACAATGCAAGAGAGCATCTTGCATTAATGGTGGAACAGCTTTAGATGTTGTCCACTGAAAGGCAAAGGGAGTAACCCTCCATCCAGATATGATAGAAGGAAACTATTTTCACCATTCAACTCGTGGATCTTGAAAGGTCCTTTCCATAAAGAATCAAACTTTCCATGCATTCCTTTCTGTTCTCTTCTTTTATCCCAAAGCAACACCAGGTCTCCAATCTGGAAGTCACGTTGCTTTGATTTTTTATCAAAAATCTTCTTCACCCTGCTCTGATGATCTGCTATACGATCAACCACCTTAATTCACTCTTCTTCTAGCCTGGTTAGGTACATAACCCTCTTTTCGATAGAATTCTGAAAAGCTACATCTTCAACCGCTTTTGCTAATTGCAAGGCTGGCAATTCTACTGAGATAGGAATTTCAGCATCAATCCCATATAGCAACTGAAAAGGGGACATCCCTATGGCTCGCTTTGGAGTGATCCGATCAGCCCACAACGCATCATACAATGCTTTGTGCCAATTCCTCTGATTTTCATCTACTAATTTCCTGATTATAGTAACCAGATTCTTATTGCTGGACTCAGCTTGCCCATTGCCCTGGGGATAATAGTCAGATGAGTGAGCCAAAGTAATGCCGAATCCATAGCAGAATTCTGTCAACTCATGTGACGAGAAGTTAGACGCATTATCCGCTACAATCTTATGAGGAATACCGAATCTGACGATTATGTTTTCTTTCAGGAACTTGCAAACAGCTTCAGAAGTTGCTTGCTTGATTGGTACAGCCTCTACCCACTTGGTAAAATAATCTGTAGCAGTTAGCACATAGTTGTGTCCAGCACTGGAAGCAGGATTCAATGTTCCGATAAAATCAATCCCCCATTGGCGAAAAGGTTCTTCAATCACCACAGGCTTCAGAGGAAGAGCTGCTAACTTGGGACGACCAACAAAATGTTGACAAGCTTCACATTTAGACACCCATTCTGCTGAGTCCCGGAAAAGAGTAGGCCAATAATACCTAGCCCGTAAGATCTTATATGCTGTTACAGAGGACGAAAAATGTCCTCCGCATGCTAGGCTATGAAAGGATTCTAATAACTTTTCCTGTTGCGATTTATCAACACAACGCAAGAAGACACCATCGATACCTTTCTTGTATATTGCATTATTCCACAAAAGGTATTTCGCAGATCTCAACTTGACGGTCCTCTTCTCTTTTTGATTTAAATGCGGAGGGCATTCACCATAAGTTAAGAAGAAAGCAATGTCCGTGTACCATTCATCGGTCGTACTCACAAAAAGCACCATAGGCAGCTCGGAAGAAGTATCTTGATTCTTCTCACACTCTGCTTCAGCATGATTCTCTGCAATCAATTGACACAGGCCTCTTCCTCGTACCAACTTGGTAGGTTTGATGTCCAAGTCATACTCCTGAACCTTAGCAATCCAAGTACCTCGTTGGCTTCCCAGCTCTTGTTGAGTTAGAATGGATTTAACAGCAGTATCAGGAACGAGAACACGAGTATGAGAATTCAGCACATAGTACCTGAAATGCTTCACCGCTCGCACCACCGCATAAGCATGTTTTTCAATCTGCGACATCTTCAATTCATGCTCTTTCAACGGACAGCTCATGAATGCGATAGGAGCTTCAATGCCTTCTCCATTTTCCTGCATCAGGATCGCTGACACTGTGTGGGCAGAAGCATAGCTATACATGATGAAATCTTTCTTGAAGTCTGGACATACTAAGGTAGGAGCGCAAGCAACTGCCCTTTTGATTTCTTCAAATGAAAGTTTCCCTTCTGCACTCCATCTGAATGGGACTTTTCCTTTCATCATTCCAAGGATATCCTTGGTTTTGTCAGCGAAATCGGGTACAAATCTTCTCAAGAAATTAACCTTTCCGAAGAAAGAATGAACTCCTGTTTTACTTGTGGGCAAGGTAAGGCTCTGAATAGCCTTTACCCTTTCTGGGTCAATTTTAGTTCCTTCTCTAGTCACAATATGACCCAGCAGCTTTCCTTCTGTTACCCCGAACATAGACTTCTTGGGATTCAATGAAATCCCATGACGTCTACACCTTAAAAGTACCTGTTCTAAATGACCATAATGATCACTCCGCTTTTTAGAAAAAATGGTCAAGTCATCCAAATACACGACTATGACCTTGCCCATCAGATCTCTGAATGCTAGATCCATAGCCCTCTGAAAAGTAGCTCCGGCGTTGATCAGGCCGAATGGCATCCTTCTGTAAGCAAAGGTACCCCATGGGGTCGTGAAAGCTGTCTTGTGTTGATCCTCTGTGGTTACTTCGACTTGATTATATCCTGAAAACCCGTCGAGCATGGATAACATTTCCGATCCAGTTACAGTTTGTAATACCTGATCCATGATAGGCAAGGGATAGTTATCCTTCAACGGACTGATTTAAGTTACGGAAGTCAACACAAATCCGGATCTCACCATTCTTCTTCCTGACAGGGACAATGTTTGCAATCCAAGTGGAGTGATGGATTGGGAAAATAATCCTAGCATCTAACATCTTCTGAATTTCTGCCAGGATTGTCCCTGAAATCTTCGGATTATAATGTCTTTGCTTCTGTCTATACGGCTTGACATCAGGCTTCAAAGGGATACTGTGCTGTACATCTTTAGGCTTGAAGGATTTCAAATCTGCATAAGACCAGGCCAACACATCGATGTATTTCTTCAAAAGCAAAATGAATCTTACCTTCTCTTCAGGAGAACAACATTTACCGATATTCA
This sequence comes from Taxus wallichiana var. yunnanensis, assembly GCA_018340775.1. Classification (NCBI taxonomy): domain Eukaryota; kingdom Viridiplantae; phylum Streptophyta; class Pinopsida; order Cupressales; family Taxaceae; genus Taxus; species Taxus wallichiana. The sequence continues at coordinate 270,352,628 of CM031241.1, forward strand.
CCATCCGAGGTTGATCAGATGAACCTAGATTGATTTGATCTACTTCAGAGGAAGAAGCTCCTTCAACTTGCCTTTTGTTTTGGATAAAGCGATCATGTTTGTCAAACAGACCCTCCAGGGAAACCAGACCTTTTGGTATCTTGTTGCCTTTCAGCTGGATAAATTCACCATCAACCTCTTGATATGGCTCTGAAATAGTTTCACGAAAGGCTGATTCCGAACCTTCAAAATATAGCTCACTGAAATTGTCAGCCTTTTCTAGAAAAGCCAACACCTGTTGATCATCATTGAATACCTGCCAGTGAGTTGCATTATCTGGGACGCTAGGGCGGTACACAATCTCGATAGAGTATGTGTCTTGCTTGAACTGAGGATGAGGAAGAAGAAGAGATGCAGATACGGCCAAAGAATCAGCCTTGTCATTATAATCTCTTAAAACTGCCTTAATAGAAAATGCATCAAAGCATTCTATACTATCCCAAACTTTGTTCCTGTAATGCCTCAACCGATCATTTTTCACCTGATATATACCCCTGACCTGATTAACAATCAGCTCCGCATCCCCCTGAACCTTGAGATTCCTGATTCCCTTCTGTCTGGCCAATTCTAATCCTAATAACAGGGCTTCATATTCGGCCGTGTTGTTAGTATTATCAAATTGCAACTTATAAGCTGATGGGAAAATCTCGGAGCTAGGAGATATGAGAACAACACCAGCGCCTGATCCAGAGGTTGAGCAGCTACCATCAAATTCGAGCATCCAAATAGCATTGGGATCTTCCTCTTCAACATCTACAATGGGTATCTCTGATGCCATGAAATAATTCCCGAAGCTAGCATCTTCGAAAAGAATCTGAGCCTTAGGATCATCTGATTTAGTCACCAAATACTTTGCCTGCGGTTCAGGATGAAGAACCTGTTGAACCCCTTTGACTGGGATCTTGGCTTTGGTCCAATCCATACTAATCTCTCCTCCGACATCTTTACAAAATCCTCTACCCAAGAGAATACCATAAGCCGCAGGGATATCAGCAACCAGAATAGTCATTTTTACTCTCTTCTCAGGGAAGGCAACAAATGCAAACTGTGCGTCCTTGATTTGACCAATCAGAGGGACTTGTTTAGTTTCCATGGAATAGCACCGTCCATATGACTTAGTCAAAGTAAGCCCAAGGGCATGGGCCACTTTTGCGGGCATAACATTATCAGAGGCCCCTGAATCAATAATGCAATTGCTGAGTTTAAACCCATTTATAAGTAGAGACAAATAAAATGGTTCAATCTTTCCTGAGGAAGAAGCAGAAGTCAGATTATTCTGAGGTGTGGGTTGAGTAGGATTTGAAAGGAGACCTTTAGCAGGTGATGGAACGGCCGCTTTACTTCTGATGAACTTGGCCAGCTTTTCAAATTGTTCGGGATTCGACTGAAGGTATTCTGCTTCTGACATTTGAATTTTGGTTCTCTTTGCATGATCAATAATATCGAAAGCAGTGTAAGAAGGAATGATAGTAGGCTCAGTTCTAATTACATGAGCTTGTGCTGGGGCACTGACCTTAGGAGAAGGAGAATAAGGAGCAGCTGTCTTTTTAGTAACCTCTCTTTCGGGCCATACCAAATAGGGGTACCCTTTTGACTATGGATACAGGAGGTTCCTTATTCTTCTCCTTAGTATTTTCCAAAGGCTTTCTGGGAACTTGAGATTGGGACCGAGTGAACACAGCAAATGATTGACCATCTGGCTCACATTCATCTTCATCATATTCCAAATAACCAATGCTGGAGTCGCCAGCTGACTCATCATAAGACTCATCAGCATATCCTGAAGCTTCGAAATCCTCACGGGAATCTTGCTCTTCTGGTTCGTCATCTCTTCTTCAATTATTTCCACCGCCGCATTAACGAGCGAGCTTCAATTGCTAATCTCGGTTGAGCAGAGCTAACCGTGGCCTATCTCTCGCAGTACACCATTGTTATTAAAATTCCACCTAGGGATATCCCGATTTTAACATTGCTCACCGCCGAGACACTTGCTTTTTAAAGCAATCAAATCATTAGCCATTTTTTGAAACATAGGGTCAAGATACCTTGAGAAGAACCTTGATTTTTGAGTTTGGGTATATCTTTCTTGATCCTTCCGCTAAGATGAGATCATCCTCTATTTCAAGAGCTGCTGACCGAGCAAGAGCTGATCTCGGGATAACCGACCTTCGTAATAAAAAAAGCTTATATCGAGGTTGAGCATTGATGAAGAAGCACTTTTGGTTTTCCAAAGTTGGTACAAATATAATCGGAATTTTCCGATCAGCTTATTGAACTTAGCCACGAATTCCCGCATAGGTTCATGCGATTCCTTCTTCATATGAGTAAGTTGAGCTAACAATGCATGAGAATCTTCGGCTGGTTTGAAACGCCTCAAACTTGGTCCGCATGGTAGCCCAACTGAATGCATGCATTCGGGAGGTGATAAAACCATTCACCTGCTACTCCCTGCAATGTTTCAACGAAGAGTCGAACAGAGACATCTTCGTGGGCTACTCCGAGGACACCGCATGCAACAAAGAAAGACGCAATATGCTCATCAGATGCTCGCTCCCATCCCCATTGAACTTGGGAATGTTTTTACGTGATCCACGTGGTAACTCATGCAATGGAGGAGTCAAAGTAAGAGGACCAATGACTCGCACCCCAAGGCACAAAGTCAACCGCCATCCTTCAAAAGAGTGCGACAGGATCCGGTATCGACAAGAGTAGTGCACGACAAGTCGCAGATGCTTTTCCCGCTCTTCGGGGATCCGTTTTCTCCGAACAGTGAAGAACTTCTGGCTCGGTTAGAGACAACGCTATTGGGAGAAAGGCTGAAATTATGCTGCTGCAGTAACTCGAAGAGTGGATCAATTTCACCTTGAGCTCGGCGAGACCGAGTGAAGATCCTCCTGGCCAGCTTGAACTGAAAGGAGATCTTATTAAAAATAAGGCAAATATGGAGTCGCCAGACACCGAGAGGATAAGCTTTATACTATTGATCCGTATTTCCCAGCGGAGTCGCCAAAAACTGTTGGTTGGATATTTTGTCAAACCAAAATATGAGGTTCAACCACAGTACATGGGATTAAATCCCTCCTCAAAGACAGGTGAGGCTGCCTGTTTATTGCTAATCTAAAACACAGTAAATAATATATACAATATTCACACTAATCTAACCATTGGGGGTTGGGATGAAATCCCGAAATCCACATTCACACGATTCAAGGATATTGCTTTCATAAGTGAAATAGGTTAGAAACTCACATAAATGAAAGAAGCACTGTAGAGAAAAGAAATGGGAGAAACGTATTTTCTTTCGAGTAAACACAGAGCACGAAATAATCATACGAGTTTTAGATCACAGATATAGTGTCCGAGATAATTAGAAACACTGAGATTCTATGCAAAGAATAGCTTTAAGATCATGAACATAAGAACACTGTCTTAAATAAGATATATTTCACAACACAAAGTCTGCAAAACAATATCAACTTCTATTCTTCAAAATGATTGAAAGAAAACACAAAGTTTTTCTCCTTTCCAATAGCCTCTTAATGCTTCAAAAATTCTCGACCCTTTAGAATGCACAAGCATCCCTTATTTATAACAAAAGAAGCTAGAGATAAAACAGATGATCCTAAAAGTAGCATGCTAACTAGAGTTCAGCTTTGCATGATTCTCACGCAGGAGATCAAGTCAAAGTATGAATTAAAAATAATGACAAAACGGAAATAAAAGATATGTCATTCTAAAAATAGAAATGTCATGGGACGTTGGAACTTAATCCGAGTCATCATCTTTGATTCTTCTTCTTTCTCTTCCTCCACCGAGACTCGCTTGTTCCGAACTCCCGAACTTCCGAATAATGCCTTGCATTTCATTTTCTCAGTGCAAGTGGAATGATCATTCCACATTTCGCAGTCTCATGGATATCACCGCACCGCCGGAAGCTTTTTCAACCTTTTGCCGAGCTTTCTTAAGGCCTCCAACGTATGTTCAATCCTCACAAACCACCAATGACTTCAAGGTCGAATCCATCTACAGTTTCATGCCAATGTACTTCTTGAACTTGTTTGAAGAGATCATCTCACGATAGGGCACTTGAGTTCCCAACCGACACCTTTGGACAAATCTTTAGCAATTCTTCTTCCGCATCACTTTTCCCATCGATCAATTTATCTCGATTCTCTCAACTTGCCAGCAGCTTCGCTGAGGATCTTTACTCAACTTGATGGCCTTGATCACCGAAAGTGTTTATCTCGTATGTGGAAGAACGCCTTCTTCTACCAAGAGATGTGCTGGTATTTGCTTTAGCACTGGAGAGCTTCACAAGTCAAATCAAGTCATCCAAGTTCTTCAAAGAATTCCTCATCCATCTTCTCTCCTTCCTTCGAATCTCCGCCAAGGACTCGATGAACTTTCACCACGCCTCAATTACTTCCTTCCTCGTTGGAGCAACTTTTGATCCATTCATCAACCACTCTTCCTTTTTTGGCAATCTTCTCAATCGTAGGCACCGATGAGAAATCAAATCCGGCAGAAGGTAGAAGAAGGTGGTATGGATTCAAGGGGTTTTGAGAGTTTGATCAAAACCTCTGTCAACTGCTCCACTTTTTCCTTAAGCTCATTTCTGCTGTCCTTTGTTTCTTTCAACTTTTGGCACAGGACGTCTATGGAATCCTTTGCATCTTGCTGCGCCCCTTTTGCTGTTACTTTCCCTAGAGACACCCTGGTTACCTGGTAATCAGCAGTTGTTACATCATCTCTAGTTTTGTCAGCTGAGGGAGTGGCAATCTCTGCGAACTTATCTCCTGAAGCATCCACCAAAACCCTTGAAACTGTTTTGGGTTTCTTGGCTGATCTCGCAGAGAAGCCTTGAGTGAGCTGAAATCAAAGGCTCAGGGGGTACAATCACTTTCCTCTTCCTCGAGTTTGCTCGAGTAGCCATTGTGGAGTATCGAGGAAATTGCCAATGTTGTAAGAATCGGTATTCTACTCTCAAGGGGAGCAGATTCTACTATCGAGGGGGAACAATGAGTCAACGTGGTAGTAGGTGCAATGAATAGAGGCACAGGTTGTGGGGGAGTGTTGGTGATCACTTGGGTTCCAGCAGAGAGGGGTGAGAGCCCGGAGAAAATATTGGCCATACTTGAAGAAGTGGATGGGGAATGAGGAGGCTGGAGTGGTTGTTGAGGGGGAGGCACAGATTCAGTTTCCAAAGCCTGAGATGCAAGAGACAAAGTTTCTTCAATTTGATAATCAGCAAATGGTGAAGTCAAGAGCTGGCTTCCTCCTTCTTCTAAATTAATCTCCCCTATTTCTGGTGGTGTTGGTGATTCTGGCACAACCACCGTTTGAGCTGGAGAAACAATTGAAGAGATTTGTCTTTCTTTCCTCTTCTTAGGGATCCTGATCTTTATAGGCCCCTCAGTAGATTCTTTGTCCTTTTTCTTTTGGGAGGGCCCCACCTCCGTTTCAGCCAACTTTGGAAACTTGTCATCTTTAAAATTCATGCCCCAAGAAGAGAGCCATTTTTTGGTGCGAGCAAGAATGAGAGCCGACCTATCTGTGATAGAGGCTTTTTCGCTGGCCGACCAATCAATAGGCGGGAAAACGTATCGATCTTCATTAAGCCCATCATAGGACATATCCAACACACTTTCATTGTCAGTTGTGCCATCTGGCAAATCAGAAAGCTCTAGCGTCTGAATCTCATTAATAGTTAACCTACTATTATCTTTTTCGCGAATCGCAACTTCACATGCAGATCCACCCGTATATCCTCAATGCTCGGGCCCGTGCGTATGTAGGGCTCCATAGGTTCTAAGTACTCCTCGGATGTCAAAACCATCCCGAGACTTCATATGCTTCTTTAATTTCTCCTGGAGTTCACATTCAACATTTTTGGCCTTTGCCACATCAAGTTGAGCAAGTATATCTCCCAATAGAAATTGGGAAGGATATCGCTGCCTTATGCTTGCTCGTTGGAATTTGTGAAAATCCAATAGCCCCCACCAATTCTATTAGTATCAATCTATCCCCTGATAATGAGGCAGATTTTAAAGGCTCTCCCGAGTACATGACCGTCAAGGTAGGTAAACTTCTTGAACCGTAAGAAGATACATCCCCATTTAGATACCTCACTCCAAGCTTCGTCTGATACCCTTGTCTTTCTTAGCCCTGGGTTCAGCTGGCAGATGTTCTCGTAGAAAAAGGCGTCATTTACCCTCCTAAAATGATCCTTGACCCCTTCTTTGTTATTTGAGGATAATACTTATAGACTGGGTTTGTCGCTCGCTTCCTTTAGTATCCAAATGGATAGCTCCTCATTCCAGGCCGTGATAGGCCACATATGAGAACATATAAAACTTTCCGGTCGATAAGACCATCGTCATCTGAGAGTCAATCTCATTACTGATAAGGGTTCCCCAGTCAATCCCTTGCTGGTTCTTCTTGATGGTGACCATAAACTGATACATCCATCCATGAAATAAATTTGATTCCTGAGAAGCCAAAAACCCGGCTCAGCAGGGTGATAATGTCATTGATTTCTTGTATGAAATCACATCTAGGAATAGTTCTTGGAAATCTAGATATTACTGGTTTTGCCTTGACCAAGAACTTCTTATTGACATCCTTAATGCAATTTTCCTGGTTACTGTCCCAGGCCTTCTGAGCCGACTTGATGTCTAGGTCCCCATACTCCTCGAAATTAGGTAGTTTCAGGAGATCATCAAAATAAGCTCCATCTAGTTTGATAACTACCTCACCAGCCTGATTCCTTACTGAACGAGAAGCCGAGTCGTAGAATCGGATGCACACGCCAAAACAAACTCGACATCAAGCGCATATGGGAAAGCTCGCCGCAAGGGGCAAGCCACTGTTAGCTAAAGCCATCATCCATGGGGTTTGAGAAGAACTCTTCACCCTATTCCAAAAGTCATCCATATCTATGTTGCCCATTTCAGTATCCCTGATATCATAATTACAGTCGATATATGACGGGGATTCTGGTTTCTTAAATTTGTATTTCATCCTGCTAGATTTTTCGGCCTTCTCCTGTGATGAACCAGGATCCGACATGAAGAATATTGGAAGGAGAAAGGCTCGAACTCCGGAGATGCCGCAGCACACCGAAAACCCGATTGATCAATGCGCTCGGAAGAAGAGAAGAACCCGAACATAGAAGAAGATATCGAAAACTTTGAGAACCCGACAGTCCGATATGTCGAATCTTGCGAAACCCGACACTTGCTTTCAATGGCGGAAACAGAGAAACCCGCACCCACTTTCGATGACGGAGCTTAGGAGATGCCCGGCACTTAGTGTTGAGGTCGGAATGTTGAGAAACCCCGTCACTTCGAGCTTCCAATGTTCTTCAGACTTTTGAATCTGCAAACACAACCTTCAAAATCCGGAAAAAAAAATGAGTCTTTCCTTTGCATTTCTACATACACAACCTCTTTTCTTTTCTTGTTATTCATATTCGATTCCATACATCATGCAATTAACTGGAATTTTGGAAGAACAGCACCAATTGATAATCTTACAAAGAAAACAAACCCAAAAACCCAAAACCCTTTCCAAAACAACACAGTAAAGAAGAAGGAAGAAAACCCTCAACAACCGGCAAGAAATTGGAAAGAAAACACACGCAATGATCCATCCAAAAAATCAAGAATAAAGAAGGAACGAAAATACCTTCAATTCGAGATAGTAAAATCGAAAACAAACGATCCAAATTGTAACGCGAGCTCATGGGGTTTTGGGAGCGGAAGAGCATGCGAAAAATCCACGAATTAAAAATATGAACGGTAAGAATGACGTGGAAATCCGCGTATTTATAAGAAAATCGTAATAAATACACTTCAACTCAAGACGTGCCAACTCACCACCACTCGGCATGAATGCCACGTCAAGATGTCGAGGAGTCCGAAACCCGACACGAGGAGATTTAGTGCATTTCGGTTTCGCTTCGAAAACATGGAGCACAAAACATGTTTTGAATCATGAATGTTCCGATGCATCGAACTTCCGAAAACCCGATTACAAAGGATTGAGCGGACTTCGGGAATCGGAGAACATGGCGCATAAAACATGTTTTGGAACATGAATGTCCCGATGCTTTAGAGTTCCGAAAACCCGAATACAAAGGATTGTCTTAACACAAGGCGGGTCTCGGGTTTCGGAAGTCACGCGACACAAAGCATGTTTTAACTCAAGTATGTTCCGATGAGTTGAATTTCTGAAAACCCGATTACAAAGGATTTTCTCATTGCAAGGCGGGTTTCGGGTTTCGGAGGTCATAAGACATAAAGCATGTTAAAACTTATGTCAAGTCATAGAATACCCGAAAACCCGATTTTCTCTAAAAGAGGTCATAATGCAAAATCACTTCAAAAATTTTGTAGGGGTTATCCGATCGTTTCGTTGTGAACTCAAAATTATGGTTTTTGTGAAATGAAATAAAGGTATAAAAATGAAGTGCAGATCACTGGGACCCACATGAAAAGCTAAGAGCGGGACGGTGGATCTCCGGAGGAAATTTAGAAATTTCACCGTTTTGCAAAAAGGTAAAGTTTTAAATGTTAGCCAAGAGTCATCCTGATGCAAAGTTAAGCCACGTGTCTAACCCATTTCTCAAAGGTGGAGCGGCGTGGAAAATGTTAAAATTACGCATTTTCTTCAAAATTTCATAAAATCTAAAAGGTGTCCATAGGCCCATTTAGGATCAGATATTTCCATGTGGACAACTCTATTTCAAAATTGTGAAAGGCGAGTTAACGGCTATGGTTCGATGCATCTGGTTTTGCCATCATTAACACTCCAAGATTTCGGAGATGCGAGTACACATCTTTTTCATGGTGAATCTGAATGATTTCTTGTCGTTTCTATCAGCAAAGTGCAATTTAATGATTGTAGAGCTCTATTTTTGAATTTGAGAGATGTGAAAGTTGAATATTTGAAAGAAAATTTCTCTCGGAACCTGTAAAAAATGAATTGCTAGATCCAGAGGAGCTAGATGGAAAGGAAAAGGATGAGGGAAAGATGATATATGCACGAAGGATGAAAAACATTTTCCAGAAGAGACAACTAGATGCCCCAATTAAAAAAATGATGGAAATATTTGAAATGATTTACCTTTTTGAACAACTAGTAAATTTTTGTTGTAAATTTGTTAAACATCACTTCCTGAAATTATAAAAAAATGTAATGAGATAAAGGTTCCTTGAATATTCTATTCTTGGGGAAAGGCTTTGATGTAAATTGAGTGCTATAAAGGGCATGATTTAGTCATTCAAAAGGGGGTTAATTTCTACGAGAAAATTTGAGAAAGCCCATCTTCCAAAGAGGTCATCTGAGAAACTCGTTAATCTTTTGTTGTTTTAGATCCAATTCTGTCAAGTTTTTTACAAGTGTAATACCATTGACAAGCTCGAGATTGTTCAAGAAACTTTCCTCTGCTAATGAATCTAATCAGTTTTGAATTAATCTTTGTTGATCTTGGGCAAAATTGTGTCTTCTTTTATTTCGAATGCCTTCAAATTTTTTTTTCTATTCCTATTGCAATCTTATGTTATAATCTCTCCGAATCACATATATCTTATCCTTGTCATCGTTTAGTAGCATTTGCAATTTCATTATGAGAAGAGCTTTCCATGTCGGAGATCTTGTGATATTTTGGGATAATAGGCATGAGGATAAGAGCAAGCATGGTAAATTTGATGCATTGGGGATGGGCCCTTATTCCATTGACATCTAAATTGCTTGAACATACCTTCTTCTTGAAAGACTTAGATGGGGAATTGCTCGAATTTCCTGTTAATGGAAAACATCTGAAACATTTCCTTGATTGATTCCCAAAATTGAGGTATGCACCATTGTATAGTGTATAGTTCTTTGGTTTCTTTCTGTTTTTGTGCTTTTGTTTGTTTTGGTCCTTGGTGACCTGGTTTTCTGGTTTCTTGGTTCATTTTTGGAAGTTGGTTATGGTTTTTCTGCTCTGCAAGCTAACTCTATTGCCCAATGGGTCTTTTTGGCACTTGGTCTACTTTTGTTCTTGTGGCACTCACTGGGAGTGCCCATCCCCGAGCAGAGCCGATGTTGGTGCTCATTTTGATCTTGCACCATTTTCCCTAAATTTTCCCTTTGATCTGCGTATTCAAATTTTTATCTCTTGAAATGGATGGTGTGAATCTTTTATCTCCATTTGTATGCCTTGAATTGTTGCAAAAATATTTTTCATGCCCCATTTTGAAGAAATCCCCAAGTTTGCCCTGTTTTTACCCTAAATTTTTCAAATTTGCGGGCTCTGCCATTTTTCTTATTTTCCCGATCATGGAGGTTTGAAAATGATTTATTTATACTTGTATGCCTTTGAAAATCCAAATCCATGGTCGTAAATCTGCTTGGAGCCTAGTTTCATGTGAAAATTTTTCCATCCTTAGTGCACAATTAGAATTCTAGGCATGACTGGTAAATTTCTATTTTTTTTATGGTCCTGACGGGCGTATTTTACTGTCAATTTCTTCTTTGGAATTCGAAGATAAGTGCCTTCTTGTAATTGGTTGAGGGATGGTGGATTTGTTTTTGAACTTATCCTTTTTGGCTATTTTGGCATAAGGTTTGAATTCACCCGTGGCCCCGCCATGTTTTGATTGGCTAAGGAAAATCTAAGTGGTGCAAAAATCTCTCCTCTTTTCCCGAAGATGTAAACATGTCATAGGATAAGCAATTATGGAGGCTTTGGATTTTCGGGTTCCTTTAAAGTTGCATAATCAAACCATGACTCCACCGGGACACACATTAAGCCACGTGTCGAGCCCATTTTTCTAAGGCGGGGAGAAAAATGTTGAAAATGTGAATTTTCCCAAAAAGTCATAAAATGTTAAAAATTTCCCCTAAGCCCATTTCAAATCAAATTCTTTCACGTGGACAAATCAAGTTCAAAGAAGCAGAATCAACATAACTATGCATTTCATCAATTTGGATGCCATTGGAGCTCCAGGATGTTCGGAGATGTGATTTTTACATCAATATTCATTGAAATTTTGTGAAATTCATGTCGTTTTGATCTGCAAAGATCAATGGAATCAATTTGAAGACTCAATTTGTAAATCTAATATGCTTTCAAAGTAAATCTTTTCTCAACCTCGTGAAAACCGTGAAACACCATATCCAAAAGTTGCAAAGACACATTTTGAAATGGAAAAGATAAAATTCTAAGGAAGAAAGGTCTGCATGCTCCAAGGATGAAAAATGTTCCCCCTATTGAAGTAATGATGTGGATTTTTGCAATGATTGATCTTTTTTGAGGCACCTTGCAAATTTTGAACATTTTTCTATTGGATGTCCCTTTCTGCAAATTCATGATGGAATTTTGTAAAGAATTTGATGCTTAGGATATCCTTTTCTTGGGAGAGAAGGATTGGATGTAAACAAATGATATATAATTCATATTGGAGATATGAAAATGGTCGATTTCATTTTCATGAGATAAATTTGAGAAAATATTGTCTTTTGAGAAAACTTTCTAAGAAACCAGGTTAATATCCTCTGTGTTATATTTCCATTCATGTTGAGTTGGTTACAAGTATATAGCCATAGACAAGCTTTGAGATTTTTCTAAATAACTCTCCCCTATTGAATGAATCGATAAATATTGAGTTAATTTGTGTTAAATCTCTTGCAATTTTGTGTTTATTTTACTTTCTGAATGTCTACATGTAGTTTTTCTTTTTCCTATTCCAATATTTTATAAAAATATATTTCAATCACATAGATCTCAATCCTTTTGATAGTTTAGTGGCATCTGTAATTTTATTTTTCAGAAGAGCTTTCATCTGGGAATGAAATAAATGATTTAAAATCACTTTTCTTTTATCTGTTGAAAGAGATTGTTTGTAAGCCTTTGGGTCTACCTCAGGCATGATTGATCTTACATTTTGATGTTTTATTGATCCTTGTAACTCGATCCTTAGTTCTAGAATCTCAAAGATTGTGTGAAAAAGTGCAAATTTAGGCCTCCATTAATGCACACCTTCTTGTTCAAGGAAAGTTTTAACCATTTTGAAGCATTTTGTTATTGAGTTCTCCATTGTTGTGAAGTTTCTTAAAGATCTAGAAAATTCCAATCCATCTTGTTGATCTCCCACCAAAAAATTATTCAAATAACCAATCCACCCTAAACTACCCCTATTTTTCCCTGCATATCCATAAAAGAAAAAAATCCACTTGCTAAAATATGTAAAACAGATCAAGATTCCAAATGTCTTTAATAACCTTAGCCTTGTGTTTAAAATATCTCCATATTCTGGAGGTGACAACTCGTGAGAATCAGATTTGGTTTGTTGATCATATTTTGCCAAGGTCTTCTTTATAAAATTTGTGCAAAAGAAGGATTTACCAGCTTTCTTCACTAAACAGAGGTTACAAAAATTGGTTCTCTTACCTTGGTTGAATAGGAACAACATAAAATAGTTAGGATTAGATCAAATCCTTTTAAGGTGGTACCCACTTCTTTCAAAGCCTGAGTGCTAAAAAGTCAGATCAATCGCTTCCCCGCCTACAAAATGACACATAATTATTTATCTGTCTCTAAGTGTCTTGTTCAATATTTGATGTTGCTCGGTTCTTGAAAAAGGTTTAAATCTAGGTACCAACATTATAAAATCACACTCGAAAATCTCAACCCATCGAGTTGCATACATTTAGGGGTGTTGTGATTTCATATCAACACAACCATTTTGTGTCAATCCATCAATCAACGCATGCCCCGAGACTACGTTCTCCTACGCATTTGTCATTAATCTTGGAAAAAGTTTTTTTGAAATTTACTAAGGTTATTCAATGAATCTACTCGATTATACCTTCCCCGTAAAATTCCATGATGTGACACAAGACTGAGGCATTTCTTTAAGGTATTTTGTCAACCATTCACAAAGCATTTAGATTGAGAAAGAAAAAAATAGAGGGTTTCATACGGAGGAAGAATGAAAGAGACAAATCTACAAATACGTACATGGAATAGTAGGAAAGGGCACTTAAAATGTATAAATTAATATAATAAATAATCATCTTAACAGATAAAAACAAAGGAAAATAAAAAGTGCTACAAAGGTTATAATCCACGTAACATGGTCTCTTATAAGAAGAATAAACTACATCAATACGGTTGGTCTTCACACCCAATGAAGTACCCCCTTAGCATCAATATTATTCTTTCTCTGCATACAAAAATAACACATCGATAGGTAGACAACTCGTTTCCACTCAGAGACAATTCAACCTACTTCCGGCACATATACAAATCTAGATTAGTCTAGTTTTATAAAGTAAAATTAGGATATATTGGGGATACAAATTTAACTACCTACTTAGGCTTCTTTTTATCTAGAATGGGACTCATGTTAGGATGGCTTAAAGGAAGATGTCTATTTAGCATAATTTCCCAAATGTTTCGTTTATTTAATTATGAGAGTCCAAAACCCTTCTTTAACACTAATAAGTAAAGAAGATCTTTAACTTTTGCACTTACTACGACTAACCAATTACTACTAACTTTATAACGTAACTTGGGTTTCACTATGGTTAACACCTTGGGATCTCAAATAAAGTGATTATACTATTATTTAAGGACAATGGCAGGTCTCGAGCCACTTAAGATGAGTTGATTTCAATACTTGCAAAATGCTTGACAAAGTTGGCCCTCCCCTAACACAGATGATCATCCTTCCAATTCTCACAAAATTCAATTCATGCATCAACCCATAGAAATCCATCATTTTTTTATTTTTTATGTTTGTTTTATGTTAGGCACTATAATTTCAAGAAACAAAATTTAACTTTTCCCTAGGATCTTGTAAACCCATCTCTCATTGGCCCTTCCCTACAATGAGTATAATTGTGCCTTCTTGATTGAATTGGGATCAAATATATTAATCAAGGTAACTTATTTTGTAGGGAAAGATAGGATGTCACTAGAATACTTGAGACCGATTGTAGGAAGTGAGAGTTTTTACATATTCTTCTAACTATTCAATTTTCCCTTTTTATTATTCATTTCTTATAAATAGATGAGTGTAAGACTTCTTAAATAAATGAGCATCTCCCTCATGTGTGTTTTAGTCTCAAGGGAATTATTTTCATCTCATAGTTTTATGGAGTATTTTCATGAATGGGATTTATTACCTTTAGATGAGAAACTTTTACTTATTGATTTCCGGAGGAACCACTGAAAAAGTCATAAGTTGTATGTGATTTCTTACTTCATTGTAACATTACAAGCTTTGAGATAAATTTAAGATATTGCACTAATTCTTGATCCATGGTTCTTCTCTCAATTCTAATCAACTCTTTTGTATATCGAAAGATATCCATTGATGCAAGTTCAAGTGTTAGGAAAGATTGCATTCTTGTGCTCATAGTGAGGAGATAGTTCTTGCATTTGGTGAGATGACTCACTTGGGGAGGAAGAGATTGTTGGGACTGATGTGGAAAATGAAGTTGATAAGGAAATATCTCTCCTTTCTCAACATATATGGCAAGATCCTGAAATAAGTTTACATTGTTGTGAAATCTTATATAGTGAGATCCTTTAATATCAATTATTTTCCTTTTCGTGGATCTATCAATTGATCGGATCTCGTAGATCTTTCCAGATTCCTTGTGTGAAGAGAGATAAGATTTTTTTCTTATGAGAGATTGAATCCCACAAGATTATAGAGAAAATAACCCTTATTTTATTGATAAAATCTTTATATATTTGTATCAACAATGTAGTTATCTCATTGATATCTCCTAAGTCACTAACACTCCATGAGACTGATGGGAGAGGTAAATACTTCACTCTTTGGTATTCGTGATTGAACAAATTAGTTCCATCATCTTCCACACATTTCATGAACTAATAAAAATTATATCTCTTAATTTGGCCCATAGTCATCCACGTATGATCTCACTCTCTTACCTCCAATTCATCCAGTCAGTTGTCCCAATAGTCTTCAATGTGAGGAAAATGGTGAAACTCAAGGAGATTAAAGGTTTTGTTATGGATTCGGATGTCAAAATCAAACCTAGCTATTTACGAATAGAGTCTCAAAGAAACAAATGAAGTTTCAAGATTTGAGGAATCTATGATACTTTTGCAAGTCTAAATACCAAGATAAATGGGGAAACACACACCTTTTATTACGTTTATTTCATTTTTGTGGACATGAACAAGCTACCTACACAAATCAAACATATATATTTTGTCATTGAGATTCTGGGGATTTTTTGAGGAGTGCGGTCAAATCATGAAATCCTTATTTAGGAAAATATGGAGAATTGATTGAATTAACACCCATACTTCTCTATAAATGTTTTATATTGAGAAGATAATCTCATTTTTGGTTACCTTCTAATAATCGATGAAAAACATGGTGACTACTTCATTTACCCTAGAAAAATGACGATTGCTTTATTTGAGTTTGAATTGAGGTACCTTTCATAAGATGGTACTTTGTGAGAAAAATTTCGAGAAAAAGTTAGGCTTTTTAATGATCTCATGCATGTGAGATAATACATTTGGTATGAGGTTATGGTGAATTTATTTGTTCTTTGGATGTTGGAGAAATCAAGACATATTGTAACAACCCGAAAATTCACCAACACGAACAACACAAATAAAAGACAGGATTTATATATTTTTTGACTTGCTTGACACATAACATGGCACAACATGTCGTCACCAAGGATACAACTAACTCTGTAAACAACTCGATACAAGGATGGCCATAAAAGCAAAGACGGAAACGTCCACACCTATCAAGGACAATTTTTTTTTTTTTGACGAGTAACATGAAACCCAACCACATGACACTCTCACGGCTAGGGCAAGCCACAAAGAAAAATTATTGGAGGTTATTTGTTTTGATAAGAAACCCCGATAAATCTAAAGGAATAAGGTCAATTGATTTCATCCTTGAGACATCATTAGTTCTTACTGAGGTTTAATTGGAGTTTGAGGTTTTATATGTAATTATTGACGCTCTTACTTAGGCTTCACCGAAAGAGCTTATCAAGAGGAAGCTACTTACTTTTAAATAGGCTGAGAGATAAATTGAGTGGTATCTAAATTTTCTTCTCTTACTTGTTAAATCTTATTAGAAACTAACCATTGTTTTCCTTTAAGTTTGTTTTAAGCGTTCACCAAAAGAGTAGTGTTTACTAGTTCGAAAGGAGGGATAACACGTTATATAAAATCACTCTGCAAGGATAGTCTCACTCTTGATTACTTAAGGCATTGTTGTTTTTCAAGGGGATCTAAACCACAACATATTTCTTTGAATAAAACTTTTAGATAACTTCTGTAAAGAAAAACCACCCCATTAAAACTTACATATAACACATCAATACAGAGTCTTAGAAATATTTAAATTAACACTTAATTCTCAAGATCCAAGTTTTACAATGCTTATGCCCGGTGAAAAGTTTGAATAACATTTCCCACAAAGATAAGTTACCAAAGGTACCTACTGAAGGACAAAATAACATCTTCACGCAATTTTCAAAACAACCCAAGGTAAGAGGTCTTCTAAATTCCTTTGCAATCACTATTACCAAATTTTACCTCACATTGGACATTTTTTTATATAAGGAATTTCATAAATTGCACCGATGAAACCTTTACAACTCTTTCATTTAATCTACTCGCACAATCCATCTCGCACAAATACTAGCTGGGATCGGTTCATGAACCGAGCATGTTAAGACTACCCATTGCAACAGTAAGCTAACATTTTATAATATCATGAAAGTAAAATTCTAAACTCAAGAATGGATCAAATCACAACCACTAATCAATATGTTTCACAAGATGAAGAGATTTATACCAGCCAACAAGGAGGAATCCCAATATTCAAGTGAGAGAGATATTCCAAAGACAAACAAGGTGAGACCTTATTGGTGAAGACAACCAGGCTGAGAGTATTGAGATTTCAGTCATGTAATCCTATGGATTACGTGATTGAAATCTAACACCCAAACATCATTCTAATATTATTAACCAAAAGATAAAGATCAGTCAAATGACTTAACATATTCAAAATTGCTTGTTAACAAGACTGCATTAACGCACATCCATGTTTTAGGAAGAATATAGGCCCCAACCATATATGAACACAAATCAGTCAAAGATTAAAGTTAACTTCACTCGACTGAATAAACCAACATACATATAATACTCACAACACAAAAACTGAATCTGAAGATTCAAAATACCAAGTAATTCTCACCGAACCTAATTATTTTTCTTCAAGAAGTTAAATAAATTAGATTCTATCCAACTAAATTACATTCAACAACTATAGTTGGATTACACAAGCAAGGATCAAGAAGAAGTCTTTTCACCAAAGGTTGTTATTATCTTACATCACACAAACGGTAATAAAAACGTATTCCACCACTCGTATGATCATTGTAAGAGTTAAGGACTTAGCTCACTAAAATATGTAATCGAGTCGATTCCTATCCTTTCCATTTTCATACAAGTGTAACCCATTCGAAGAAAGGTAACCATTCTATTTTCATACATGCCTCAGTCAACACTTACTCAGAAATTCCTTACCTGAATTATTGAAGGTTTGCTAAGCTACAAAATGGATTTAATAGGAACCCATTTCATTCGATACATGGATTTAAACAAGCAAGGGATAGTCTGTTGAAAATATAAGTGGATCGACACAAGATCCTCTACCGTGACCCAACTCGAGTCACCAATCACAAGGTTAACAGTCAACGAAGGAGGAATACAAAGCAAAATACTCTTCCTACGAACTATGCCTTCTCTTCCGTCTCTAAAACAACATATGAATAGCTTGGGCATACCCATCTATTTCACGACAGTCTACTCGACCTATCCTCATAGTCACTCCAAAGAAAACATCTGCTACTACAGAGTTCAATTGAACTCTTTTATCTTATGATACAGTGACTCACGTCACAGGATATGTATTGAGTAGTCAATATTTCACTCACGTAGGCCCCTAAGAAAACCTCATGCTCACTATGCGAGGTCTACACACACATTCAGCCCAAGAAAAGATTTTACCAAGACAAAACAACACTTAGCCTAAAACTGGCCATGAGTCGACAAATCTACAAATATCCACTAATGTTATTCATGGCTCAAGTTTAAATCTGCTACTGTTGGTTTAGAAAATGAACTCAATGGCCATTGTTCACTATTGTCTCTAAACGTCACCCGAATTGAAGAATTAAGCAGGAAACACCCAGGTTAAAGATCTAACACCCACAGTATAAAACATCAACCATTATTTTGCTATCACATGGCAGTTACTCTTTTATTTCGAAAAGAAAAAATGAGGCAGAAAGGAGTGTATACATGCTATCACAGTTGCTACCAGGGTAAGAAAAACAAACAACTCCCAACAGTCCTTCCTTTCCTTCAATTTGGGTCGATTCACAAGGAAAAGCAGGAGCCCATTCTAAATGCCATAACAGATAAAGAAAAAAAAAAAAGAAGGACATTCAATTCATGACATAATAAAAGGGTAGCAGAAGATTGCAAGGGCAGGTTTAACGTGCCTGGTTTAAAACGCCATCTCCATAAGCATATGATTGTTTCGATGCTGCTACTTGCCCTTAACCCAAAGTGATCTGCGAGCTCGTGCTAGTGCCACATTCACGCGGTGAAAAACAGCTACAAGGACAACCCCATCATTTGAAGCTCAAACACAAGACATAATGATTACATCACGCTCCTAGCTCTGAAAGGCATTTACCGTGATGATAAATAAACCTTTTTCTTCATCGATTTGAGGACAACATCAAACTCTCGGTGCAAACATTACAGCTGTAGCTTGTAAGGTGTGATAATTCCAACAGAAACTTTATGCCTTCCAAGCTGGTGACTCGTTGAAGAAGCTCATTTAATGGCAAGGCAAAATTTGTTTCATGAATAATCTGATATGAAATAGATTGGCCTCTATGAGGTTATCTTCCATGAGTTACATCGTCAATAAGTAAGATCTCAAAAGAGAATCTTTGTAAATAAATTTCATCAGGTCTGCTGGTAACACCCTCACTGTCACATCACCGATTTTGGAGATACAAACCCAGTGCAAGCTCTGGATCTGAAAAATATCCTGCTACCTTCATCTCCCAAGAAATTTTCTCCAACATTGCATAGATCTCCTGTGCCCGTGGGTATGATCTGTCACCTTGAAGGAGAATCCTGAATTGAAGATGCAGTCGATACAGAACAGATAGCATCATAGATGGACAACCTGCTTGTTGGAGGTGCTCAAAAAGGCTTCTACCTTGTTGTAACATGCCTGCAGCCTAGTTAGAAATTGTGGCAGGTCACTGCTATGGAGCCCCGACAAGAACACGCCTCACTGTATCAGTTCACCTTTCCTAGCAAGTTCAAGAGATAGGAATGTCCAAAGACAAGAACTGTCTTTTTCACTTCTTCATCGAGCTAGGAGCATGTTTGAGGAATTAGAGCTCAATAGAGACTCATCAGCTTCTCTAACACTGACCCAAGTTTGAATTTAGAAGCGTGAACAACATTTACTTCCCATTATTGAGATATACCTGTCTTTAGTGTCTACCCAACTGTGATTCGAACTTCATGAAGATAATGTTGCCATTATGCAAGATTCCAACGCTTTAACATCTTCTTTAAGTTGTTATAGACTTAACTTTTACCTGGTTTCTTGAATAATTGATACAGACCTCAGTTACTGGTTTTTTTGTGTTTTGAAAAGGCTTTGAGCACATTGAGGACCTCCTTCATGTTTGATTATGCATAATGATGGAAGAGTAGCCTTACTCAAACAGTTCCATTCTTGTTTGATTAACCAATTTGTTGAAAACCTCAAAACATAAAATCTACACACAAAAAAAAGACAACTCATACTGCTTGCTCAACCACTGAGAAAAGAATTCAACATCCTTTCCACTGAACTTTGAAAGTTTAGTTCCTTTTGTGATTTCAAAAATCAAAGCAGCTTTGAAAGATTACTCAAAACCCTAAAACTGCCTTCAAGTTTCCTTTTTGCATAAAAATGACTGTGGTCGCGTGCAACCAGAACATGAAGATCAACACCAACAGTTCCTTGGGATCGCCCTGCAGCAGCTGTCGCACTTAACTCTCTCTGGAGGCGACTGATTTTCTGAGATAAGTTTACTTCTCTACCCTGTAACTGCTGCATATATCTAAATACTTCCTCATGGCACTCCTAGGAGAATTTCAGTTCTACACTCCACTGAAGCTACCTGTATAGCATGATTTTGAGAACCCACACCCACCCTTGCAACATCAGGGCGACAGACCTTCATTTCACCATCAATGAATCCAGTATCCAGAACACGCTTTAGCAATTCATCTGTTGCAGCATTTGATGGATCACAAACAAGCATTCGTGGTTTAGGATAGACACAACAGGTAGCCCACGTGAACAGTAGATGCAAGTCAACATTTTAATAAATGAGCATGTGCGGCCACCAAAGTTTCTTTGCGTGAGCAGGTCAAAAAGAAAACAAAAATATTTACAAATCAGGAAAATCAGTGGGTGCGGCCACCAGCAGGGATTCCATCACATCATACATTAATAGCTCCACCCTCCACGCCAAGAAGGAGATGAAGCGACCGTGGCAGTGACATACACAAGTCTATGAGATTTCTATAAGGATCACTCATATACAACAAAGGTTATAACCAAATCAAGGACTTGTAGCTACGGTTCACTTTCATATTTTTGAGCATGCTTGCACATAAGAAAGAGATATACATTTCATAAGGAAACATTCACAAATCAAAGCAACGGGGAAAAAGTTGGTCTACAGTTCATCTTAGGGGTATTGTACAATAATTCAATTGCAACTTCTATTAACTAAAAAAAAAGTGTTCAAGAATCTGCAATGAGGACAACTAACAAAATCCACATTTTGAAAGGAATATCAACTTTGGAAAAAAAATGTTCAAACTCTAAGTAGGTGTCTAATGTTTAAAATTTGTACCACAAAGAATGAGACTATACTCATATGCGTAAAAGAACAAAGATCTTTATCAAGCACAAGTTTGCGACTAGGACTAGGGTACACACCGAACGGGCATTACATTCTCCTCCCCTTAAGAAAAGCATCGTCCTCGATGCGACATAACACAATGGAAAAGAAATGGTTCGCATGACGAAGAACAAGTAAAGGAGAAAGTACACTTTATGGTTTAAAATTTTAGTCGATTAAAGCACGGCTATAGGTAGCCTTAGGAACATTTGGTAGAAATTTTATTTTTCAAGGTTCGTGAAGATTGGTAGTTCCCTCTTATTTATTATTTCATTAGTTCCTTTCCATTAGCATTATTTTTAGTTTAATTTCTTTTAAAATTTCATCTTTGAAGAGTTTTAGCTTATTCCTTATTGTGGGTGCCCAACATGAATCTAACACAACACCCTATCAGTTCACAAGACACTACAAATTCACAAGCACACAAGTATATACTTCATGATTTCATTACAACACAAAAAGGTTACTCGAATACGGTATAGAATAGGCACAGTCCACATAACATAGTACTCGTCACACATCAATGACTGACACACAAAATACTCAAACAAAAGAGTACTATAATCCACCAGACATTCCCTCAATTTGCATCAATGAAAAAATCACATAACACCAAACCATGCTACAGGTACATAGTGTCCACAAGGGAATCAATGACATAACCACAACATCACAACACATATCCATCTGACATGAGTAACACATACATCAAAAGACCACTACTAAAACATCACGATGACTCAACATATATCCCAAACATCAACCATACACACAAATAGCATATGCCTCCCTCAAACTCTTATGCCTCCCTCAAGTCTCTTATGCCTCCCTCAAACTCTTATGCCTCCCTAAAGTCTCTTATGCCTCCCTCAAGTCTCTTATGCCTCCCTTAAGCTCTTATGCCTCCCTCAAGTCTCTTATGCCTCCCTCAAGTCTCTTATGCTTCCTCAAACTCTTATGCCTCCGTCAAGGAGGCCGGTTGACCCTATGGTCCAAGACACATAGAGTTTGAACACTCCTAACCCAAGTGACATAATAATGCATGGTTCAACAACCCGCTAGTTATCTCAGTACTCCTTGGGCGTACCCCTATACAACAAAGCAGTCCATAGGTCCAACCATTCATGGTGCATCCCATGACCCTATTCCACACATCATGACAATAGAACCAGCACAAACAATCCAATCAAAGTGCCAAGTGGAAAATTACAAGCCTTGGGCAAGGCGGTAAAAATTCCAAATTTAAAAGAAAACCCAAATTCAAGAAAAATAAATGGCCAAATAGCCATAGTTAGTACCAAAATCCCCATGTTAGTGCCACAAACCAAGGAAATGCCCAAAATTGTAAAGCATGGCAATCAAGAAAAGCTGCTGGTCCTTACAAATAAAGTAAAAAAAAATCAATTACGAATAAAATCAACTCATAATAATGTCACATTACGATAACTGTGTGGCCTTATCTGGCCACCAAGGGGTACTCAACGAGTTGCTAGCACTCGGAACATCGAGCCTCAGCTCGTAAAATACATATCAATAATACAAGCTGTCATAACCTCCATCCGAATCATCCCGCCACCACTTCGACAAGGCTAAACATCACATGTTATCTACTAAACCAAGTTTTGACTCAAGTTATTGACCCATGGTACACCATTCCTCACTCTCAACATACACTTCTACCGATTACCCTCAGGGTCGGTTAGCGTAAGGTTCACAACATAACATACAACAACATCACTAACATAACGGTGGTACATATACAAGGCAGATCACAATCATACATTCACTGAGTGTAACACATCACTTTACCACTTTCTGCACCCAAAGTGCAATCACCATACGATAGGGTTCATACACTCACCGTATGACCCAAAATCACAACATGAAGCATTACATATTTGCACAAATCATACATACGATGAACATAGTACATCTCAACATAACATCCATTGCTACATAACAAGGTGGTACACACATTTCTTGAACATGGTAAAAAAGAACATCATGATACAACTCATTTCTTTTAACATCAATCTAGTCATACAACACATTGATACACTTACATATCACAATATGTCACAATATTCCAACACTCCATCATCCACATTAGAATTCTTTTCACACATCTCAAACAACAATTCACACGTGAACTCTTCATAGAATCCACAAGAAGGAGAGAGAATACTCCCATCCCCAACACATCAACATGATCACAAACACGCACAAGGTGACATACCCATCATGTGCGTTCACAATATCACAATTACGACAATAATCACATCACGTTTAAAGCACATTACTCTTCCAATATCTACCACCATCATGCAACATCATCATCATCATGCAGTATCATCATGTAACACCACCACCACCATGTAACATCATCGTACAACACCAATCCGGCCCATAGGTTCGAGAGCATGAGCCTATGCTCTGATACCAAGTGTAACAACCCAAAATTCACCAACACGAACAACACAGTAAAAGACAGGATTTTTTTTTTTGACTTGCTTGACACATAACATGGCGCAACATGTCGTCACCAAGGATACAACTAACTCTGTGAACAACTCGATACAAGGATGGCCATAAAAGTAGCACGGAAATGTCCACACCTATCAAGGACAATATTTTTTTTTTGACAGAGCAACATAGAAGCCCAACCACATGACACTCTCATAGCTAGGGCAAGCAACAGTAAGAAATGATTGGAGGTTATTTATTTTGATAAGACACCACGGATAAATCTAAAGGAAGAAGGCCAATTGATTTCATCCTTGAGACATCATTAGTTCTTACTGAGGTTTAATTGGAGTTTGAGGTTTTATATGTAATTATTGATGCTCTTACTTAGGCTTCATCGAAAGAGCTTATCAAGAGGAAGCTACTTACTTTTAAATAGGCTGAGAGATAAATTGAGTGGTATCTAAATTTTCTTCTCTTACCTGTTAAATCTTATTATAAACTAACCATTGTTTTCCTTTAAGTTTGTTTTAAGCGTTCACCAAAAGAGTAGTGTTTACTAGTTCAGTGAGGGATAACACGTTATATAAAATCACTTTGCAAGGATAGTCTCACTCTTGATTACTTAAGGCATTGTTGTTTTTCAAGGGGATCTAAACCACAACATATTTCTTTGAATAAAATTTTTAGGTAACTTCTGTATAGAAAAACCACCCCATTAAAACTTACATATAACACATCAATACTGAGTCTCGAAAGATTTACATTAACACTTAGTTCTCAAGATCCAAGTTTTACAATGCTTATGCCAGGTGAAAAGATTGAATAACATTTCCCATAAAGATAAGTTACCAAAGTGTAGCTACGGAAAGACAAGATAACATCTTCACGCAATTTTCGAACAACCCAAGGCAAGAGGTCTTCTAAATTCCTTTGCATAATCACTATTACCAAATTTTACCTCACATTGGACATTTTTGTACAAGGAATTTCATAAATTGCCTTGATGAAACCTTTACAACTCTTTCCTTTAATCTACTCGTACAATCCATCTCCAAAAATACTAGGCGGATCGGTTCGCGAACCGAGCATGCTAAGACTACCCATCTTGAAGCTAACATTTTATAATATCATGAAAGTAAAATTCTAAACTCAAGAATGGATCAAATCACAAACCACTAATCAATATGTTTCACAAGATGACGAGATTTATACCAGCCAACAAGGAGGAATCCCAATATTCAAGTGAGAGAGATATTCCAAAGACAAACAAGGTGAGACCTTATTGGTGAAGACAACCAGTGACAAAGATTGAGATTTCAGTCATGTAATCCTATGGATTACGTGATTGAAATCTAACACCCAAACATCATTCTAATATTATTAACCAAAAGATAAAGATCAGTCAAATGACTTAACATATTCAAAATTGCTTGTTAACAAGACTGCATTAACGCACATCCATGTTTTAGGAAGAATATAGGCCCCAACCATATATGAACACAAATTAGTCAAAGATTAAAGTTAACTTCACTCGACTGAATAAACCAACATACATATAATACTCACAACACAAACACTGAATCTGAAGATTCAAAATACCAAGTAATTCTCACCGAACCTAATTATTTTTCTTCAAGAAGTTAAATAAATTAGATTCTATCCAACTAAATTACATTCAACAACTATAGTTGGATTACACAAGCAAGGATCAAGAAGAAGTCTTTTCACCAAAGGTTGTTATTATCTTACATCACATAAACGGTAATAAACCCGTAATCCACCACTCGTATGATCGTTGTAAGAGTTAAGGACTTAGCTCACTAAAATATGTAACTGAGTCGATTCCTATCTTTTCCATTTTCATACAAGTCTAACCCAATTCGAAGAAAGGTAACCATTCTATTTTCATACATGCCTCAGTCAACACTTACTCAGAAAGTCCTTACCTGAATTATTGAAGGTTTGCTAAGCTACAAAATGGATTTAATAGGAACCCATTTCATTCGATACATGGATTTAAACAAGCAAGGGATAGTCTGTTGAAAATATAAGTGGATCGACACAAGATCCTCTACCGTGACCCAACTCGAGTCACCAATCACAAGGTTAACAGTCAGCGAAGGAGGAATACAAAGCAAAATACTCTTCCTACGAACTATGCCTTCTCTTCGTCTCTAAAACAACATATGAATAGCTTGGGCATACCCATCTATTTTACGATCTGTCTACTCGACCTATCCTTATAGTCACTCCAAAGAAAACATCTACTACTACGAGTTCAATTGAACTCTTTTATCTTATGATACATGGTGACTCACGTCATAGGATATGTATTGAGTAGTCAATATTTAACTCACGTAGGCCCCTAAGAAAACCTCATGCTCACTATGTGAGGTTTACACACACATTCAGCCCAGAAAAGATTTTACCAAGACAAAACAACACTTAGCCTAAAACTGGCCATGAGTCGACAAATCTACAAATATCCACTAATGTTATTCATGGCTCAAGTTTAAATCTACTACTGTTGGTTTAGAAAACGAACTCAACGGCCATTGTTCACTATTGTCTCTAAACGTCACCCGAATTGAAGAATTAAGCAGGAAACACCCAGGTTAAAGATCTAACACCCACAGTATAAAACATCAACCATTATTTTGCTATCACATGGCAGTTACTCTTTTATTTCGAAAAGAAAAAACGAGGCAGAAAGGAGTGTATACATGCTATCACGATTGCTTTACCGGGGTAAGAAAAAAAAACAACTCCCAGCAGTCCTTCCTTTCCTTCAATCTGGGTCGATTCACAAGGAAAAGCGGAAGCCCATTCTAAATGCCATAACAGATAAAGAAAAAACAAATAGAAGGACATTCAATTCATGACATAATAAAAGGGTAGCAGAAGATTGCAAGGGCAGGTTTAACATGCCTGGTTTAAAACACCATCTCCATAAGAATATGATTGTTTCGATGCAGTACTTGCCCTTAACCCGAAGTGCTCTGCGAGCTCATGCTAGCGCCACATACACGCGGTGAAAAACAGCTACAAAGATAACCCCATGATTTGAAGCTCGAACACAAGACATAATGATTACATCACGCTCCACGGCTCTGAAAGGCATATACCGTAATGATAAATAAACCTTTTTCTTCATCAATTTTGAGGACAACATCAAACTCTCGGTGTAAACATTACAGTGTGTAGCTTGTAAGGTGTGATAATTCCAACAAGAAACTTTATGCCTGCCAACTTAGTGACTTGTTGAAGAAGCTGATATAATGGCAAGGAAAAATGTGTTTCATGAATATTCTGATATGAAACAGATCGGCCTCTATGAGGTTCTCTTCCATGAGTTACATCGTACAACAAGTAAGATCTCAATAGAGAATCTTTGTAAATAAATTTCATCAGGTCTGCTGGTAACACCCTCACTGTCACATAACTGATTTTGGAGATACAAACTCAGTGCATGCTCTGGATCTGAAAAATATCCTGCTACCTTCATCTCCCAAGACATTTTCTCCAACATTGCATAGATCTCCTGTGCCCGTGGGTGTGATCTGTCACCTTGAAGGAGAATCCCGAATTGAGGATGCAGTCGATACAGAATAGATAACATCATAGTTGGACAACCTGCTTGTTGGAGGTGCTCAAAAGGCTTCTACCTTGCATGTAACGTGACTACACTGGCTGAAATCGTGGCAGTCACCTGCTTTGTGGAGCCCCGACAAGAACACGCCTCACTGTATCAGTTCACCTTTCCTAGCAAGTTCAAGAGACAGGAATGTCCAAAGACAAGAACTGTCTTTTGCACTTCTTCATCGAGCTAGGAGCATGTTTGAGGAATTAGAGCTCAATAGAGACTCATCAGCTTCTCTAACACTGACCCAAGTTTGAATTTAGAAGCGTGAACAACATTTACTTCCCATTATTGAGATATACCTGTCTTTAGTGTCTACCCGACTATGATTCAAACTTCATGAAGATAATGTTGCCATTATGCAAGATTCCAGAGCTTTAACATCTTCTTTAAGCTGTTATAGACTCAACTTTTACCTGGTTTCTTGAATAACTGATACAGACCTCTGTTACTGGTTTTTGTGTTTTGAAAAGGCTTTGAGCACATTGAGGACCTCCTTCATGTTTGATTATGCATAATGATGGAAGAGTAGCCTTACTCAAATAGTTCCATTCTTGTTTGATTAACCAATTTGTTGAAAACCTCAAAACATAAACTCTGCACACAAAAAAAAGACAACTCATACTGCTTGCTCAACCACTGAGAAAAGTATTCAACATCCTTTCCACTGAACTTCGAAAGTTTAGTTCCTTTTGTGATTTCAAAAATCCGGTGCAGCTTTGAAAGATTACTCAAAACCCTAAAACTGCCTTCAAGTTTCCTTTTTGCATAAAAATGACTGTGGTCGCATGCAACCAGAACATCAGGATCAACACCAATGGTTCCTTGGGATCACCTGCAAAGCAATGTGTCGCACTTAACTCTCTCTGGAGGCCACTGATTTTCTGAGATAAGTTTACTTCTCTACCCTGTAGCTGCTGCATATATCCAAATACTTCCTCATGGCACTCCTAGGAGAATTTCAGTTCTACGCTCCACTGAAGCTTCCTGTACAACACGATTTTGAGAACCCACACCCACCCTTGCAACATCAGGGTGACAGACCTTCATTTCACCATCAATGAATCCAGTATCCATAACACGCTGTAGCAATTCATCTGTTGCAGCATTTGATGGAGCACAAACAAGCATTCATGGTTTAGAATGACCAACAGTAGCCCACGTGAATAGCGATGCAAGTCAACATTTTAATAAATGAGCATGTGCGGCCACCAAAGTTTCTTTGCGTGAGCAGGTCAAAAAGAAAACAAAGAGATTTTTAAATCGGGAAAATCGGTGGGTGCGGCCACCAAAGGCGGGATTCCATCACGTCATACATTAACAGACTTCACCCTCCACGCCAAGAAGGAGATGAAGTCGACCGTGGCGACTACTGAAGTCTATGAGATTTCTAGAAGGATCACTCATATACAACAAAGGTTATAACCAAATCAAGGACTTGTAGCTACGGTTCACTTTCATATTTTCGAGCATGCTTGCACATAAGAAGGAGATATACATTTCGAAAGGAAACTTTCGCAAATCAAAGCAACAGGGAAAAAGTTGGTCTACGGTTCATCTTAGGGGTATTGTATGACAATTCAATTGCAACTTCTATTAATCGAAAACAAGTGTTCAAGAATCTGCAATGAGGAGGAATGACTAACAAGCACGCTTTGAAAGGAATATCAACTGGAAAAAAAAATGTTCAAACTCTAAGTAGGTGTCTAATGTTTAAAAGTTGTACCACAAAGGATGAGACTATACTCATATGCGTGAAAGAACAAAGAGCTTTATCAAGCACAAGTTTGCGACCAGGACTATGGTACACGCCGAACGGGCGTTACACATATCTTGCCACTTATAATTCCCTAACCACATGGTTCTCGTTAGTAAAATGATGATGAACTAGGCCATCTAGTCCTCAAAAGTCCCTTTTTTCTCCTCACACATTATCTTACTTAACACAATGATTTCATCTTAGGAACCTTCATGAAACTCACTTCTTGATAGACTCTTTGGCACACAAGAGGGTTTCTTGCCTTGTTTCAACCATGATCCAAGTGAGAGGCCCTAGAGGTAAGATTCGATTTGACCACTTTTGAGAAGTTAAAGCTTTCAACACTATAACCATGTTGTTATTAGTTTTAATCTACATACACTATGAGATGCCCCTCACGGTGAGAAATAATTATGTACTTTGTACTAATAAAGGATAGCCTCTTTCTTTGAAAAACCAGCTCATGAAATTTTTCTCTTTAACAAGATCCCTAGGTGCTCCGAGCATCCTACTTTTTAGGACTTCTAGGTCTATGTGAGTGACATCATTTTCACCCAAACTTGGATTATCAATGGATATTGTAGAAATGGGATTCATACTTGTGATTATGAACTTCATATTTTTAAAAATAACTAAGATGAGTGAGAATGGATCAAATAACAAAATTCTACCTACAATCGATTTTTTTTTGGCAAGTGGAGACAAGAGATTTTATTTTGGGATTTTTTCAATTTTACACAAATATTTTCCTCTGAATATCCTTACACAATTATAAAAATTTCAATGATGATGATATTATCTTCTTATAAATTTTCTCTTTTCGGACATTTGTTTTTGAAACCTTCTATTTAGGTAAAGTTGTCGATTAACCTGTGTTTGGATATATTGAATGTTACGAATTTGATTTTTGGAAAACTTAAAATTTTTAGAATACCATTTTTAGATCACATTATAGGTTTAGTAATTCAAATTACTAGTATCGGATTTAGTTGAAACCACCATTGATATGTTATATTTTGCTTTGAGATCATATGCTCTAATTTTTATTGTTTTCAAATTGGTAGGAAACTCTTGGAAATTCAAAAGATACTTTTAGGGGGAATTTTAAAGATTTTTGTGTGATTTAATTTATTCATCATAGGGTATGTGTATGTACTTTTTCCAAATACGTTTTCGAGAAGAGAAATCCGGAAAAATTTAGTGTAATCATACTCCCAATTAGTGAGATATGAGAAAAAACTAGTTTTGGAGGCTATGGCTATTCTAGATTTTTTTCCATCATCTCTTGTAAAATGGGAAAATTTAAAGTTTTACACTAGAAGCAATGTTGGATGATAAACCTGCATTAAATAAACAACTTGAAAATAATTTGTAACATACTTTTATGATGTCTTACTTGACAATGATGATTGATCTTGAATGAAATATGAAGTTAATATATTTTTTATCATAGTGAAATTGGAAAAATTAGACATCGGGAGATGTCAAGTGTTCCTTGAATTAGGATGAGCATAAATTTCATCATGAGAGATAGGTTGAGTTAGATTGAGGAGCCGATAAGCACCTGCGAAGTCGAGGAGATCATGTGAGGGACCAGGAGCGTGGTCTTGAACCTAGGAACACTTTCTTGTCCATTCTACTCTATTAGGTAAAAAAATATAAGTGGTGTATAAAATTTCACCTTAACATATTTGGAAATTCATATTAAGCATGAGGAGTTTAGTGATTGAGCACAAGGGTGAAAACAAGCTGTGGAGAAAGGTAGAGGGTCATTAGAGTGCATAGGGGATAAGAGTGGGTATGGGGTATATTTTCATATCCCTTATATCCCCATGAGAAAAAGGGAATCAAAATTTCTCCTTAGAGAAAGGTGGTGACATGTGGCACAGTGAAAATGGCTAAGTCTTAGAAATACTCACATAACTCACATCTTACTCAACCCATGTAGTCTTGATCGCACATGTGTGTTGACTTGCTTCAAGGGTGATTTTGGTGAAATTTCTTGTCACCTATATATATAGTTTTGACAAAGGCATAAGAGGGACACAAAATAGTTCCTTACCCCATTAGTAAAGAAATATTTTACATTAACTTACCCAAAATAGCATGAGGGAAATAAATATTCACCTTGGGAGATCTACTTAGACTTTCGAGAAGAAATTTTATTTGAATACAACACAAAAAACCATTTCAAGACAAATTAGATTGGCTCAAAACCTTAATTCAGAATGAAAACCCAAAAACATCCCCTTTTCGATCGAGAAAATGATGTACATCGACAAAGATTTAACTATTTCAAGAAACCATCACCACTTTGATCAAACTTGATGTCAAAAACATGTAGAGAATACTTCCATATTTTCATATCCTAATGGATTTCCTTCTAAATCCTTACATCCTTACGAGATCCCTGAAAATCATTTGAGGATGCTCGGGTTCATAATTTGATTGTTCATTCCTTACACCTAAAAATGTGTTTTTACACAAAATTTCCCTAAATCACCAAAACTTTACTAAATTTTACTAAAATAACTACAAAAATTCAAGTATCTCGAATACCAACTTTCAATGTTTCTAATATTTCTAAAACACTCCCGAAAGGTGCACACATACCTTGAAAAGATAAAAATCGACCTTTCTAAGCTTGTCGAGAGCTAGTCTTCTGCTTTACTTTGATGAATGTAAGAAATGATCTTATTACATCCTCTTGAAAACTTACGAGATAGTAATTAAATATATTAGGATTACCTTGAAGTTGAAGATGATTGTGACATGGAAGATAAAATGATAAGGTGAGGAGATCAAGAAAATTTGAAGTATGTTTTCACTTTATGGATTGGTTTTCATGGATAAATTTTTCCTTTTTGGCTGGTAATTTCCCACGAGAACAAACTTTTGAATATATTTTTCATTTAAAAGAAAATATTTCAGCCAACCTACATCTAGTTATTGCACACAATTTTAAAGAACGATAATTAGTTATTAAAAATATGAAGATGAAATTAGATGAGTGCACTTGAATGGAGTTAATATTGAACAACTAAGATGATAATGACCGTGTGTGAATAATGATGGTATATTTCGAATCTCATGTAGAATTTTGATTATAGAGTATAATGCATAATGCGACAAATCAAGAATATTTATGAAGAGGAAGCAAGAGAAAAAAAAGAGAAGATTGAAATGTCAAATTACTCAAGAGGAAGGAAGATCAAGCAACACATGTAGTAGTATGTAAAGACGGTGAGTGGGTAAGCTTGTGTATCAGTCCTTTAATAAAGAATTAATTTATAGAATATCTTTGATAGATAAAATGGTTAGTTTCTAAAAAAACTAAAGTGCGAATTAATGAGTAGAGGAAATATTTTCATCTGTGAGTGCATGAGAGAATGTGAGTAGAATAAAGTGAAGAAATGGGAATAGGTCTATGGAGTAGTATTATAAATACATATAATTTAAAATATATTTTTGAAAAGGGAATAACAAAGATGAATAGGAGATAGATATCTCTTCAACATAGAGAGAAATATTATTATAACAGTTCCCATGTTGAAAGTATTATTTAATTTCCATGTTCAAGTTGAAGAAGGAACTATAGAAGGTGGAACTTTATCTTTGTTGAGGTCAGTTCCTCATAAAATTGAGGATTGGTGTCTCCATTGACTTAGTCCTCTTGATTTGGTTGAGTTGGTGCTCAACATTGGGTATTTGTGTATATTGTTGAGTTTTTTTATGTGATTATGAAACATTTTATCACCAAAAATATGTAACATACTTGTAACTTTAATGTTATACATGACACAAAAATTTATTAAGGGTATTAGAAAATTCCAACACCTAGATCTCTTCTAAGACAAGAAAACTTGTTTATATGAGTAAATGTGGACAAATGTAATACCTTGATTCTTCTTAGCATTTAATTAATCGTACCAACCTTTTCAAGATCATGTAAAATCACTTGATAAACAATATAACTATTTTAGCATTAATGATGCTTATATAAAAAAATATTCCAAGAAGCATTGAATATTTGTTGGAGTAAATAAAAACACACCAATAAGAATTTTTTTAATATTTTTAACTAGTGGAATCATAAAATATGCAGGTTTGTTTGTAAAATTCCTAAGTTGGGTTAGGGTCCAACCGAGAGAAGAAATATTATATATCTGCACAATATTATGGTTTCAAAACATGAAGTCAATGCCAAAAGTTTTATTTTCATCTCAAATAATATGATTTTACTTACTAACACACTTATAATATATGGATGTTTCAAATTTTCTATACTAATAATTCTAGACCTACTTATTCCTAATACATTACAACATTTTTATATGTATTGTTTATTATGAATAATTATAATACCACTTGCAGCTTATCATGTCATTGTTTAGATACATAGAAATCATGGTTATATGTTATTTCTATTTTGAATGATGTCAATCATATGTGAAGTGTTCACTATTCCTACTCAATTTACATTTGAATTTATGTATTTTGATTATCAATTTTAATAACATTATTGAGCCAACCCTTTCTTTTCACCCATGAACTATTTTTACTTTGTGGCACATTGTTTTATGTTGTAATTGGATTACTAATTTAAATTTTATTTTTGAATTTCATAACCTAATTTATTTAAATCTTATACTATCCTTCAAGTGGTTTCTTCTATATTGTTTAAACTTTTCCTGCATTTGAAATCTCAAATTTATCCTTTAGATTGTAGACCCTTATTTTTGGTGACATTTTGGACACATAATAATCCTTTTCATATAACCTATATCCCCAAATGCCTCCTATATCCACACCTATTATATAGATGAATACTAGATATGATTACATTTACTTTGACTCGTATTCGATTTCAAGGCAATGAAACCTTTCAATTTCATATCTCAAAGCCATTTATTTTTATGGCACTGAACACATTACATGTGGAACATGGGAAATTATTATTTATACAAAACTTTTCTTATATTTTTATGTCTTTAAAATAAATTTATCTATGTGGGAAATAATTTGGATCCTGTGATTGATTGTTTAAAATGTACCCACTTTATACAATCAAAAATACCATTTATTTGATGACACTTGTCACTCAACTAGGCATATTCGAGGAACTTCCATTTGAAATGTGGAGGTGCCAGGACATTTATCTCGAAAAGAGTTTACACCGTTGATCTACATATATCAAATGATGTAGAATATTTAAAAAATTATTTACTAAAAGATACTTTGTAGATCACATATCTATACATGTAAACATCTTGATGTTTCTAAGGACACCTCAAAGCTTTCAATTTGAATTAATTTTAAGGGTAGTATTAAATTCAAAAACACATTCTTCATGTAATATGTTTTAGAATCATGAGTTAGATTAGACATTTAATGTAGGAAAAATGATTGTGTATTGTGAGAGTGATTAGTCCTCACACTCGCACTTCAATGTTTTCTCACATTTAAAACTTTTACTCACAAAAAGCTTCAATGACTTTGAGCTTGAATTTTCTTATAGGTCAAACTATGAGACTTTTTAAAGAAATGGCTCACAAATGTTCGTATTCATAGCTTGCACCTCCCAAGTACAAGTATTCAAATCCATAGATTTATAAATAATTTAATGAATAATGCAAAATATTTACAATTAATTAAAAATAAAACATACATCAAATCATGTATCCATAAGTATCTATAGTGGAAGCACTAAAATCCATAGATTTAGAAGCAATCCATTGCACCCAAAAATGTAAGCCAAAAATACACAAGAGAAAAGAGAAGGTAGTTTGAACAAAGGTATTCACATAAGATCGTCTATTTACCAAAAGATTCTAAATTTAGTAATAAATATCCTACATTCATTGTTACATACATAACTAGATTAAATAACAATATTCTTTTCACCAATGGCATGACCGTCAATTTCAAACAATTCACAAACATGCACTGGTTCTAGCCATATTCACCATGATTTATATAATTTTTTTCAAGAGAGTTCTTATAAATTTTCCTTGGTTGGTAAGAGTTAATTGTGAACCCATATTCCCCTACATCGATTGGACTATTTTTTTAATATGTATGAACACACACATCAATATTTAACAATATTTAGACACTTAATTTTAATATCAAACTAGTTATTTATTATTGTATTAGTGTTTTTTTGTATTTTAAATAGATAATTATCCTAGATTGTAAAATTTCATTGGTACATGTTATACTTATTCAAAATTTGACATCTTCCTCTCTACTTGTCCATATGTTCTTATTACATTGCCTTTTTCATGTTCTCTTCGCTTTATTTCTCTCCCCTAATTTTACTATGTTTCTAATACTTTTCATGTATATAGTTTGGATTTAGTCAATGACTAGATATGTATTATGTTTTTGAATCTCTTTTTGTGTGGGAACTTTGAATATTATTTTAGGTTTTTTGAGGTTTTTTCTTATTCTTTTTCGAGATACACACCAATAGGGTATTAATTTGAATTCAATAAGTGCTTAGATACGTAAGTGCTTTGTATATTTGAGAAGAGCTATAAAATAAATGTATTGTTGATTTGAGTAATAAATAGTTATCCACATATCAAAATCTTCATTTAAACATCTAATTAAGATCATCTATAATTTATTTATTACATTGATTATTATACTTAATGTTATAAGGGTTTAGACACCTACGTTACGATAGACTACTTGTAGAATTGTATTGTAATTCGAGTTCTAAGTAACAAAATCAATTCCATAAATCTATATAGTGAATTTAGGAAGATCCATAAAAAGATTATTGAAGATTAAAAATAGGAGACTATTTCTGAAATTAGATCATACATTTATTATATGTTTCTGAAAACATATTATATTTTTAATTTTTTAACAAAAGGCAAAAAATATATATATATATATTAAAACACCACGATAATAAAAGCAGTTTCATAGAAATTCGTGGCACACCAAATCTTGTTTTTGAGAAATGATAGAGTTTTCTTTTAATTTCTAAATTTTGACAATTTTTCTAAGATTACTTTTCCTCGTTGCTGCGGTTTGCCATGCACCAGTTATTTTCAACAATTGTGTTATAATTGTTTCAAATAAAATATGAGTCCTCAAACTACTCTCTTCAAATTGGTATGTTCTTAAAACCATTGCAATTAACAAGTTCCTTTATGTAACCAATAAACTCGAATTTTGTCGCTTCCATAGGTAGTCATTTTTAATTTTATTAGGCTAAACAAACACGTTCCGAGAACATGAACTTTTCGGTTGGTACATGGTATTTTTTTATAATTATTGAAAAGAAATATTGACTTTGTGTCAATGTTTTAAAATGTATATGTATTCAGAAAACTTAAATAAACAAATGATAATGTGTTAATTTTTAAATCGGATGTTCGTAAATTTAACCCTCGCCAACCTTGTTGACAGTTGTAGATCGGTAATCCAAACGAGTCTCGAAACTCAAACCATTTATAAACATACAGACATGTGTAAATAGAGATGGAACCATGTCGGTGATGGATTATAAAAATTCAGTGGCGTAAACAACACACAACTTTGACTTGCATCCGGCACCAGCATTTTCGTACCACTTTCCCTTCCTCAAATGGATCTGACAGGATTTCTTTCAGTTTAGAAATCAAGGTAGCGATATTAATGTATTTAGAGTCGTGGTGTTCTCGGGCAACATCAATCTGAGTCGTTTGCGGTGGTCTGCTTTGGGAGGTTTCAGTGTCTCAAAGAAATCTAAATTAGATGGATTCAGTCTCTGAAATAGGAGTTCCTTCGAATAGTAGCAGCGTTGTCATTCAAGTGGGGTTTGAAATTTTCATCAACGAAGAAGAAACAGCTGATTTGAGCTCCGCTTTGATCTTCCGCGTGCCCAAGCCACTGCGTGACTTCAACGACCACTTCTACAATCCGCATCTTGTTTCCATTGGTCCCTTTCATTATGGAAGGGCAGAGCTCTGCGGCATGGAGAAGTACAAATCTGAAGCAGTTCGAAGGATGGAGAAAAGAATCCAGAACAGAGATGCATATGTTACTATCAAGTCCATAGTCGAGGAGCTCGTCGTACAGAGTGATGGGGTTTTCAGGCAGTTTTACGGGGAAACATTTTTGTACAGTCCTATGCAACTAGCGTGGATGATCACAAGGGATGCCTGTTTTATTATAGAATTTCTCATTTCTTATATTAAAGACATTGGCGAAGCTAAATCTGCATACGAACTACTGAAGTTCCCTTCATCCAAGTATGATCCGATATTTGATATATATTTTCAAAATCCGACACGGGATAGACTTATGGATGATATTCTGCTATTTGAAAACCAAGTGCCTCTTTTCGTTTTGAAGCAACTCCTTGAATTCCAGATGGGCTCTGCCGAAGCCGCCAACGAAAAGTTGGACACCATAATGGATTATCTTGTGCTAAGCACCACCAGGCAACGAGTTTTTCAGTGGAGTGTTGGGTATCCTTGGCACGAATGTAGTCATGTTCTGGAAGTACTCTACCAAGGAATGGTCGGCAGACATCTCAATCTCTACGGGATTGAAGCAAGGGAATTGCCTCCTCCGTCTTCCACCTGCGGGTCGGTCTGTTTTAAGAATGCTGTTGATTGGATTACCATCATTTTTGGAAGCTGGTTTAAGCTGTGTTCAAATTGGATGATGAGTTTGTGCTTGACATTTCCAACTACGACTGGTGGTGCAACCGAGGTATTTTTTGTGAAACTACCGTCAGCTGTGGAACTAAATAATGCAGGAATGAAGCTCCACCCCGTGCTCTTCGCAGATCTTGGTAGCGAGAATGGTTATCCAGCCATCCAGTGGATAAGATTTGATGAGAAAACATCAACGCTGTACTTACCACAAGTCATTGTAACAACACAGTCGGAATCACTAATGAGAAACATTATTGCAATGGAAGTGAGCTCAAGTTCCAGGAGGCTACCAGACCGATGGCACAATTTGCCAAATTAATGGACGAACTGGTAGACAGCGAGGAGGACGTTGCTGTGCTGAGAGAGGCAGGGATAATTAAGAACGACATGGGAAGCAACAAAGAAGCCGCCCAAGTTTTCAACTCCCTCACTAAAGTGATTATCTATTCCATAGGGTGCAAGCCTATTGATGACGTCAGAATGGGGCTACACAAGTACACGAAAAGGAAGTACAAAATCCTTTGGAGCGAGTTTGTGACTGCATATTTTTCAAAGCCGTGGCTTGTTGCGGGTTCAATTGCCGCCACTCTGCTGCTTCTGATGACAGTGGTGCAAGTGTTGTGTTTGTTCTACAAATGCAGTCGTTAACCCCTCCGAAAAGATATCTAATTTCCTTTCCTAGTGTTTTTATTTTAGCTATTATAAGAGTTAATGACCCAGCAATCTGGTACATTTCTTAGTTTAATTGGTTGATGGGTTGTATAAATAAAAGGGTAGCCTGTCCCCTTTAACCTGGACACTATAACTAGTATTGTCTATTTTAACTTCAACTTCAACCTTTTTACTCATATGTAATAAACAAATTTTTTTATATCTCATTTGAAATGATTTTTACGATTTTCAATATACATGTTTGTTTGTTGAGTTGAACATTAATAACAATGGTTGAGTTAGTCAACCTACCACACTTCATACATATATAAGTTAAGGCTATAGGATAGCATTTTAGGGAGATTAGAGTCATATCTCAGCGAACCTATCAAGATACATATTCTTTAAGGAGATTTATTAGCTTATTTAAAATAACATTTATACACTTCATCATATCTTCATTTCATTTAATTTTGATATATTAAATGAGGGTTTTGGGTTCTCTAGCATAGCAAAGAAATCTAGTTCTCGAGGTGAATCTACAAATTCAAAATAAATTAATTCACAACATTCATAACTATTTTCAATAAAATAATTCATAAAAAAATATTATGGTGTGTTATACTTACATATACAAAAGTCAAAATGACATTATAAACTAAACTTATATAGATAGGTTACTTTAAAGTAAATACAATAAAAAAAAAGAATATTGATGATATGATTGAATGAAAAAAATTATAACCAAACAATTACAACCATTCAATAATATTGTCACCCATTAACACATTCACCACAAACAACCAAAATAATAATGTATCCGATCTACCACCCGCTTACTAAGTATCGATACCACAATAGCAAAAACATGACATGCTTTAGTTTAAGGGTCCCCTACATCATGATCAAAAAAACCTCCAACATAATACTCAACTCACACAACCACTACTAAAAGGGGCGTGTTTTGAGACAATAATAGAGACAATACTTGACCAAATTGTCTCAAATAGAGACAATAAAAAAGTTGTATATTGTCTCTATTATTGTCTCAAAGCAGGTGTCTCTAATATTGTCTCTAATTATTGTCTCTCCGGAGACAATATAGATTGATACAAATTTTGTCTCTTGAGAGACAATATCATTTTTGTCTCTCTAGAGACAATATCATTATTGTCTCCCTAGAGACAATACGAATACTAATTTTGTGTCTCTCTAGAGACAATACTAATTTCAATTTTTATTGTCTCTCTAGAGAAGATACAAATTCAAAGAATGAAAAATATGAATTTCAAGAATAAATAACAACCAAATATCATATAGTGCAATCAACAACTACATATCGTCTATGATGTCAGAGTGGGCTGGTAATTAATATTATAAATTAAGAACAGTTTGATTTGAATCTTGTGCCCAACAAATGGGTCCACAAACATTTTATTACTATCAAATAAGATAAAATACAAAAGAGCGTCTAATTTCAGTTAGCCCTTGAAATACAATGATAAACTACAAAAGGGTGCCTAAATGGCTCTAACCCTTGACATACAATATTAACACATTCTCTCCACCACCAATTTCAAGCGATGCGTCTCCTTCCCTTGTGCTACTTTGAGGTTCTTTTTATTAACTTTTATTTTGAGCAATTGTCTCTCCACCGACAGTTGTCATCTTCATGTTCTTCGCTTTGATTTTCTCAACTTTGATACAATTCTCTATCGCCGCTAAGAAATGCGTGAAGGTGCATTGGATTCGAGATATTAAGAAAAACATATTTTACTCTAGTTCTACCAAAAGTATTCACAAATTACATTTAAACCAGGACAATAATTAAAACCTTGCACAAAACTAATAAGCTAAGTTGCACACTCATATACCTATATGATAAAATCCATGTTTTGCTTTGCCATTCCCAACACATAAATATCCAGGTGATCATCTCAGATCGCCATCCAAGAATTTTTTTCTTTGTTGATAGACCTTGCGGAAAAACGTTGAGTCTATATATTAAAATGGCTTAAATAAAATGTGAATTGGGGTCAATATTGCTCTGATATTAACCCTTATGTTCACATCCAAGTTGAATCCAAACAACACATTAAAAAATTAAGGGAAACCAAAAATAATTGTACATAATAAAATTCACCTATAAGTTTTTAAAAATGTTAAGATGTCATGGAAGTAAAAAAACTCAGGAAAAGAAGAAAATTACTAGTTTTTGTTCAGAAAGCCAATCTCCAACAAATTGTAAACTTGAAAGTGCTATGCTATGTGAAGACATTCATAACAGAAAAACCTTCCATAAACCAAGTTAGCATCCCCCAAGACATAAAAAAAGCTATGGAAATAACTTCAAATTGAACACGAACATGGATTATTTGTGCCATGAACCTTGGAGGTCCTTCGAGAAATAGTGGCAAGTGAACAATCTGCAATAAGTTGTACTTGTTAAATCAGGAAAAAAATATATACAACAAATGATGAGTGTCATGGATTGCAATTTTTCAAATTATTCAAAATGGAAAAGAAAGGTGACCTCCACTAGATCGACATCCTTTGATGTAACTGAAAAATGACCCTTTTTTTGTACTACACCTGCCTTAGATTTGTCCTCTTGGTAATCCTTAAAACATGCAAGGAAACTACTATTAGGAAATGATTCAAGTAAATTTAATCTATCTCAATTGTTGTCTAATACCCTCATACATAAGAAATGATTCAAGTAAATGTAATATATCTCAACTACTATCTAATACACTCATACCCTCATACATAATCTATGCGAGGAAAACTGAATAAAAGTTTGACAATTACCAAACAATTCAAATCAAATAGAACACAAGAGAAAACATAAGCTTCATAGCACACCTTCTGATGATCTTAATGGTGTCAAAAACTATTGGCAAATGCACGAGTAGGTAAAAGCAATGGGGTACTATAAATAGGGTCCTTACGTATATCTTGTTTAAATGGCCCCCCTGTGGCCCATTCTTCTCCTATTTGAAAACAACATGAGCAATTATGAATCTATTTAATCATTCTTCTCTATTTGAAAACAATAATGGATCCAATTATGAATCTATTTAATCATAAAATTTTGAGCATTGTCTTATTGAACTAATTTATGAGAAACACTCCTGTAGATATTTCTAACTTTGAAATTAGTTTTTGCTTAGTGTGTGTTTGGCCTTATCTAGCCAGCACATGCCTATTTATTTCTTACTTTCAAAACAACTTAAATTAATAGAGTGCTAAACAGAGGACAAATTTCAAAGACCTTATCAAGGAAAGGTAAAAAGCAGCCAATACCCAAGTCTCAAATCAAAACTACTAACCTATTTGCTGCTCTTTCCAATATGGAAACTGAAATAAAAGTCATAGATAGTCAAGGAGCTAGCGAAAAAAACTACGAAAAATGTTATCAAAACTAGTCCAAAATGTAGAGGACAACCGAAGACTTAAATAAAGCAAACATCTTTGGAATTCCTCAAATTCACTTCCATAGGTGAAACTTCAAAGGAAATTATTCAGTAATGTTGGCAAATTATCCTATCTCAGAAAAGATAAGGTATTTGCAATAAGACTCAAAACTTAAGTCTATACTCTATTATAAGGAGGTTCCCTTTAATATTTACATTTAATTACATTTGAAATTTATTAGCTTAGCTTCTAGATAAACATAGAAACCACCTATCAGTTGTGCCTCTCGTTTCAATCAGATAAGCTCTTGTTCCTAATTTTTGTTACTCATTTCAAGAATCATTAACACAATAAATACAGTGTTAAATTAATACCAAATATGTAACAAAAATTCACCATAAATTTACCAAATTACATAATTCAATCCTAGATGGCATATTCTTATATCACTCATACATCAAGTAATTTACTACCTGGTCCATGTACTCCTTCGACATATTGCTCATCCCTCTTGAAAATCAATTGGTGATTTTTGGCATTTTTTGTTTTTGTAGTTTCCAACTCCTGTTTCCTTTTCTTCTCCCATTCTTCACTTCTTTTTCTCTTCTTTAGGACCGACTCTAGGGAAGTAAATTTACATCCTCCTTACCCATATCTTGACAAAACCTTTCAAATTTCCCGAGCCTTATAAATCTATACTTGACAAAACCCACACTTTCCTATGATGAGGCAATTTGGCAAAACATGGATAATTAATAATCAACAATCAATAAAAAAAAATTCATTTCTTTTCAGGAAAGTAAAACAAATTTGATTAATACTAATTAATTAATTAACTAGAAAACATGTTACACTGAAGATGATGGAAAAATATGGCACAATAAGAAAGAAAAAAATAGTGAAGAAATTAGATTAAAAAGAATAGCTTCTCTTCTAGTTCTTCCAAAGTGTCTTCTAGAATCTCTCAAGAGTTAAGCTTACAATTTTCCCATATGTTAAACTACAAGTACTCAAATACATTCCCAATGAAAATGAAGGAATCTCATACAAAATGATAACTACTTAGAAAGGTCTCCAAAATGCGGGAGGTATAGGGTTTTAGTTGTCTACTATGATGTTTTAGTATTGAAATTATGTACTTTCTAAATAAATTTTTCCCTAGTTGGTAGTATAGAAATAAAAATACAACACATTATGGTGTCAAAACTATTTTGATTAGCAGGAGCACTCACCTTCAACCCTTCTGGAGAAATTTAATCCAACGATAACCCACCAGCTTGTGCAATGTTAGATGCAGCATTGAATAAAGTACACATGACACGATTGAAATCATTTGCAATAAGAAATCCATCAGAGAATCGAAGTTCATTAGAGCAACGTCCACCCAAAAAAACACTTGAAAGCCAACATATTTCAAGAATGATGAATTCTTTATAAAGAAGCTACAACACAATTTATAACACTACTAATTTTATAATTTTATTCATCAAAAGTTGAAAAAATAAATGAAATACACCTTACACAGTTAAACCGTTATTACACTATGATAAATATTACAAGCACCACCATGTCATAGTAGACTAAAGATCTGAGGTAAAGATAATGACCATGAATTAAATGCCAAAGAAAAACCAAATACATAAAGAAGATCCATGTTCAAGCTTACGTGCGCTTTAAATTTTACACAAAAGATGGCATATTTTTTTAGTCCCAATAAATAAGTTGCTATCTACTTTCTCTCGAGGTATTATCTCGATGCATTCAATGCTTGTCAAAGTTTTGGTGACATCTTCTATACACAACTTCTTGGATTTCCCAGTGGACACATGAGAAAATGTGGAACTACCTTATTTAATCAATTTTACTTTTTGTTATCATGTCATTAAATCATTAAAACCACCAACAAATACCTACGAACTCATGAGGATAGATGAATATCCGGCTCCTAAACAGAAACAAAATGTCCCAAGAAATTTGTTATAGTTCACTAGAAATCCGTTACTTTTTGTTCCGTAAATGGAAATTATATTTTACTTCAATGAATATAAGGGTTACATCAATCTACAATATTATAAGGAAGATATCTCCCTAAAAATTCATGAAAGCTAACTATAACGACCCATTAATTCACACACGAACAACACAAGATAATTTTTTTTTTGACTTGCTTGACACATAACATGACACATCATGTCGATACAACTAACACACCATGTGCTAGGATAGATGAATATCGGCTCCTAAACAAACAAAATGTCCCAAGAAATGAACAACTTGATACAAGGATGGCCATAAAGGCCATAAAGGCAGCACGGAAACATTCACACCTTTCAAGGATAATTTACTTTTCTTTTAGACATGACAACATAGAAGTCCAACCACAAAACACACTTACAGTTAGGGCCAACCACAATGAGA
This sequence comes from Taxus wallichiana var. yunnanensis, assembly GCA_018340775.1. Taxonomy (NCBI): domain Eukaryota; kingdom Viridiplantae; phylum Streptophyta; class Pinopsida; order Cupressales; family Taxaceae; genus Taxus; species Taxus wallichiana. Next base: position 270,396,738 of record CM031241.1, read on the forward strand.
TATTCTTGAGGGTTATTTATTTTAATAAGACATCTTGCAATTCTTAGCTTACATTTTCAAGGAGACTCAAGATATGATTCATACAATTCATCTTACCAAGCTAAGTTTATTCCTTTTTCACTGAGTAATTAACTTTAAATCTTCTCTATTATGACATTTATTTGTTTAATTCAATTATTTAATAAAGGAGGTAATTTAATTCCACAAGGCCATCTATCCTCACTTATGCTACTAAAACTCACTCATAACCTTATTACAATATGGATTCGCTTTCAACATACTCAAGAGAAAGATTACCAAGCACCTAAAAAAAAAAACGGTTAGAGGAAGAAGGTCGAGTTGAATTCATCTTTATGACCTCATTAGTTATTAACCCGGTTTTTATTGAAGCTTGAGGATTTATCGAAAATTATTAAATATTTTACTTAGGCTTCACTACTAGATGATTTTTACGAAAGAAAACAATTTACCTTTCAAATGGTTGAGAGACAGTTGCGTGGTTTCAAACCGATTCCTCCTACTTATTAAATCTTATTATCTTATATCAACTAACAATTTGTTTCACCTTAGGATCATTCTAAGAATTCACCATAAAAAGGATAATGTTCGCTAGTGTAGCTAGGGATATCAAGTTATAAAATTTTTTTTTTACTTCACAAAGGATGGTTTCATTTTGATCACTCATGGAATTATTTGATTTCAAATAGATCACCTCTACATTTATTTGTTGAATATAAAATTATTATTTTTGTTTAGCTTCTTTAAGGGTTAACCGACCCATTTTACTTTACTTATAAAATATTGTCACTAAGTCTTAGAAAGATTTAACTTGACAATTTATTCTCAAGATCAAAGTTTTACAATACTCATATCAATGTAAAGATTGAATACCATTTCTCACAAAGGTAAGTTACCAGTTTACCTACAGAAGGACAAGACAACATCATCATGCAATTTCAGAACAACCCAAGGCAAGAGGTCTTCTAAACTCCTTTGCAAGCACTATTACAAAATTTACCTCACATTGGACATTTTTACAAGGAACTTCATAAATTGCACTGATGAAACCTTTACAACTCTTTCCTTTAATCTACTCGCATAATCCATCTGCACAAATACTAGCTAGAATCAGTTCGTGAGAACTGAGCATGTTAAGGCTACACATTGCAACAGTAAGCTAACATTTAACAATATCAAGAAAGGAATGTTCTAATTCAAAAATGGATTAAAACACAACCCACAACTCCAAAATTATTCGCATGAGAAAGAAATCTAAACCATCCAACAAGGAGAAAGTCAAAATACCAGTAAGAACAAAATCACATAAATCAAGGCAAGACCTTATGGGTTAGGAACAAGAAAGTCAAGAGTGTTGATATTTCCTTCATGTAATCCTATGGATTACGTGATTTGAAATCCAATACTCAATCCATCCATCTAAAGAGGTCCAAGAGAAGACAAAACATACTAATTATGATCGTAGGCACAAACAAAATGACGTTATCCAAATCTCCTAGGGGGAGGCTTCATAGTAATAAGGGTTCGACGCCCTTAAAAGAAAAACAACTATAGTTTCAGTTTTAACCAAGGAGTTTTACCACTACCTTCTTATAGGATTTCTTAAACGTAGGACTAGTTAACAAAACAAATCCACTCTTCCAAAAGCGTACAAAATGAGACACAAAAAGGGCCATTATTCTACCAACAAACCTTATCCTAATCGTCAACTTCTCTACATAATATAAGGGAAGGCTAAACCCAAAAGTCGTTAATAATTTTTATATATTTCCGACAATGTCAATAAGTATTTTAAAATAAAAATAAAAATTGATTTCCTTAACAAAGCCACAAAATGGGACTTTTAGTAACCAAGTTCGAAGAATAAGATATTCGAGTTCGAAAACAAAGGGATTCGATACACGGTGGGTAATACACCAACGATGCCCCAGACTCAAAAGACCTTACCACGAGTGCAAGCACAAAAATAAGAACCAACACACATATCCATCAGGAAGGTTACGCAGTGTAGTCAGGCCTAGAAGTTCTATGAGCTCCTTGCCAATGGTATAGAAGATGGAAATTTTACCCGATCCATGTGGGCTTATCAAGGAAATGTCTAGAAAATATCAAACAGATGAATATAATAGCCACCTATTATATTATCACTGTAATCAGCTGTCATCTAACAGGAAACGAGTTCACGAGTCCAATACCATGGATTCACCTACAACTTTTGTTTCAGTCCAGCTATTAATAGCTTGCTCGCGACCCTTAATAAAAATTGTAGAGATTTCATTCAATTAAACTTACAATGTTTCCCCCTTACTTTAATCAAACAAGAGTTTGAACCAGGAAGTAGGTATAGTAATTCTCTCAACACGTAGAGGCCAAAATAGATGTCAGGTTATTCATCCTCTAGAACTGGGTACAAAAGTCAACCATGTACAGTTCTAAAGCAAAACCCTAATGCCATTTTCTAATTAAACAAAAAGTAAGGAATGCCCACAGGCTTAAACAAGTTTTAGAACACAATGTCACTATTAATGTACCTTTTAGCAAAATAGGAGAGCCCTAAACAGGAAATACGTATTTATTCAACCAAATAGAGATATGAAGGCTTAACCTTCCATATAGTAAGCCTTCAATTATAAATACCATCATAGAATTCTTTTAAAAGAGAGTCATATAAGCAAACGAAACTCTATAATGTTTCCTTCCCTACGAACTAGACTGCATCACTCAATATTGCAGTAGCCCATTTAGACAAATATGAAATAGAGTAAGCTATAAGAGAGGAAAAGAACATTCCAAGCAAAACCAACTGAAATTGGAACGAGATTTAAAGGAACAACCAACACAATCAGGAAGCAATATAAACAACCACGAAAACATTTTGTCTAGGCGCCATTCAAGAGGAAAGAATATTCATTTCAAGATACTGAAAGAAGGTAGAAAACTATTACAAGGAGTAGATTTAACATGCCTGATTAGAATTCTTCCAATCCAACAAGCACGTCGACCAGGGCTCGGGCAACAGCAACACAACCTACGCAACTTCTCTTCCTCAGCCTACTGAAGGTCCAAACTCTATTAATGGCCATGCTCTTGACTTCATAAAATCAATTGTATAGTCCGAAATGTGCATCTCTGCCCATAGTTCGGTCGGGTCACATTGACACCCGATTATCATTCCCTCATTGATCTTCTAGCGACACCCTATCTCCTCTTCCCAAAGATTGTTGCCATGCATCCCTGGGTTTCTCAGAAGTAGATCCAAAATCCTCCGAACACCGCTCCAAATTAGCCCTAGAACTTCTGTAGGCCCCATTTTTGGCAATTGAACTTGATCCTTCGTCATTCATCCAAACACCTCCACCATCTCCATATGCATCTGATTGTTTCTGATTTGGACCTCCTAACCTTGGTGCTCTCATATTAGGAGCAGCCCTAGTCTGAGACGAAGCAAAAGAAGATGGCTTTATAACCAAAAAAATATCTTGGTACAGACTCCATATCCATAAAATAGTCCCTAGACTTAGCATCCTCAATTAAGGCTGACCAGTCACTAGATTGCTTCAATGCAGCTACTTTGCCCTTAACCCAAAGTGCTCTGCGAGCTCGTGCTAGTGCCACATTCATGCGAATATCAGCTACAAATCCAACCCCATGATTTGAAGCTCGGACACAAGACATAATGATTACATCACGCTCCTGGCTCTGAAAGGCATCTACCGTAATGATATATAAACCTTTTCCTTCATCAGATTTGAGGACAACATCAAACTCTCGGTGCAAACATTTCAGCTGTAGCTTGTAAGGTGTGATAATTCCAACAGAAACCTTTATGCCTACCAACTTAGTGACTTGTTGAAGAAGCTCATATAATTGCAAAGCAAATTGTGCTTCATGAATATTCTGATATGAAACAGATCCACGCCTATGAGATTCTCTTCCATGAGTTACATCGTAAAACAAGTAAGGTCTCAATAGAGAATCTTTGCAATAATTTTCATCAGGTCTCCTGGTAACACTCTCACTGTCACATAGTCAATTTTGATAAAATATCTTGAAGGAGAATCTCGAATTTGAGGATGCATTCGATACTGAACAGATAACAACATAGTTGGACATCCTGCTTGTTGGAAGCACTCAAAAGGCTTCAACTAAACTAGCAACATTCCTGCCACCGGCTAAGCCTCTACGTTACAGTGTCAAGTTGCTAAGGCTCTCCGACCAGAACACACCTCGCAACACCCAATGAAAGTGGAGGTAACACGCCTCGTGACACTAGCTTGAAGCTTCATCTAAAACCACCATATCAAACCCAACAGGCGAGGGTAGGATAGCAAGGAAGGGGAAACGCAGCCAAAAAAAATCCCTTCACCACACAACTCACGTGGCCAGTAAAAAATCCAGAGCAGGTAAAAGATAAACACAGGGAAGATCAATGATAAAATCTGATTTGAAAGCTAAGAGGCTAGTGTCAGAGAAAAATAATTGCAGGCTGTAGCAGGTAAAAAGGAGTACAAAAAGTCCTGCACAATCACCAACCATCCACGCAGCTAACAAGAAGAAAATTTGGGAAAGATTTGCTGGAACATCTAAAATTAAAGTATGCGGCCCACTACAAAAAAGAATTAAAAAAAAACAGTCTCCCACTATCTCACACCAAACAAGAAATTAAAATTCATTAAGGAAGTGACAAGATATGCCTCCCATCCACCAGCTAACCATGGCACAAGGATGATACATTTTATTTTATTTTATTTTCTAACACAAAAAGGTTCCATAGCTAGGTATCTTTTAATAATTACATCTAAAAGTAACTTGTAAATATTTTAATATTCCAATAGAACTCTTTTTAACAAAAACGGCATCAAGCATTCCATAGATCGAAGGCATGATAAACAGACGAAAAAGAAGAAGAAAGGGTGCTAAAAAAATAACTTTGCAAATAGGGTAGAAGTCACCTAATGATAGAAAAGGGAGCTCAATTCAGCATTCAATGACACGCAACAGGACAAGGACGTAACAGTGAAAGTTGATGCCAAACAGGGGCATTACATTCTCCTCCCCTTAAGAAAGCATCGTCCTCGATGCGACATTACACAGAGGAAAAGAAATGGTACGCAACAAGGGATAGATAAAGAAGAAAACACACCCTATGGTTTAAAATTTTAGTCGATTAAAGCACGGCCACAGGGTAGCCTTAGGAACATTTGGTAGAAATTTTAACTTTCAAGGTTCTGTGAAGATTGGCAGTTCCCTCTTATTTATTATTTCATTAGTTCCTTTCCATTAGCATTATTCTTCATTCAAGTCCTTTAAAATTTCATTGTTGTAGAATTTTAATTTATTCATTCTTGTGGATGCCCAATCATGAACTACGGTCACAACGCCCTACCAGGGGTCAAACAAGACGCTACAATTTCACAAACACACAAGTATATACTTCATGATTGTATTACACCACAAAAGGTTACTCAAATACGGAATGGAATAGGCACAGTCCACATAACATAGTACTCGTCACACATCTATGACTGACATATTAAATACTCGAACAAAAGAGTACTACAATCCACCAGACATTTCCTCAATTTGCATCGATGAAACAAATTCACATAACACCAAACAAATGCTACAGGTACATAGTGTCCACAAGGGAATCAATGACATATCCACAACATCACAACACATATCCATCTGACATGAGTAACACATACATCAAAAGACCACTACCAAAACATCACAATAACTCAACATATATCCCGAAACATCAACCATACACACAAATATCATATGCCTCCCTCAAACTCTTATGCCTCCCTCAAGTCTCTTATGCCTCCCTCAAACTCTTATGCCTCCCTCAAGTCTCTTATGCCTCCCTCAAACTCTTATGCCTCCCTCAAACTCTTATGCCTCCCTCAAGTCTCTTATGCCTCCCTCAAGGAGGCCGGTTGACCCTATGGCCCAAGACACATAGAGTTTGAACACTCCTAACCCAAGTGACATAATAACACGTGGTTCAACAACCCGCTAGTTATATGTAACTCCTTGGGGTGTACCCCCATACAATGAAGTGGGTCCATAGGTCCAACCATTCCATGGTGCATCCCATGACCCTATTCCACACATCATGACAATAGAACCAGCACAACAATCCAATCTAAGTGCCAAGTGGCAAAGTACAAGCCTTGGGCAAGGCGGTAAAAATTCCAAATTTAAAAGAAGACCCAAAATCAAGTAAAATAAATGGCCAAATAGCCATAGTTAGTATCAAAATCCACATGTTAGTGCCACAACCAAGGAAATGCCCAAAATTGTAAAGCATGGCAATCAAGAAAAGATGTTGGTCCTTACTAAAATAAATTAAAAAGCTCAATTTACGAATAAAATCAACTTATAATAATGTCACATTACGATAACCGTGTGGCCTTATCTAGCCACCAAAGGGGTACTCAACGAGTTGCTAGCACTTCGGAACATCGAGCCTCACTTCGCAAAAATATATATCAATAATACAACTGTCATCATCTCATCTGAATCATCCCACCACCACTTTACAAGGCTCAAATAGTCAAAGTCATAGTCATAGACAACTATATCTACAAGTCACCATCTACTCGGTTGTCATACACAATATATATGACACCCATAGGGAGAGAGTGTCAACATACCAATCAAACGAAAGTGGGTTTTATCTACTAAGGCTCCACTTCCTATTTTGGCTCGAGTTATTGACCCATGGTACACCATTCCTCACTCTCAACATACACTTCTACCGATTTCCCTCGGGTCGGTTAGTGTAAGGTTCACAACATAACATGTAACTACATCACTAACACAATGGTGGTACACACATACTACCATAGATCACAATCATGGTATTATACAGGTAGACCACAATCATACATCCACAGTGTAACACATCACTTTACCACATTCTGCACCCAAAGTGCAATCACATACGATAGGGTTCATACACTCACCGTATGACCCCAAATCACACATGAATAATTACATATTTGCACACAATCATACATATGATGAACATAATACATCACAACATAACATCCATTTGCTACATATCAAGGTGGTACACACATTTCTTCAAAACATGGTAAAAACATCATGATACAACTCATTTCTTTTAACATCAATCTAGTCATACAACACATTGATACACCTACATATCACAATATGTCACAATGTTCCAACACTCCATCATCCACATTAGAATTCTTTTCACACATCACAAACAACAATTCACACGTGAACTCTTCATAGAATCCACAAGAAGGAGAGAGAATACTCCCATCCCCAACACATCAATATGATAACAAATACGCATTGAGTGACATACACATCACGTGCGTTCACAATATCACAATTACGACAATAATCACATCACGCTTATACCACATTACTCTTCCAATATAAATCATCATCATGCAATACCATCATCTCCATGAAACAATATCATGTAACACCATCACCATCATGTAACATCACCATACAACACCAATCCGGCCCATAGGTTCGAGAGCATGAACCTATGCTCTGATACCAAGTGTAACGACCCATTAATTCACACACAAACAACACAGGATAATTTTTTTTTGACTTGCTTGACACATAACATGACACAACATGTCGTCACCAAGGATACAACTAACACTGTGAACAACTTGATACAAGGATGGCCATAAAGGCAGCACGGAAACATTCACACCTTTCAAGGACAATTTACTTTTCTTTTAGACATGACAACATAGAAGTCCAACCACAAAACACACTTACAGTTAGGGCCAACCACAATGAGATATTCTTGAGGGTTATTTATTTTAATAAGACATCTTGCAATTCTTAGCTTACGTTTTCAAGGAGACTCAAGATATGATTCATACAATTCATCTTACCAAGCTAAGTTTATTCCTTTTTCACTGAGTAATTAACTTTAAATCTTCTCTATTATGACATTTATTTGTTTAATTCAATTATTTAATAAAGGAGGTAATTTAATTCCACAAGGCCATCTATCCTCACTTATGCTACTAAAACTCGCTCATAACCTTATTACAATATGGATTCACTTTCAACATACTCAAGAGAAAGATTACCAAGCACCTAAAAAAAAGGTTAGAGGAAGAAGGTTGAGTTGAATTCATCTTTATGACCTCATTAGTTATTAACCCGGTTTTTATTGAAGCTTGAGGATTTATCGAAAATTATTAAATATTTTACTTAGGCTTCACTGGATGATTTTTACAAAAGAAAACAATTTACCTTTCAAATGGTTGAGAGACAGATTGCGTGGTTTCGAAACCGATTCCTCCTACTTATTAAATCTTATTATCTTATATCAACTAACAATTTGTTTCACCTTAGGATCATTCTAAGAATTCACCATAAAAAGGATAATGTTCGCTAGTGTAGCTAGGGATATCAAGTTATAAAATTTTTACTTCACAAAGGATGGTTTCATTTTGATCACTCATGGAATTATTTGATTTCAAATAGATCACCTCTACATTTATTTGTTGAATATAAAATTATTATTTTTGTTTAGCTTCTTTAAGGGTTAACCGACCCATTTTACTTTACTTATAATATATTGTCACTCAGTCTTAGAAAGATTTAACTTGACAATTTATTCTCAAGATCAAAGTTTTACAATACTCATATCAATGTAAAGATTGAATACCATTTCTCACAAAGGTAAGTTACCAGTTTACCTACAGAAGGACAAGACAACATCATCACGCAATTTCAACAACCCAAGGCAAGAGGTCTTCTAAACTCCTTTGCAAGCACTATTACAAAATTTACCTCACATTGGACATTTTTACAAGGAACTTCATAAATTGCACTGATGAAACCTTTACAACTCTTTCCTTTAATCTACTCGCATAATCCATCTGCACAAATACTAGCTAGAATCGTTTCATGAGAACTCGAGCATGTTAAGGCTACACATTACAACAAAGAAGCTAACATTTAACAATATCAAGAAAGGAATGTTCTAATTCAAAAATGGATTAAAACACAACCCACAACTCCAAAATTATTCGCATGAGAAAGAAATCTAAACCATCCAACAAGGAGAAAGTCAAAATACCAGTAAGAACAAAATCACATAAATCAAGGCAAGACCTTATGGGTTAGGAACAAGAAAGTCAAGAGTGTTGATATTTCCTTCATGTAATCCTATGGATTACGTGATTGGAATCCAATACTCAATCCATCCATCTAAAGAGGTCCAAGAGAAGACAAAACATACTAATTATGATCGTAGGCGCGAAACAAAATGACGTTATCCAAATCTCCCAGGGGGAGGCTTCATAGTAATAAGGGTTCGACGCCCTTAAAAGAAAAACAACTATAGTTTCAGTTTTAACCAAGGAGTTTTACCACTACCTTCTTATAGGATTTCTTAAACGTAGGACTAGTTAACAAAACAAATCCACTCTTCCAAAAGCATACAAATGAGACACAAAAAGGGCCATTATTCTACCAACAAACCTTATCCTAATCATCAACTTCTCTACATAATATAAGGGAAGGCTAAACCCAAAAGTCGTTAATAATTTTTATATATTTCCAACAATGTCAATAAGTATTTTAAAATAAAAATAAAAATTGATTTCCTTAACAAAGCCACAAAATGGGACTTTTAGTAACCAAGTTTGAAGAATAAGATATTCGAGTTCAAAACAAAGGGATTCGATACACGGTGGGTAATACACCAGCGATGCCCCAGACTCAAAAGACCTTACCACGAGTGCAAGCACAAAAATAAGAACCAACACACATATCCATCAGGAAGGTTACGCAGTGCAGTCAGGCCTAGAAGTTCTATGAGCTCCTTGCCAATGGTATAGAAGATGGAAATTTTACCCGATCCATGTGGGCTTATCAAGGAAATGTCTAGCAAATATCAAACAGATGAATATAATAGCCACCTATTATATTATCACTGTAATCAGCTGTCATCTAACAGGAAACGAGTTCACGAGTCCAATACCATGGATTCACCTACAACTTTTGTTTCAGTCCAGCTATTAATAGCTTGCTTGCGACCCTTAATAAAAATTGTAGAGATTTCATTCAATTAAACTTACAATGTTTCCCCTTACTTTAATCAAACAAGAGTTTGAACCAGATAGTAGGTATAGTAATTCTCTCAACACGTAGAGGCCAAAATAGATGTCAGGTTATTCATCCTCTAGAACTGGGTACAAAAGTCAACCATGTACAGTTCTAAAGCAAAACCCTAATGCCATTTTCTAATTAAACAAAAAGTAAGGAATGCCCACAGGCTTAAACAAGTTTTAGAACACAATGTCACTATTAATGTACCTTTTAGCAAAACAGGAGAGCCCTAAACAGAAATACGTATTTATTCAACCAAATAGAGATATGAAGGCTTAACCTTCCATATAGTAAGCCTTCAATTATAAATACCATCACAAAATTCTTTTAAAAGAGAGTCATATAAGCAAATGAAACTCTATAATGTTTCCTTCCCTATGAACTAGACTGCATCACTCAATATTGCAGTAGCCCATTTAGACAAATATGAAATAGAGTAAGCTATAAGAGAGGAAAAGAACATTCCAAGCAAAACCAACGAAATTGGAACGAGATTTAAAGGAACAACCAACACAATCAGGAAGTGATATAAACAACCACGAAAACATTTTGTCTAGGCGCCATTCAAGAGGAAAGAATATTCATTTCAAGATACTGAAAGAAGGTAGAAAACTATTACAAGGAGTAGATTTAACATGCCTGATTAGAATTCTTCCAATCCAACAAGCACGTCGACCAGGGCTCGGGCAACAACAACACAACCTGCACAACTTCTCTTCCTCAGCCTGCTGAAGGTCCAAACTCTGTTAACGGCCATGCTCTTGACTTCATAAAATCAATTGTATAGTCCGAAATGTGCATCTCTGCCCATAGTTCGGTCGGGTCGCATTGACACCCGATTATCATTCCCTCGCTGATCTTCTGGCGACACCCTATCTCCTCTTCCCAAAGATTGTTGCCATGCATCCCTGGGTTTCTCAGAAGTAGATCCAAAATCCTCCGAACACCGCTCCAAATTAGCCCTAGAACTTCTGTAGGCCCCATTTTTGGCAATTGAACTTGATCCTTCATCATTCATCCAAACACCTCCACCATCTCCATATGCATCTGATTGTTTCTGATTTGGACCTCCTAACCTTGGTGCTCTCATATTAGGAGCAGCCCTAGTCTGAGACGAAGCAAAAGAAGATGGCTTTATAACCAAAAAAATCTCTTGGTACAGACTCCATATCCATAAAACAGTCCCTAGACTTAGCATCCTCAATTAAGGCTGACCAGTCACTAGATTGCTTCAATGCAGCTGCTTTGCCCTTAACCCAAAGTGCTCTGCGAGCTCGTGCTAGTGCCACATTCATGCGGCGAATATCAGCTACAAAGCCAACCCCATGATTTGAAGCTTGGACACAAGACATAATGATTACATCACGCTCCTGGCTCTGAAAGGCATCTACCATAATGATATATAAACCTTTTCCTTCATCAGATTTGAGGACAACATCAAACTCTCGGTGCAAACATTTCAGCTGTAGCTTGTAAGGTGTGATAATTCCAACAAAACCTTTATGCCTGCCAACTTAGTGACTCGTTGAAGAAGCTCATATAATTGCAAAGCAAATTGTGCTTCATGAATATTCTAATATGAAACATATCCACACCTATGAGATTCTCTTCCATGAGTTACATCGTAAAACAAGTAAGGTCTCAATAGAGAATCTTTGCAATAATTTTCATCAGGTCTCCTGGTAACACTCTCACTATCACATAGTCGATTTTGATAAAATATCTTGAAGGAGAATCTCAAATTTGAGGATGCATTCGATACTAAATAGATAACAACATAGTTGGACATCCTGCTTGTTGGAAGTGCTCAAAAAGGCTTCAACTAAACTGCAACATGCCTGCCGCCTGGCTAAGCCCTGTTGCAGGCTGTTGCTGAGGCTCTCTGACCAGAACACACCTCGCAGCACCCAATGAAAGTGGAGGTAACACGCCTGTGACACTAGCTTGAAGCTTCATCTAAAACCGCCATATCAAACCCAACAGAAATGGTAGGATAGCAAGGAAGGGGAAACGCAGCCAAGCAAGCAAAAAAAATCCCTTCACCACACAACTTACGCGGCTAGTAACAAAGCCAGAGCAAGTAAAATATAAACACAGGGAAGATCAATGATAAAATCTGATTTGAAAGCTAAGCGGCCAGCGTCGAGAAAAAATAATTACAGTCAGCACGTAAAAAGGAGTACAAAAAGTCTGCGCGCAATCATCAACCAACCACACAACTAACAAGAATAAAATCTGGGAAAGATTTGCTGGAACATCTAAAATTAAAGTATGCGGCCCACTACCAAAAAGAATTAAAAAAAAAAAAAGTCTCCCATTGTCTCATGCCAAACAAGAAATTAAAATTCATTAAGGAAGTGACAAGATATGCCTCCCATCCGCCAGCTAACCATGGCACAAGGATGATAAATTTTATTTTATTTTATTTTCTAACACAAAAAGGTTCCACAGCTAGGTATCTTTTAATAATTACATCTAAAAGTAACTTGTAAATATTTTAATATTCCAATAGAACTCTTTTTAACAAATGACATTAAGCATTCCATAGATCGAAGGCACGACAGACGAAAGAAGAAGAAAGGGTGCTAAAAAAATAACTTCGCAAATAGGGTAAAAGTCACCTAACGATAGAAAAGGGAGCTCAATTCAGCATTCAATGACACGCAACAGGACAAGGACGTAACAGCGAAAGTCGATGCCGAACAGGGCATTACACTAACATTTGAGCTAGTGCCATAGGAGCCATTGATTCAACATCTTTACTAAAACATTTATATTTACTTATGGCAAGTAGAGCTAGATCCTTCTTGAAAAGCCTCATCTCCCCAAAGATGATATGGGAATGGTCCTCATGAAAAGTAGCCTTACATCTTAATGTCACATGAATCCAACGAACACGTAGTTATAGAGGGTTAATGCTTTAGTAGTCGGTCCTTCCTCATATAATCTAGTCTTTTTCTTTCACCGAGACTCCACTTGTATGGAATATGACAAAGGTAACGAAGTAGACCTCTTTGAACCCATTGACCTCTCTCAACCTATACGCTTAGCAAATACTAAATAGTAGAAAAAATGTGTTTTCCCAACGAATACATTAGTTATTAAGGGTCAACACTTTACAGTAGGCTATTTCCTCATCTAATTTAGCATATGAAACACAAAAGGATGGAAAAAGAACTACCAAAACCAACCAATTATGATTACAAATAAATAGATATAGAATAGTAAAATCTATTCTACTCCCTTCACTCTAACCACCTAGAATATTAAAATTTGTTCTACTCCCTTCACTCTAACCAACTAAAGAGCCTTCAATATTATTGTTCATAAATATTAAAGATATTAGACGATCCCTTCACATTTCATGGTATACTAATCTTTGCATGAATTAAACTGAACGTGTTCCACCCCGTGTTTCATTGATCTAGGACTTAACTTTTAACCCAATTTTCACAAATAATTGTAGATATGCATATTCAACAATCATAAATACATCACATGATTAAAATTGAACCTTGTGCCAATCTATTGTATTGTTGATGTAGGACTACTTTCATCCCAAGACTCACATACAAGTATAAATATGCATATTTAGGAATCCTAAATGCATCATTTGAAGCCTCATATTTAGATCCATGTGAATCATCAGTCATAAAAACAACATAGAACATAGGTATTCTCATGTGAACCTTAGGCTTTCAAAGTCTAGTTACAATCACAGCTGTCCCAACATAAAACTTAATACTAACTATCACCTATTAAAGTATCCTACATTCTTCAAGGGTCCACTGAGGTACTAGATGTTTTTAAAGTATAACTAATTCTCTGCAATAGAATCAAGAATCCACAAGTGCGAACAGATACATCCTCAAAGTATGAAAAATATATTGGGTGTTGCACTTCTTTTTACTTAATTTCATAAAATACTTCACAACAGATGTAGGTAAACAGATATGCCTGATAGCTTATATACAACCATTATTTTCAAGAGTTGACATGTAAAAATACATATATGTACGTATTACATGTTTAAATGTATATGGATATGCATATCATTATTCCTTTGAGGAATATTTACAGAAGCTACATGTGCATGACTTGCTTATTCTGTACTACTGAATATTATATTACAATACAAACAAATGAACCTGTATAGTAGCATAAAAGACACCCGCGTTTGCAGGCACATGAGAACCTTATATGAAAATAAAAAAACCAGAAAATACATCCCTCAAACAACAAAAGAAAGTGGCATATACATCATGCATAGAAATTATTTTAGTGACCACATAAGATCTGACAAGAAAACAATTTACAACATCAAATTCAGATCAGATATCTTGGGAAATATGCTAACTATCAAAATTTGTATTTCATCAGGATACACCTTTATCCTATAAATAAAAGCACATAGTTTCCAACATGTTTCTACAATCATATATACATATCTTTATACTAGATATAGCAAGGATGAATGCAGAACCTTGAGAACAAAATCATACCTCTCTTGACCCGGGAATTTCATATATTGATTTTGGATTATCATCAGACATGTAAATTGCATAAGCAGAGTCGTAAACTATAATAGAACCATTGTCTTTTGCAAATGTAACAAGTTTCTCCATTTTCTTTCTTGTGGCCACAGAGCCTGTTGGATTATTTGGCGAATAAAAGAATATGATATCCTCCTGGCATACAAATGACAAATCAGGAAAAAATCATTCTCAGGAAGACATTTCATGTATTCTATCTTTCCATACTTCTTAACATCATTCTGAAATGTGCCTGTCTGGCCCATTATAACACTTGAATCCACATATGCCTATTACAAACAAAGCAGACACTAGTACATCAGGTGTGCTGGTGACTTATCTCTTATGAAAGAGAGACAAATTTGTCATTATATCAAGAACAAGAGATATTACCAAAAACAAACAAACAATTACATATCATTCCCAAACACATCTCCATTCGCTACAGACATTTCTGATGGATGGACATGTCATGTACATTCTCTTTAATTTAATATAAGGATTTTTTAAAACCTCTTTAAATAAACTAATTCTTACCATTAAGGGTAATCTGTCAGTATTCTAAGAGATATTTTTTAAAATGTACAAGATCAGATCTTGAAAAGATTTCCCAGTACCCCCAATAGTTTTTCTAGTTGTATGCAGCATGTTTCTCGGTGTAAGACAAGGTTGGTACGAACTATTCGCCTTTAGATAACGAATTCGCACAAGAAAAACCTATTAGCTAGGTAATAAATTTTAAAACATTAAATTTAACCTGTACCATTTAATATAGTCCAATCTTCTTAAATAACATATTAATAGTTTTATTTGTATTCAATACTATGAGTTTATTAAAAATGAGTTTATTAAAATGGTTACACACGTTTGAGGCCAACTGAGATTGACAATCCACGTCTAATCTAAATCCTTGATTTGATATCTATCTAAATTCAATATATTGGCAAGTGAAAACCATATCATCCATTTGTTAGTTATTAATTAATTTCACTCATAATCAAGTTTTAGTTATTAACTTTGTTTAGCAAGATCTTGTGAATAACTCTAATGGAGTAATAAAATTAAGCGTAGCTGATTACATCTTTGAGATATTGATCAGGTTTGCAAAAAGTAGGGAAACAAAACTTGAGACTTGTAACAATTGTATTTTTTTATATAAACAAAAGTGATTTCATATCATTGAAATTGAAGCAAAAATTAAGACAGTTCCATTGGTGAAACTTCAAAAAACCAATTCGTGCTGAATCTACATCAAAAGGCTCATCTAGCTTGATTTTAAGGATGATACTGAGCAGAGAGACATGGGTGTGTGACCTTTTTGTGTTGTTTGTGGGAAGAATGAGAAGCCTCTAGTTTAGATGGAATTGAAAGGTCCCAAAAAGAAAGTTTTGGTAGAGGAGATCTCTTTTATGCTTCTATGAAAACTAAAGAAAACTTTTGAAGCATTTCTGAAAGCTAAAGTAAAAGATGTTGTATGAATGCCCACTAATTGAAATAAAATGTGAATTGCAAATTTTTTTAATATTCTACCGAACTAAAACCCAACAGATGATCAATAAATTATGTGGCAGATATCAGTCATAATGTAATTATTTCATTTATCCATATCTTGGACTTGAAATGAAACTAGTTTCCCAATGTTATCCTTTTAAGATTACTTGAAACATTTTTCTTAATACGTAGGGCCTTGATTCTTTTGTTCCATATTTCCTAGCAGCTCTTTATTTCTCCAAAGAAGTTCTTGTGGCTAGAAATGTTGTGTATATTCGCAGTTGGTTTTAAAATTTACCATGCCTCTGCTCAAAATCTGTAAATTAGTTTTGCACCGTATGTTAAATCGTTTAGGTATTTAGTGATAAAATCATTTCTTCCAAGTGGAAAATGGTTTTTCATAGCACCTTGATGATTCTCCAGGAAAAGCTTAAAAAATGTTTCAAGTTACATTGAAACACAAGTCAAAACAAATAGATCTCAATAAGAAATGTTAGTAGTGCTCACATTCTAGTTGGTTGTTATTTTTATATTTTATAAATCATTATAACACCTTATTTTAATTTGATAGGTTATATATTTTAATATTAGAAATGTAGTGTCCATGCTATTAAATTAATCGGGTCTTAATATTCTGTTTGGTTGGACTTAGGTTTGATCATATCATGCAGTCTCAATTTTAATAGCATCAAGGGCTCCACCACCTGGTGTTTTGAGTAGAGGAATTGATTTAGAAGGCTTAACTAGCATCTTGGCAGGACTTTGGGCCACTGGAATGGGTGCAAATAATCTTACCAAGAATGTTCACACCATTGCAGTGACAAAGATGGAAAGCAGAAGAGCCGTGGAACTTGGTGCCGGATTGTTAATTCTTATCTCACTTGTTGGTACAAATTTTTGTTTCTCTACTTTCTCATATTTTTGGCTTCTAACCAATGTTGTTGCTACCTGGGTTGTATGACTGAAAATTCCTAATGATATTTGTGATTTCATATTTTATAAGGGTTAAGATGTTCTCGTTCAATATTTTATTTATTGAAAGGATCCCTGGCAATCATAGTGATATTTATTTTCATTTTATACACTGAGACAAACGAAAGCAGATATAAGCAAAATATTACTTCAATGAATCAAAACATCTATAAATCACTGTAAATGGTTTCTACTTGTTCCTGATTTAATGTATAAATTGGTTTCCTCTCTTTTGTTGTAGTCTTGCTTATTGATATTTTATAATCTTTGGAATATAATCTCAAGTACTAATTTTTCTGGTAGGTAAAGTTGGGGCCATTTTAGCTTCAATTCCACATGCCATTGTTGTTTCCCTCTTATGTTTTATGTGGGAAATGCTTGCAGAATCGAGTCTATCAAATCTTTAGATAAAGTGAAGTTAAATAAAATCATTCAAAAACCCTTTCCCACAAAGTTCAAGTAAACTATCTAAAACAGAGGAATCAAATAGGTAGCCTACCAGTTTGTGGTTTCTCACAATAGATAGAAACCAATAAAAAAATACTACCACAAAAAAAAAATTTGAAATATCCCTTTCTATGTTGCAAAATCCTCTTATGCGAAAAAGATAGAAAAGAGAAAGGAAAACTAGCCCTTAAATTCTACTCCACATATGTTCCCCACTTGATCGCTCTGTTTCACAATCAGATTTTTGGAGTCTGTATTTGAAATTCCAAGGAAAATCGAAGGTAATCAACATTCATTTTCCATCGGTGAGATCGTCTGGGTGTTGTCATCTACTGCACACCTAACACGCCAACATTCCCATCACAATCCACATCAAATTCATTTTTGGTTAACTGGTGCCTGTAATATAGATTTTCTTTGGGTGGCCTTGTGCATGCTTCCATATTTTGAACACAGGTTTTTCTGGGTGTGGAAACTATAAAAGTGAAAACATTCCCATTTCCCTAAATGTTTATTGGTTCAAAATACCTGTGCTCCAAAATCTCATTTTGCATAGGTTGGAAGGATGGAGTCAGGGAAGTAGGTACGATAAAAATATACATCGTGATGAGGAAAAAGTTGATTCTGAACGCCACTAGCATTCTATTGTTAACCATTAGATCATCCCGTGGACCATTACCACTTGATCTATGATGTTTTCTATCATAGATGGAAATGCAAGTCACTCGTTGTTTACTTTCACCTCCTTTGCATAATGGGAAATGAAATCAAAACAGCTTTTGTTTAATGGTGAGCACCAAATGAGGAAGAAAACATGGTGGCCTATATTTCAAAACATACAGAGTGCTCAACAAACCCTAGCTTGCCCAAGCAACGTGAGGAGAGAGAAAAGTAGATTTTTGTAGATTTTCCAAAAAAACAAAATCGTAGTAATGTCGATATCTCCAAAAGGAACCCCATATTTCTTCTTAATACTATGCATTTTACTAGATGTAATGTCGAATCTAGATTGGACCCTATCTGTAAGCCCTAACATGTAGAAACAAAACAGGAAGAAAGATCCAAAACCTTTGGTTGCCTCCTCGATGTCCAACACAATATTGTCGCTTAAATAGAATGAACTAGTTGATCTGGTCATCACCTCCAAAGAAGAACCCCAAAAATAAAAGTAGAAATGAGTGATAGACACTATCTTGGGAGCATATAATCAAAAGTTTTGGTAGAGAACTAGGCTTTGGGCTGCTCCAGGAAAGGCCAAACCACTACACCTCCATCCACATAAAACCATCTGGCATTCAAGGTAGTAGACATACCAGCCGCCATCACTTTGTCTGTGACTAGAAATCACACGCGAGCAGTGCGATGTGAATTTCAAAAGGGAATAATTGGATGAAAACTATGTGGAGTGGAGTAACTAAGGAAAAAATTGGACAAATCAAATGTGAACTAGATTAGGTAAGGAATAAGTCGAGTTGTCTAGTTTAAGGTAAATGAGTTTTCAAGTGACTCTAATACCACTAAAAATGCATCTTTATTACAAATAATAGGGTATATGAAAAGTGAGGGCAGGTAAGTGATCAAACAATGAGTAAAAGGTAGCCATTTGATGGCGAGAATAGATTGGGAATATCAACAAATAATATCTAATCATATGGACTTATCACAATTGCAAAAACAATGTTTTGATTAATATAGGACCACTACATCTACGTGAAGGGGCATTATGTATTTTCCTTGGTAATATTGCTTTTGATGATATATGACATTCAATGTGTAATCATGTGTAATTAATACGAGAAAGGGAAAGAAAGTCTTAATCAAAATATGACCTTGTGAAGGTGTTAGTGCTTTTGACCGAAAACTTTTGAAATAACTAATAAGTGACAAATTTTGTGAAGATTTAATTTGTAGTTCAGTTTGTGACATCATACTTTTTTACACTCATAACAAGATTCATAACTATATTGTAGGGCATGTAAGGCCATATTTCCACTTTCTTGCATGTTCCTTTCACTTTCTTGAGTACATGATTTGTTTTTATGTATCCAATCTTTCTATCTATATCTACCCACCAAAAAACAAATTACATGACTAGTCTTACAATTTCTTGATATTGGATCAGACAAAATAAGAGAACCAAACTAAAAAAAAGAAAAGGATAACAATAATTAGTGTTTTAGTTGTAGATATGTTTGAATCTATTTTCAATGGATCTTCATAACCTTTATTTACATTATCCAAGTGTGGTATTCCAAAATAACAAACGTCCTAGATACAATCCCTTAATTTTGCACAAACCAATAAATTATAATTGGGTAGAAACATTTTTTTAACCATGAAAAATTAAAGAATAAGAAAAAATGTTTCTCATTGCACCACAACGAAATATTAAATAGTAGATAAACTAAGCAAAATTCCTAAGTTCTAAAAATTACTTGGCATACCAAATATTGTTGTGTGGAATCCAACCGGTGGGGAGGCAATGTAAAGTATACGAAGATGGACCCAAATCTCTTGAACCAAGTGTTTTTAAGTGATCAAGAAGTAGTAAAATAAAAGAACAAAGTTATATCGTATTTAAAGCATATGTCATGTTGACAAGGCTGGACCTAAGAAAATCACCTCACTGTCAACATTGATGATAAGAGTAATTAATAGATTATTGGGTATGGTTGTTAAGTTAACCGATGTACTGGGTTTGACGATGCATTCTCCATTTTAAGTTGAGCCCTAGGTAACTGTGAGAATAGTTGAATTCCCCATAAGAAGGTGTGTCTTATAATAATCACTACTACAAACACTTATGTTTTGACAATATCATTTTTTTCTCTAGAGACTATGAATTTAAAAAATTAGGATAAAATGAATTAGGAACCCTGTCAACAAAATGAACACATACGAAAACTAATATAGTATGAAGGTGTTGGATTTTTGAGGAAAAGACCCAAATATCTTCTCTATGAGCTCCTAATTTATCCTGATGAAGTGTGACTTGAACTGTTAATTACACATTTGTCATAGTTTTCCCTCCAAAACTTACTTTAGTAGACTCTGAAAACCTCATTGTTAACGATTTTTTTGGGAAAGATAATGCATTTTCTACAATTTGTATTTACTAGTAGTAAATTGCTAACAAATGCTTTTGACTTCATGAAATTTGGTGAAAAGATCATGAAATTTAAGTGTTTATTGAACTTTCCATGCATTCGAAGATTTTAACGGGGATAATTTTCTAGAAAATGGATTGGGTTTGCCTTTGAAATTTTCCAATCAAGACAATACATTTTGTGTTCGCTCTTGTCGAATTGCGCAATGGACTTTGTAGGGAACACATAAGCTCGTCTCTAGCAAATGCCTCAATAGAAGAGGCCAAATATGCTCATTGCACCGTAGAAACATCACCCTAACCTTACCACCAAAACAAAATTGTAATTTTTGCAAGCCTTAAAGAAATAAATCATCAGGGTTAGAAAAATCTACGGCTCAAATTCATCAAAGCACATTGATACAGTCTTGAAAATCAACCATCCAATTTTTAATGTGCAATCGACATAGTCAAGGAGGGGCAATTTTCTACCAATGGAAATGCCTCTCGGCATAATTTACAACTTGCGGTGGTGATAATGTTAGCCTTATTCAGGACTCAATAGTTCCTCGCATATTTAATAATATAGCGATATGTTTTTGACATTCTATCACTTTATTTTTCTTAACTACCTATTTATTAAACAAATTGATCAACATACATATGTTAAAATGTAATTACAATATTTAACAAAGACCTGTAGAGCATCTGTGGTAGCGAGAAAACTATTACACAACACGTTGACGCAACACGACTTATTTTAATATGCCTTGCATTTTCATTTTTACTTTTAAAAGTTGTTTCAACACCCATTTTTGCGAGCAGTATGGAAGGAAATGTTGTAGTGAATCTTGAGGGGGTGAACAACAAGTCGCCTCAAAATGTTTTCAATTAAATTCTAAAATACAAAGGGAAGTAAAATATGAGTCTCCTGTCAAAAAACAAATATTCCTTTTCACTCGCATACTTTTGTCGTTGGTTCAAACTTCACATATCAATTTATTTTCAAGCAAATTTGTTTCAATTTTTTATTACAAATTAAAATATAAGAGAAAACAAGACTCTGAAATATTAAAAAAAAAAAGACTTTGAAATTATAATAGTCCATTTTATTCGGGCGTCAAATTTGGAAAAAATCATGAATCTGGGAAAAAAGGTAAATTTGTTAAGGATCCACTCTTTATTCTAAAATCTAGTATGGGTCGACATATAGAATATGATGAATGCTTTTGCATGCATGATTTGTGGAGGTACTAATCATTTTGTGGCATTTTGTTGGAAGAGTAAATTTTTTTACAAAAGCATTTTCTAGATGATCCGAAAAACTAATATCATGGAAAACAAGTGAGAAATTGTAAACATGATTCCTCACCTTAGAAGTAGGAGATAAAGGGGAATTATTGCACTCACTTTGTCGATGAGTGGAGATGATGTTGTAAAATATATGAAAATTCATCCAATCAACCATCTAGAGCATGGTAAGAGTAAGTTGGAATTTAAATCTAAAGAAGTTCAAAACCTTCAGCTTAACAATAAATCAACCTCTAATCTATCCATAGTTGAACCACTTATGATTCCTTTCTGTTTGTGAGCTAGATATGTTTGTTTTTCCATATTAGTTTTTATTGAAAAGTATGCAAATTTTTAGACTAATTTATGTATTTCCAATGTATTTTGAAGTATAAATTCACATGTGTTTTTAATTGCTTTGAAATTGGGAAATTGGGGTCACCTGTATGAGGAGATGGGAGATAGTTTTAAAATACTCATATTTTTACTTTTTACGTTTTAAAGGATGGAAGATACCATTTTCTATTTTTAGTAGCATTGTATGTAGATTCAAAGTGGTAATGGTGAATAATGTATAATTTTTTAAATGAATTTTTATGCTACTATTGTTAAATGTCATTGTGCAAGTCTGTTGAACATTTTTTATTTATTAGGTAATACAAAAATTTGTTGTGTCTATACAGGGTAATTGCACAATCATGATGACCGTTTTTTAACGTATGTACTTGTAACTACCATACATGGTTAAGATCTATGTGTACATTATTTGCACTAACAAACTGGTTTGCGGTATTTCTTGGTGATCATTTAAAGCAGTTGTCGAGTTCACCATTGTGGGTAAGAATACAATTTGTTTCTATCCTTTTACAATTCAATATGTATGGATATAATTAGTAGATTCAAGTGGATTTCATCTTGACTATAGCTATTTTTGCATGGAAGGTATAAACATTCGGATCATGATGTTTACATTATTTTACACTTTAAGATGGATAGTGGACACTAGCCTAATTTTGGGTAATTTAGATGAATTTTATACTTATCTAATTTGATGGAATTTTAATTTTAGTAATCGACGTAATCGCAGAGTATTAGTTTAACACTAGCTTTCTAGTTTTGAATGGGTATTATTATCTAATCAATTGTTTGTGATGGAATTACACTAGGATTGACAATTCACAATTACATGCAAAATTTGACTAGGTTGCACATATTAGTGGGACAATAGCTTTCTATTGCAAAATGGGTGTTATTATATGATCAATTTTTTTGATTAGCTAATCAACTATTTACATTTAATTAACCTATAATGTTATTTCTAGTTCTTGTATATGATTTTACAAAGAAGTATAAGATAACATGTTCGTGGGTTGATAAAAACTTTTTGTGGACAAATAAGCATTCCCGGTTGGGAGGAGTGATATGGAGTATTTTCTAGTGATTAAAAGTTTGATAAAACTCCCTAAACCATCAAAGACACAGTAGATAATTATGACACCTTTCGATGGTATGCATAATTATATAAATGGAGTCTAGATGGTTTGAATATTTGGTCAAAATGGGTCAACTAGCAATTTGCGCGTTGACACGTGACATTTTCCAAAAGGATAAAATTGTTAAAATTTATTGTTTGAGTGCCTCCTATCTTTGACACATGAATAATTTAGTGGGCTCTGATATTTTTTGGATGGGATCACTCACTCAGGTTTATCACATTCTTTTGTAGGAGGGGTACTTTTGCTGCCTTTTATTTCATTATTCTGTTATCACAATTTTTCTTATATATGCCACATATTTTTCTAACTTTTCCAATGTGGGATATTTGTTTGGAGAGTTGAATTTTGTATTATAGTTTATATATTGCATTACACCTATAGAGCTTTAGTGAGATACTAATAAACTAAGTCAGGTGATCAACTCCCCATCGAGTTGATCATGTTGGTGATTGATTTGATCTTGCCCTAATTTTCCCTAAAATTTCTTCAATCTTCTTGGTTCGTCGTATTTTTATATCTCCCGAATGGACACGTGAAAAATATTATTCTACATTTTTATGCCATTGCTAATTCATTTCCATGGTCATGGATCAAGTTTAGCCTTTATTATTATTCACAATTTTTCTCGTCCTTGGTAAACCATTTGAATTCGGCGCAAATGGTGGTTCCTTGCATTTTACTATTTGACGGTGTGTTTTCCTGTCAAATTATATCTCAACATCCGTGGCTACGCGGTTTCATTTTATTTGTTGATGCATGTTGGGTATATTTTATAAACTTGTCACTTTTTGCTATGTTTGTAAAAAGGTTGAATTGGTCGAGCAAATTTCTTGTTTTTTCCCGAACGTGTACACGTGTCGTAAATCAAGCAATTATGGGAGAGTGGATCTTTTTATGCTTTAACAAACAATGCTGAAAAGAGTAAAAATGTGAATGAAATGCCTAAGGCCCGCAAGAGAACACATGGCGCTTTGAGGAGAAAGGTGGATCAGCGAGTTACTTTGAAGTTGTTTGGATTTATTTTATAAAAGAGGTAATTTTTAAAGTGAATCTGTGACTCCATTGGGGACCGAGAGAAGGAAGCGTGGTAGTTTTAAAAAGTCGAAGGTGGAGGTGCGGGCTATCGGAGGAAATTTTGAAATTATGATTTTTGTGAAATGGAATAAAGGTATAAAAATGAAGTGCGGTACCGCTGGGACCCACATCAAAAGCTAAGAGCAGGAGGCGGATCACCGAGAGAAATTTAGAAATTTCACTTTTTTTGCAAAAATGGTCAAGTTTTAAATGTTAGGCAAGAGTTTGTCGGTGCAAAGTTAAGCCACGTGTCAAACCCGTTTCTCAAAGGTGGAGCGGCGTGGAAAATTTTTAAAATCACACATTTTCTTCAAAATGTCATAAATTGCAAAAGGTTTCCATAGGCCCATTTAGGCTCGAGATATTTCCACGTGGACAACTCTACTTCAAAATTGTGAAAGGCGAGTTAACGGCTATGGTTCAATGCATCTAGTTTTGGCACCATTAATGCTCCAAGATTTTAGGAGATGCAAGTACACATCATTTTTATGTTGAATCTGAATGATTTCTTTTCGTTTCTATCAATAAAGTACAATTGAATGGCTGTAAAGCCCTATTTTTGAATATGAGAGATGTGAAAGTTGAATATTTGAAACAAAATATCTTTGGAAACTGCAAAAAATGAATTGCTAGATCCAGAGGAGCTAGATGTAGAGGAAAAGGATGTGGGGAAAGATGATATATGCACGAAGGATGAAATTTTTTTCCGAAGAGACAACTGGATGTCCCAATTAAAAAAATGATGGAAATATTTTAAATGATTTACCTTTTTGAACAATGAAACTTTTTGTTGTAAATTTGTTAAACATCACTTTCTGGAATCATGAAAAAAATGTAACAAACAAAGGTTCCTCAAATATTCTATTCTTGGGGGGAATGGATTTGATGTAAATTGAGTGCTATAAAGGGCATGATTTAGTCATGCAAAAGGGGGTTAATTTCTACGAGAAAATTTGAGAAAGCCCATCTTCCGAGAGGCCATCTAAGAAACTCCGTTAATCTTTTGTTGTTTTAGATCCAATTGTGTCAAGTTTTTTGCAAGTGTAATACCATTGACAAGCTCTAATATTGTTCAAGAAACTTTCCCCGCTGATGAATCTAATCGGTTTGAATTAATCTGTGTTGATCTTGGGCAAAATTGTGTCTTCTTTTATTTCGAATGCCTTAAAATATTTTTTTCTTTTCCTATTGAAATATTATGTTATAATCTCTCTCAATCACATAGATCTTATCCCTTGTGATCATTTAGTAGAATTTTCAATTTCATTATGAGAAGAGCTTTCATCCTATAATGAGATAAGCAATTTAAACTCACTTTACTCTCACTTGTTGACAAATATTGTTTGTAAGTCTATGGGTGTACCTTAGAAATGATGAACCAGGGATATTTAATGTTTAATTGATTCTTTAACTCGAGCCTTCGTGTTGAATTCTTAAAGAGTGTGTGAAATCATGCATATCTGGGCCTCCATTGATGCACACCTTTTTGTTGAAGGAATATTTTTTTATTCTCAAGCATTCCATTGTGAATTCTTCAAATTCTTGTGAAGTTTCTCAAAGATCTGCCAAAATAAAGTTTGTATTGATTATCCTCCCTCCAAAAATTATTCAAACAAATGAATCCTACTTGTACCACCCCTGTTTGTCCCTGTGTATTAGCAAATGAATTAATTCCAATGTTAAAAATATGCGAAGCAATCGGTGTTCAATGCCTTGATAACCTAAGCCTTGTTTATAAAATATCTCCATCTTCTAGTGTGACAACTCGTGAGAGTTAGATTGTGTGTATTGAACATATTTTCTCAAGGTTTTCTTTGTAAAATTTTTGCAAAGAAGGATCTCTTCATATCCTTCATCAACATAGGTTACAAAATGGGTCTCTAAGTGTCTTGTAAAATCTATGATGTCGCTCACTTCGAGGAGAATCCATTTGGGTACCAACACTCTTTTTGTGCCATTTTCAGGATTATTTGAATTACGGGGATTATTTAAAGACCAAGATCTATTTATGTGGCAACAACACTCTTTTGTATTCAATTATTCGGGGAGCTAATTTGTGTATTATTTGAGTATTTGTGCATCCACCGTCAACACTCTTTAGGCACCGTTGCTTGTGGTTTATTTGAATTTTTGGGGATTATTTAAACATCAAGATCTATTTATGTGGAAAAAACACTCTTTTGGGGTCGTTACCGGGGAATTATCGTAGTATTAGAGCTAGAATTTGAGTATTATTTGAGAATTTGTGCATCCAAAATCAACAAGCTTTGGCACCGTTTCCAAGGATAATTTCAGTCTAGTTGATCCTATTTTGACCTAGTAATGTTTCTCACATGTTTCAAGTCCAAATACGTTCTTGAAACATCATCCCGAGTTGAAATTTGTAAAAATTGTTCGAAGTTACAAGTTCTATGTGCAAGATTTCTAGTTTCCAGTGGTATTTGCGTTAATTTTGTATCATCAATGATAAATACGGGTAAATGAAGGTCATATCTACTAAGATTTGCATGAATTTAGTGTTGATAGACATTTAACAGATCAATTTTAGTGCATTTACACAATTAAGGTAAAAATCCTTAGTGACGACTCCATGTTGATTTAAATTTTTGATAAATATCAGTGTCTTAACCTATATCACGTGAGATTTATTACTAATATTTGTAAAGCTGGAATGAAGAATAACTTTCTTCATTAAAGACCCTGCTAGAAGGTTGTTTCCATGATTGGAAAAGACAAATTCAGAAGGAAGAAGAATCTTGAAAGTAGTTGGAGATTAGAAATCAAGAAAAGAGTTATCAGTTGTGGAAACTGATCAACCTATGATTGAAGATTTCCATACCTCCTCAAGTGATTCTAAATCAAATAGTCTCTTTGTAGATTTGAATTCTCCATCTAGAGAGGGGCCTTCATTTGTATTTGAAAAGTTTTCTTCTCATTTTGTCCCTGTGTTTTCCAAATATGATAGGGTTTTCCAAGAAACAAAGCCATTAGGGGATATTCATTTTGAAAATTTCATTCATGTGCTCCAAATACCCCTCACTCCTCATCATTTTGTATCTCCTATAAACTCACCTCCTCAAAACAATATGGCCTATCCCCCACCCTACCTCCATTTATTTTTAATACCTTTGGTCCTATCAATTTTAGAGGTATGGCTGGATATCCAAATGTTGTGCCACAAGATGTAAGAAATAAATTGCCTAAATTTCAAGGGCATACTACTATCACTGGTGATCAACATTTAAAACTTTTTGTCGATATGATGGAAGAATTTGAAATTGAATTTGAAGATGTGTATATAAAATTGTTTATTCATACTCTTGAGGAGGATGCACGTGACTGGTATAAATCTTTGCCAGACAATTAAATAGACTCATGGACATAAATGAAGAATGCTTTTAGGCTGCAATATAGAGATAAAATAGATCCTAGGTTTCTTTTATCATAATTTGAAAATATAAAGAAAAATCCTAATGAATATGTACATGATTTCAATACTAGATTCAAAAACATTGAAAAGATTGCCTATCATATTAAGGCCTAGTGATGAATCATGTTTGATAAAGTATTCTGATGCATTTGATAAGAAGGATGCTTATTATTTGAGGGACAAAAACCCTACAACTTTGAGGCAAGCCTTCACCATGGCTTTGTAGATTGAAAACAACATCAAGGCAATAGGAAAACCTCCTAAGAGGGAGGGTATAAAGTTGATCAATCCAGAAAAACCTCAATCAAACAAGGCTATGGATTTGGAGGAGGTTGTAAAAACTTTGGCAGAAGCTGTTAAAGAAATATCTTATAAGTTAGCCAAAGCAGAGAAAGGGATTGGACAGAGTTCCCAAGGTCAACACAAACCACAAGGCCAAGAAAGATTTGGTAATCATCCTAGAGGTGATCAAAGATTATATGACAGAGGTAAAGGGCCCATGGGATCTGGAAATATAAATCCCCAACATCATGAAAATAGAATGGTTCCTAATCCTTTGACTGCCAGAAATAGGCCAATGAAATTGATTGGTGTGATAAATGCTTCTTGCCCCATTCTCCATGTAAACAGATTAGCAAGTTGAAGAAGCTGATGATGATTACACATATGAAGATGTCTGCATGATGGGTTGCTCTACAATCTCACAACAAGGAGAAACTTCAACCAAATTAATCAATTCCAGAACTGTTGTAGAATTTTGGGATTGCATTCATTAGTTATCATCTCTTCCTCCCACTCATACTTTTGAAATAGACATGGTACAAGGTTTTGAATTTCCTAATAATGATTTTGAATACTTGAGGGTATTAATGATTAAAAATTGTGATGGAGGAATCCCTTCCCGAGGAGGACATAAAGTTGTTAATGAATGCAGTAGTTTCTCAAGAAAAAGAATATAACACTAGGCGTAAGGCTATCAAAGGGACAGGGAACAAGACAAACAAAAACTCCATTGCTTACCAGTATTCCTAAAGAAAACCCTAAAAAGATGCATTTTGCAAAGGCCTTGTTTCCCCAAACAAAACTTTCATTCCTCCCCATGCTCGGACTATGAAAAATCCTATGTCATCGATGATTTTGTCAAGGTATTCCTCCTAATGCTTCCTTTCCCAAGTATGTTCCTTATGACATTGCCCAAATCTTGAGTCAGATCA
This sequence comes from Taxus wallichiana var. yunnanensis, assembly GCA_018340775.1. Classification (NCBI taxonomy): domain Eukaryota; kingdom Viridiplantae; phylum Streptophyta; class Pinopsida; order Cupressales; family Taxaceae; genus Taxus; species Taxus wallichiana. The sequence continues at coordinate 270,425,924 of CM031241.1, forward strand.
AGGTTTTTGTTCCTATTGTTGAGTTGCTTAGGATTCCTAAGCATAAGAAGAGGTCATTTGAATATTTGGGATTCAAAGAAGAAAATATTTCTCAAGGAAGAAATATAAACAATGTAGAGACTCCTCCTACCATTGCAGAGCTAGAAAAACCACAAGTATTGGAAGAGATGGGGGAGCCACCTAAAGTTTATTTGGGAACTTATTTGGTTGGGTCTCAGCTGAATGTGGATCCATTTTTACTACTTTGATTATTAAGGACAGGTACTGTTACATAATTGCATGTTTGATTCTAGAGCTTCATGTAATGTTATGCCTCTCGAGGTCATGAATGGATTAAATATCAAAGGGAAAAAAGCTTATGGGAAATGTACTTCCATGGATTCTAGAGAAGTGCCAGTGGTTGGATGTGTCAAAGGTTTAGTAGTGAAACTTGGAGCTTATCTAGGAAGTACTTAACTCTAGATGTGGTTATCATTGATTGTCCCGCTAAATGGGGGATGTTGTTATCTAGAAAATGGGCTGCTAGTATGGGTGGAAGTATTCAAATGGATATGTCTTATGTAACCATACCAATTGAGGGTGGCCTTGTAAAGTTATATGGTGAAAAGAAAATGTTGCATCTCATTGAGGACCCTAACAATGCTTCTTATGAAGTATTGTCCATAAAAATTGATGTTAACAACTTTGAGGTTTATGTTGTTTTTAAGGAGCATGAAGTTGATCAATGCGAGTATCCCGAGCATGTTTTTTCTCCTGGAACTTTTATATTTGATGCAGCCTCGAGAAATGTTGAAGGACATGACTGGACATGAAGGAGAAGCCTAAAAAATGTGGTTAGATAACATCTTGGATAAAAAAATAAATAAACATATGTCCATTGTTAATAATGTATCTCCTTGATCGCTTTCTCGAATCAAGATTCAAATCATTTGTATGGTGTATAGTCTTCTTGTCTTGTTTTGTTTTGTGTTTCTTCTACTTCGATTTGTTACGGGCCTTGGCGGCCATTTTTGTTGGTTTATCAGTTTTTTTACGGAGGGTTGGTTCTTGACTCCATTTCCCAATGGTTTCTTGGCACTTGGTCTTCTCTTTGTTCTTGTGGAACTCACTGGGAGTGCCCATCCATGAGTCGAGTTGATGTTGGTGTTTGATTTGATCTTGCCCTAATTTTCCCTAAAATTTCTTCAATCTTCTTGGTTCGTTGTATTTTTCTATCTCCCGAATGGACGCGTGAAAAATATTCTTCTATATTTGTATGTCATTTCTAATCCATTTCCATGGTCATGGATCAAGTTTAACTAAGTATTATTTGTAGTTTCTCTATCCTTTGTTAAAAAATTGAGTTTGGGTGCAAATGGTGGTTCCCCTACATTTTACTTGTTTGACAAGTGTGTTTTCCTATCAAATTATATCTCAAAATCTGGGGCTACATGGTCTCCTTTGATTGGTTGAGGCACATCAGGTCTATTTTATAAACTTGTCACTTTTTGCTATGTTTGTAAAAAGGTTGAATTGGTCACATGGCTCCGTTTAGTTCTAATTAACTATTCGAAAGTTATGAATTGGTGGAGCAAATTTTTTATTTTTTTCTCGAAGGTGTACACATGTCATAAATCAAACACTTGTGGGTGTTATTTTGAAGTTTTTTGGATTTATTTTGTAAAATAAGTAATGTTTTAAAGTGAACCTTGACTCTGCTAGGGACTAGAGAAGAACATGTGGTAGTTTGAAAAAGTCAAAGGTGAAGGTGCAGGCCATCGAAGGAAATTTGGAAATTGTGGTTTTTTGTGAAATGGAATAAAGATATAAAAATGAAGCATGGTCCTTACTGGGACCCACATCAAAATATAAGAGTGGGAGGGCGTATTGCGAGGAAATTTGGAAAGTATTTTTGTAAAAAGGTAAAGTTGTAAAAGTTAGCCAAGACTCCATTAGTGCCTAGGTTAAGCCACATTCCAAGCCGGTTTCTCAAAGGCGGAGGGGTGGGGAAAAGTGTTAAAATTACGCATTTTCTTCAAAAGTTCATAAAATGTGAAAGGTGTCCTCGGGACCATTTCGGTTCATATCTTTCCACGTGGACGAATCTATTTAAAAATTTTGAAAGGTAGAGTTAACGGCTATGGCATGATGCATCTGGTTTTGCCACTAATAATGCTCGAAGATTTCGGGAGATGAAAGTACACATCATTTTTATGGTGAATATGAATGATTTCTTATCATTTCTATCAAAGAAAGTGCAATTTAATTGTTGTGGAGCTCGATTTGTGAATCTGAGAGATGTGAAAGTTGAATATTTGAAACAAAATTACTTTGGAAACTACAAAAATGAATTGCATTCAAAGGAGCTAGATGTAGAGGAAAAGGATGCAAAAAACGATTCTATGTGCATGAAGGATGAAAAATGTGTTGCCAGAGGAGACAAATAGATTCCCAAGTTAAAAAATGATGGAAGTATTTGAAATGATTTACCTTTTTGAACAACTGGTAACTTTTTGTTATAAATCTATTAAACATCACTTCTGGAATCATGAACAAAATGTAACAAATAGAGGTTCCTCGAATATTCTATTCTTGGGGAAATCCTTTGATATAAATTGAGTGTTATAAAGGGAATAATTTCGTCATGCAAAACAGAGGGTTAATTTCTATGAGAAAATTTGAGAAATCCCATCTTCCGTAGAGGCCATCTAAGAAACTTGTTAATCTTTTGTATTTTTAGATCTAATCGTTTCAAGTTGGTTGTAAGTGTATAGCCATTGACAACCTCTGAGATTGTTCAAGAAACTTTCCCCTATTGATGAATCTAATCAATTTCGAATTAATATTTGTTGATCTTGGGGAAAATTGTGTTTGCTTTTATTTCGAATGTCTTCAAATAGTTTTTTTTATTCCTATTGCAATATTATGTTAAAATCTCTCTAAATCACACAGATCTTATCCCTTATGATTGTTTAGTGGCATTTGTAATTTCATTATGAGAAGAGCTTTCATCCTGTAATGAGATAAAAAAATTAAAATCACTTTACTCTCACTTTTTTACAAAGATTGTTTGTAAGTATATGAGTTTACCTTAGGCGTGATGAATAAGGGATATTTAATGTTTAATTGAGTCTTTAACTCAAGCCTTCGTGTTGAATTCTTGAAGAGTGTGTGAAACCGTGTAGATTTCGGCCTCCATTGATGCACACTTTCTAGTTGAAGGAATATTTTGGTTATTGTGAAGCATTCTATTGTGAAGGTTCTCAAAGATCTGGAAAAATCAAGTTTGTCTTGTTTAGCCTCCCACCAAAAATTATACAAACAAACGAATCCTACATGTACCACCCCTTTTTTTCCTATGTATAAACAAATGAATTAATTCCACTATCAAAAATATGTAGAAGAAATCAAGTTTCAATGTCTTGATAACCTAAGCCTTGTTTAGAAAATACCTTCGTCTTTTAGTGTGACAACTCATGAGAGTTATATTGTGGTGTATTGATCATATTTTCTCAAGGTTTTCTTTATAAAATTTGTGCACAGAAGGATCTCTTCATATCCTTCATCAACAAAGGTTAAAAAATGGGTCTTCTCACCACTGGTTAAAAGGCACAACCTGAAGTAGTGAGGATAGACCAAATCCTTTTAAGGTGCTATCCATTTCTCCAATTCTTGAGTGAAAAAGAGTCAAATGAATCCCTTCCTCGGATACAAAACAACATACATCTTGATTTTTTTTTCTCTGAGTGTATTGTGAAATATGTGATTCTTCTCGATTTTGAGGAGAATCAATTTGGCTACCAACAAATCACATTAAAATCCATATTGTTCAGGATTATTTCAATATGGTTAAGTATGGCCTTATTCCTTATTACCTTGGCCATATAACATTTGTTGGATAACATTGAAACTCAACGGAAGGCTACTTACTCGGCCTATCAACGATGGAAGGTAAAAATTCCATGAGAGATAGCCAACTCTCCACATACGTGGCTTCACTATCTAGCTTAATGGATTACAAAAAGCTGTAGAAAATCATAGATGGCTCAGCCCACAATGCAGGGAAGATTCAAATATGCATAGGGTAAAATGTACAACACCCCTCGTAACAAAGAGGAAATAGTCATCTCAACCCATATCGTGGGCTTTCAACATTTTTGTGCCCAAAAAAATAGTGGTAAGTGTGGCCAAACCCACGAAGGTTTAGGCCTAAATACTTATTTTTACACCTTTGAACCATCGCCCCCATGATATATATGGAATTCTATCCCATAACCATCCAAAGTAGTTGTCATTATAGAGGGAGGTGTTATTTTAACCCCCAACCTCATCCGTTTGAAACAAAGGAGCTCGCCAACTCACCCAAGGTGATCGTCAATATCTAAAACGAACTTGTAGGGTTTTTTAGAAGACATTTTCCTAGACTATGTCTAAATTAGTAGAATAAGTTTGAAGAAAAATGTGATTTTGGAGCACTTAGAGGCCGAATTAGACCATGTAATTTTTCCATGAAGTGTTACACACTATTTAGTGTAGGTTATTTTCAATTACATTTTCATGAAATAGGACACTTCACGAGAGGTTGTATATCCATAGGTGAAGTTATGGATGAAGTCTAATAATAAATCGAGTCTATGAACTGTTTTCAAAGCTCAAAATGCAGTATAAAGTTTTATTGTCATTATTGAAGTTAAAAATTGTACTTCATTATAATTAATAGATTGATTCACATTATGTGAATTTAGAGATGTAGCCTTCATGTGAACTCCATTATTATAATCATCTTTTGGATGTTTATTTCAGTTTTGATGAAGCTTTTGATCAGATAAAATCAGTAATATGGATTTTTATTAATTTGATTAAGCAATCATCTTAAATGGGAAAAATGGACTTAAGTAAAATTTCAGTATCCATAATCCACAATAGAATAAGTGAATGCACATTTCAATGTTGTGATTAAAAATTAGATTGATGTGCATATATTAACATGGATTCAATTAGTTTTGTATTGTTTGAATCCGTAAAATTGATGTTGAATTCCAAGATCCTTGTGAATGGTTAAAAGTGAAAAGAAATTATAACACCCATTTTTGGATAAGCAATTAAGAGGTAAGTAGCAAAACTAAAATAATAACCATTGTTGAATCGCTCAATCAGTACTAGAACATGTTTTAAGCTTTATTACTAAAATATATAGTAGATCTACTTATAAATTTGACGATAAAATAATATTAAAGTAACTTATTATCATCGAAACTTAGAGGAAGAACTCCAATACGTAGAAAAAAGCTGGCAAGGAGAGAATTTGGATACAAGAGATAGTAGAGCTCTTTCAAATTAAAGCTACAAATGAACATTAAGAACGAATAAAAGAAATTAAACAAAAAGGAAAAGAAGGAGAGAATAATATGGAAAGAAAAGGAATATTAGTAAAATGAGCTCGATCCGTGTCAAAATAAAAATAAGAACTGAAGGAGAAGAAGAGAAAGGAGGGGGAGGAGGATAAGATAAAGGAGGAGAAGGAGAAAAAGAGGATGTAAGAGGAGGAGATACATAATAAAGAGGAATAGAAGAAGAAAAATAAGGAGGAAAATAAAAAAGAGGTGGATGAAAAAAATATGAAATAGGAGTAGGAGAATAAGGAGAAAGAGAAGGAAGAGAGACATAATAAAGAAGAAAAGAAGATGAAAATTAAGGAGGAGGAAAAGAAAAGGAAAGAGTAGTTAGAGGAGAAGAATAATGAGGAGGAAAATAAATAGAAGAAATAGGAGGAGAAAAATAAATAAGAGAAGGAAAATAAGAAGAAAAAGGAGCAGGAAAAGAAGATGAGAGAGGAATGAGAAAAGATAAGAAAATAATAAGAACATGAGAAGAAGAAAAATACAAGGAGAGAGAGAAAAGATGGAAAAGAGAAGAAGAATGAAGAAGTAAATGATACAATAGTTAAGGAAGAAGAGAAAGATAAATCCACACAAATAAAACCTTCATCGGCATAGGGAGCAATGAAAATTATTTCAAGTGAGGATAAGATGTTAGTATTTCGTGCTTCCAAATATCTTGGATCTCCATGGAATTCCCAAATACTCACTAATAAGGAGTTAGCACAAATAAAATAGGCTCGAGATCTTCTAGAAACGTCATCGATGAATAGAATTCTTAATGGAAGGGTATATTATGCTATTAGATAAACTATCTCCAATGAACAAATCTACATTTAGTACAATTTTAGAAAGCGTTTGATACATTACTTGATGAAGAAAAGTGTAAAAGTTAAAGAAATGTCGAAAAACATACTTTCATCTATAAATATAACTAAATCTCACCTCACAACAGATATTACCATTCCAACCAAGAAGAGATCTGAAAAATCTTTATGTGACATACTTATACATATCCCTACTAAATTTGTGGAGAACTATAAAGAACAAATCACATAACAAACCATAGAAATCGAAGAACAACACATGGGAATATAATATACACTCATATTATTGGAAGTATAAATAGATAATAAAACCACCAACTATGCATATACTATGGTTTGGCTAGGAATCACTCAACTTGAGAATAAAAATTTAGATAAAATGGAGAAATAATTAAATAAAGAATATATAGAATATAATGTTTGGAAATATGCGATTCTAGAAAGAGATAAAAAGTAGTAGAATTTGATTATAAACACCATGGAAAATTAAAAACATCATGTGAAGGAGAGTGTTGATATCGAATAATATATCACAACCATGGATAAAGTAGTCATGCATATGTAACATGAGCTAGCAATTGGATGAAAATAAGATAAACATATTCAAAATAAATAAAAAATTGGAGTAAATTCAAGAATGATTTTTACTTGGCATGCATTTTAGGGTCAAATCACAAAAAAAAACACAAAATGTTTTCAAAGCGTGCTTCCTAGATCAATAACAATTATTTTGTTTATTGGGAACCTATCGTGCCATGTTAACCTAGTTAGATGAGTCGAGCAAAGGAACATTTCCTTATACCATATGTATAGTTTCTTGTAAGTTGATGATTTAGTGTTCCTAATTATTGCATTGTTATAATACTTCTCTAAAATCTTCATTTTTATAAGGTTCGATGCTATTTTAATGTGGGATTTATTTGTATAATATGAAAGGTAGAGGAAAAAATAAAAATCTAGTTGACAAAGTTTTCATCGATTATTTGTCTCAAGGATGAGAGAATGTTGCGAATTCCAAGAATGATGTTGATAATGTTATTTATATATTCTATACTCTAAGGTATAAATAGTTAAAATCCGTAGAATACTAATAACCCATGGAAGACTATGAAGCCACGAAAGAATGAGGAAGTCATAAAATACTTAACAAATCCAATGAAGGATACATGAAGCCACATAACAAAGAAAACTATATAATTTAAATAGAGTACATGTTGAACAATACATAGTCACCAACAAAGGAAGTGACTATTTGATGAAATGTGTGAGATAGGTATTTATTTTAATTCAATGTACAATAGAGAATGCATGCCTAGAGAGAGAATATGAAAATAAGAAAATATAAGGGAGATATAAGTGATTAGGAGATAGATATATGTAAGGAAGTAGAAGGGAAATAATGGGAAGCAAGTGTGTTAGAATTGAGAGAATGATATATGTATTGTAATAGATTCCGTAAAATAATATAATGATAATATTTTTGTGAATTCAATTATTATATTATGTTATCTTATGATATTCTTTACTTTACATCTGTATGTTCTACCATATCTGTTGGAAAAGAAAAAACTACGTAAACCTCACATTAATGTTGACGCTTAAGTTCAATAGGTACAATTATTTATATGGCATTCCTTTATAATTCTAAGATATACAAATTCACTAAAGGAAAGTATGTAGTAAAAAACTAGTTAATGTTTTTCCTGTTAATATCATTATTTATAAAAAGAGCAATTTTTGAAAGCAATGAGAAAGAGAATTTCGGTTCTACTATTACTTATATAAATATTATGGTTTAAATACAACTTTTTCTACTAAATGTAACTTACGTAGATTTATTTGCACAATTAAAGAGGAATAGAAGAAGAAAAATGAGGAGGAAAATAAAAAAGAGGAGTAAGAAAAAAATATGAAATAGGAGCAGAGATTAAGAAGAAAGAGGAGGAAGAGACATAATAATGAGGAAAGGAAGAAGAAAATTTAGGATGAGGAAAAAATAGTAAATAGGAGTTGGAGCAAAAGAATAAGAATTAGGAGGATAAAAAAGAAGAAAGAAAATAAAAATAAAGGATAGGAGGAAAAAAAAGAAGAAAAGGAGGAGGAGAAGAAGATGAGAGAGGAAAAGCAAAAGATAAGAAAAGAATGAGAACATGAGAAGAAGAAAAATACAAGGAGAGAAAGAAAAAGGAGGAAATAAGAAGAATAATGAACAAGTAAAGGATAAAATAGAGAAGGATGAAGAGAAAGATAAATCCACTCATGTAAACCTTCATCAACATAGGGAGCAATGATAAGTAGTTCAAGCAAGGATAAGACGTCGGTATCTTGTGGTTCTAAATATCTTAGATATCAATGGGATTCCTTAATACTCTGTATTAAATAATTAGCACAAATAAAATAGGCTTAAAGGTTCTACCAACGTAATTGATTCATATAACTATAAATGGAAGGGTATATAATGCAATTAGATAAACTAACTCCAATGCAGAAATCTACATTTAGAACAATTTTAGAAAAATTTTGATACATGAATTGAATAATAAATGTGCAAAACTTTAAGAAATGTTGGAACACATGCTTGCATATATAAATACATGTATACCTCACCTAACAAAAAGCTTTATGTGACATACTAGTACATATCCGTATTGAAGTTGTGGAAAAATATAAGTAACAAATCATATAACAAACCATAGAAATGAAACAGCGACGCATGGGAATATAGCATAAAATCACCTTATTGGAACTATAAATGGCTAATAAAATAACCTACTATGCATATACTATGGTTTCACTAGGAATCACTCAACTTGTGACCACACATCTAGATAAAATGGAGGAATAATTATATAGAGAATATATAGAATATGATGTTTGGAAATACGGAGATCGTAAAAAAGAGACAAAAAGTAGTAGAATTAGATGATAAATACCATGGAAAATTAAAAACATCACGTGGAGAAGATTATGGATATGCAATAATATATCACAAGCATCAATAAAGTAGTCATGTAGATGTAAAATGAGCTCGAAATGCATGAAAATAATATAAACATATTCAAAATGAAAAATTTGGGTGGAGGAAATTTAAGAACACTTGTTTACATAGCATGCATTTGAAAGTCAAATCACAAATTTTTTTATTTTTTTTTCGAATGTCTCCTAGATAAATAAAAATTATTTTATTTGTTACGAACCTATCATGTCATGTTAACCTAGTTAGACGAGTCAGACATGGGAATATTTTCTTACACCATATGGATAGTTTCTTGTAAGTTCATCCTTTGGTGTTCCTAATTATTGAATTATTGTAATCTTTATCATAAAAGGATTCATTTTTATAAGTTTCAAATGATATTGTAATGTGGTATTTATTTGTATCATAAGACGTAGAGGAAAAAATTGAAAAAGGTAGTTGACAACATTTTTCATCGGTTAGATGTCTCAAGGATGAGGAAATGTTTTGAATTCGGGGAAGATGTTGATAGGGTTCTTTATATAATTTATACTCTAAGGTATAAATAGTTAAAATCCGTAGAATACTAAGAACCCGTGGAAGACTATGAAGCCCGATAAGACTAAGGAAGTCACAAAAGACTTAAGGATTCCACAAAAGGATACATGACGCCACATAACAAAGAGACAAATATATAATTTAGATAGTGTACATGTTGAACAATACATACTCACCAATAAAGGAAGTGACTATTTGATGAAATGTGTGAGATAGTTATTTATTTTAATTCAATGTAATAAAGAATGCATGGCTAGATAGAGAATATGAAAACAAGATAATATAAGGAGATATAGGTAATTGTGAGATAGATATATCTAGCTATGTAGAAGGTAAATAATGGAAAGAATTTTTTTAGAATTGATGGAATGAACTATATATTGTAATAGATTCAAAGTGAATTAATATAAAGATAAGAGTTTGCAGAATTCAATTATTATATTATGTTATCTTTGGATATTGTTTACTTTACATCCGTATGATCTACCTTATACCTTGCAAGAGAAAAAACTACTTAACCCTCACATTAATGTTGAGGCTGAAGATATACAAGTACAATTATTTATATAGTATTATTTGATAATTATAAGATATACAAATTCACCGAAAGAAGGTATGTGGAAAAACAATAGTTAACTTTTTTCCTATTGATATCATTATTTATAAAAAGAACATTTTTTGAAAGTAATGAGAAAGATAATTTTGGTTCTGCTATTACTTATAGATATATTACATGGTTTAAATGCATCTTTTTCTACTAAATGTAACTTACCTAGATTTATTGGTACAATCCCACTTAGAATTTTATATAAACAGATATAAATCCATAAGTTTCGATGCACCTAAGTTGAGTGGACCGAATGAATGATAAGCTTACTTTACAGCTATAGAGACAAACAAAATGTAATAACACATAAATTATATACTATTTAATTCTCAAAACCACCCTCTTTTCAACGATCATGTGCTTTGATATTTATAGTAAAAATGACCAATAAGTAGAAGAATCATAATTTTTACTTTATAAATGAAATAAATATCTTACTAGATGAAACCTATTTCCCTATCCCATACGAGATATGGAAATTACAACCAACAAATATTATTAGAAAATTAAATGTCCACTATTTCTAATACTATGTCAACTAGGATATTTTAGTAAACTCATAATTCAAGGACAAGTACTTTAATTGTTTATATCATTCTCACCCTCTCCAACATATTCCTACATTAGACACATACACCTATGGTAAGTTAATTTTATCTCCAATTCAAATTTGATTAACATGGAGTAGTTTTTATGTGCAACTTAGCCTAACAACAAGGTCTACTTCATCCAATGCACCTATTTTCATTGTTGATCCTTTGCATTTTATTATTATTATTATTATTTTTATCATTTAACTCTTATATTTCTCTTCACCCAAATGGTTTTGAAACATAATTTCTTCTTCTCCCCTTTAACTTCTTGTCTTCATTTTTTCCTTATTCTCTTTTCCTCTATGAGCTTGTTCCGACCTTTGCAAATCCAACATCTCCTCCAAATTATTATGAATAAAATTTTTGTATTACGTACACGTGGGAACCCACTTTCATTTGTCCAAATCCACTAAACGTCGTTATAGATCTCAAAATTGAACCATGATATAAATCATGAAGATCCCTGAATTTTGAGGAAACCTAAACTGTCTCTAAATGTGGGAGTTGAGGTGTGAGGTAGACCTTGAAATAAGGTTGAATTCCTCTCTTTTTAGATTGGAAAATATGTTTAAAAAATCTAACTATAATGGTAAAACTACTACTGTAGCTGATCCTATACTAACAATTATAAAGGAGTAGGGGAGAGATGTATGAATTAAGTAAAATAAGTTAAAAGGGATTGTGAATAACACTAAAAGATAAGGTTTGATCAATGTACATGAGGAGAAGAAAGGGAATATAATGTGAGATGATAGGGAAAATGAAATTTCCACAAGCCAAGAATGTGTAGACTAACACTTTCAACACATTTGTAAATAAAAAAATGGAAATGTGAAAATAAGAAACATACTCAAAATTCCAAAGGGAGGACAAAGAGGCAAGACTTAATAAACATGATAATACGGAAGATAAATTATATAAAGACCCAATTTCATTTCTTAGAATATACACATTTTTTACAATAATGTAATAATGGGAAAATCATACAGGAGACCAAATTCGAGGTCTAAAACTCGTGGGATGTTGGAAACCATTTTACAATGCACGAGTTCAAAACAAAACACAAATCCCCATTTTAAAATGCATGAGTTCCAAATTTATAGAGACTGAGAGGGAGTTAAAAGAACGAGACAGAGAGGCACAAATAGGGGAGATTCAATCATTACAGACCAATCTCCATAGATGCTTTTACAAAGGTGTGGGAGGATGACATGGATTATATTACATGTCATTAGATTTTGTAGGAGAAGAAATGATGCCCATGCTTTATTATATTCTAATCGGTGGAGTGATTGAACATTGTTTCAATCAAAACAATATAAAATTTGAATTTCCTTGTTGGATTTATTATAATTGATGTCAATTTATATTTATATTTGGTCTATATCTCGGCCATAATGTCTCTCATCCGGATATCGTTGTGTGGCTAGTCTAGATATAGGAATAGTGTTTTTATTCCAAATCTAGATGATGTAAATATAAATAGTTAGGAGACGTTTGGTTTCATTTTAAGCTAGGTGATGTTAATATAAATAGTCTGTATAAAATTTGTTTTATCTGGAGCTAGGAAATGTCGATGTAAATAGTAGGATACAACCGAGTTATAATTCTTATGTTATAGATCTCAAATTATAAATGGTGTAGAAATCACCTAGACATCTCGTCCAGAGTTTGTTGTCAATGTTGGTTCTTCAGAGCTCAAAGTTACTCATCTGGATCTAGAAGAATCCAAAAGTATGCTAATTCTGGATGTCTCCTAGAATATTTATCATTACAAGATAGAAGTATAAGTTGTATAGATAAATGGTCTAAAAATTAAATAGTTGGTTCAGAAATTATTGTGTATTTTGTTTGGTGATAGAAGAATGTTTTTCATATGCTAGTATAACGAAGTTTAGATTTTTTAAATATGACCATTAGGTAATAATAGATGAATTATTCATAAGCTATCGTATATTTTCTAGGGCCCCATTGATACATATGGAGAGACATATGTATCATGTTTGTTTATATGATGTTTGTTTTGGTGTTTCGGTTGCCCCTAATATTTTCATGTAAATTTATTATAAACCCTACCTTGAATCTAAAGGAATATTATTAGATGACACATCTCCTATTTTGTGATTGATGCATTTATTACTTTGATGATTAAATAACTATGTTGGCGAAATAATTTATCACAAGGAAAATTTAATTGATTTTCGCCAATTCTTCATATTATGTTTCTCCTCTTTATGATGGGGAGTCTTCCATTTATTAAATAAAAAGAAATATATCATGGGTGGTTGTGAAGCCACGGACCACACAAGAATACTCCACTAGACCTATGGAAAATTGTTTGCACATTGTACAAGGGAAGAATTTTCTTGAGAGGTGAGGTAAAGGGAGTATGAACTTTACGAGAGAGGGTTTAATATTTTAGATATGCACTAGTAGTGTTTCACAAACATTATCAAGAATTAATCCATACTCAATTAGAATAAAAACTTTACTTATAATGAAAAGACACAATAAATCATGGACACATAATTCCATTAATCCATTCATCAAAGGTACTAACACCTTCCTTACTTGTATAATATTATCATGTGCAAAACGATGAAAAGTGGAGAGATATAGGAAATAAAGAGAAAAGGAATGAAAGAATATTATCTTTTGTTTTATTTTTAGTTGTGAAATAACTATATACTTAGAGACTCGCAATTAACAACCCTAATAATGAGGCATCCATCTAAATATATAGCCTTACAAAAATACTCTTTGTCTAACCGCACATGAATTTTCATTTACTATGACAACTTATGACCTTCATATTCCTAGGAAAGAAAAGTGAGTTAATTTTTATTATGTAAGGGGAACTCATTATAATATTTGACTATAGGTCACATTTATATGAATAAGACAAAAATTGAAAATTTATTTCCTAAGAGAGAATTAGAACATGAGAGAGAAAGGAAGGGGAGAGAAGAAGAAGAGGAGAGTAAAGTCATGTTGATGGAGAGAAAGAATCTACCGATGAATATCTAACATTGATGAACCTTATGGGAATGCACTTGGGAAAATTTCTTCATTCTTGAACTCCTTATTGAAAAAAAGCTACCATCAAGGAAAATTTCTCATCCCGAGGATGAATACAAAGATCAAGGCCTTGATCTAAGTCTCTGAAGTAATGTTGATGTTTTTGTTTCTTGAACCAAATTTTGGTACTCCTTAGTAGTGTTAGAAATAACACAAATTATTTATATAAGGGACTCTAAGGTGTCCTCATTTAAGGAGAATGGATCACCCACCTCTTTCCATGCCAACTATTTAAATCAATTCTCAAGATCATTCACTAAATAATTTTCATTCATTAGAGGTGCACCAAGCTTCTACACTTGAATTATTATGTTTTCTTACATCTATGAAGTGAGATCATCACAATCATGAATTTCATCAAGAGAAATACTAAACATTTCCATATCAGAAACCAACATTTGAGACCAAATCGAGACATATTCTCCGTTATAGAGTTCAACACATTTTTCCTACCAATACAAAACAATCAAGATTTCCCATCTTTTTCTCCAATGGAAGAAATTAGTCAAAATGATAATTTTCCATCTCATCGTCATTGTTAGGTATCCTTATCTTTGCAAAGTGGTAGAAAGTAAAAACTCAAATACTTGAAAGGATTTCTTTCATGTCCACATTTTCAACACCAAAATATAGCAGTAAACTTATTTGATTTTTTTTTCTTTTAATATTCACTACACAACACAAAGATGGGCTCCAATAGATACATTTAACATCACATAAGAGACTTAAACAAAAACTTGACCTGCATATACAATATGATAACACAATATACATGTTGATGCTACACTTTCCGTAATGAAAAATACTAGCAATGACCCATCCACAAAAGGGACCCAAGTATTGGAAAATCTACAACACATAATTACCATGGTTACATCGTAGTTTTGATTAAAATTCCAAGAACATTTATCATGCAAGGATAAATTCTTCTTTTCACCTACATATTCTTAAATTCTTTTAACATTCAACTTACAATGCGAACACTCAATTTGGATCTTTGTCCCTTACGATAATCTCCATAACTTAAATAATTATTTTCCATATTTCAAAATTCATATGAAATTCCTAATTATCTCGTTCTTATGTTAAGGTTCTACTTCTTAAGATGTTTATTCAATGTTTAAATATTACCCTTGTTAGAAAAAGTGAACTAACATGAAGACAAGGAAGGAATCTTAGGATTTAAAGGAGATTTATATTCAATATAAATCTTCCCAAAACATCCTCCCATTATAGTACATTTATTTTCCTTTTATAGTTGAGATACTTCAATAACTTGTTTGAGTTAATACAACATTTTCACTTCATGAATATATATATATATATATATATATATATATATATATATATATATATATATATATAAGAGCTTATGTTTTCTCAAAAAATTGATCTCGAAAAGAGAAATTCTTATTTATTTTTAACAATATGTCTATTTAAGTTATAAAGACTTCAAGTATGACATTATTCCTAACCCAAAATCTCATTTACTCTTATACTCTTTACACTTACATTTCATTTTAGTCTCATTATTCACATTGTTTTACACTAATTGTAATTTAAATGACACTTAATTTACACATAGGGATTCATGACTACAAGGAGTGGTGACCCAGTACCTACCTACTCATTTCCTATCTATTAAAAATCAAGTTTTAAACACATATAACAAGACAACCCAACAACTATATACTTCTCAAATTTCTTCTAAGGAACTATTTAAATCATTTAGTAAATATGCATCAACGTTTCCTTTACCAATACCCTTAAGAGAGGCTCCATGATCTATTAAATTAAAAATAATTCATGGATTTGGGACAAACTATAACATATGAGAAACACGTAGTAATTAGGCACTATAAACAAAGGGACACATTTATCTAAGATGGGCAAAAGGGGTTCGAATGAAAAAGTTATAAAAGTTTACGTGTTCAATTGATCTTAAGAAATATTTAAAATCATCGATAATCATACATCATATGTCCTTTGTCCATTAACATCATGAGAGACCACTCAGTCTACTACATTCATTAGTACTAAAAATTTAAGTTGATATTTTTCTTTGAAGATTAAGAGATTTCCTAGGTCAATAAAACACTAGCATATAGGTAAAAAATGCCACTTTAAATTATTACCAACAATTTCACTAGCACAATCATATTAAAAATTACGATGGCACTGAAAATTTTAAAATATAGGATTCTAATATCATCCTCCTATACATATTTTGACACTAAAAGAAAGGATTCTTTAACATCATTTTCCGAAGAAACATGATAAAATCAACTTCATTTATTTAATCATAATATGCACAACTAAGACTAAGATTAACATTCGCAAAATAGGAAAAATTAAAACTATGTATGAAATAGTAAATTTTCTAAATACGTAGAATTTTCATATTGTTTCACTTGATTCTTAGACATTTCTAGGAAGTTGGCCAAACAGAAAAAGGTAATGGGCGTAGGAGGAATACCCGTTAAAAATGGTTGAAGGTTGTTATGCGTGTGTTGACTCCTCGATCCACAACTGACCATGAGAGCTTCCTTTTGGCTAGGAGGAACTACCTGAAATATAAAAAAAGACCGCCAAAAAGAGTTAAATAGTATATGTAGTGGATTGCCTAGTGTATGCTAGATCCGGAAGTGTGATACTTTCTGGCGGTATTTATCAATCCATTGTTTAAGCAATTTAATGCGAGAAATAAAGTAAATGTTGTCCTACTATAGTCAATATGATTTAGGTATCTCATACAAAATACAATAAGTAAGATCTAATCTAACAGGCTAGGCTAGAATACAATCACGGGGGTCAAGTAAATGGTTATGGGTTTTTACGAGTTCGAGCAGAGGTGCGAAGAGGGTCACGAGAAAATTATGGGTAATTGGATAACAGTAAGTGGGTGCTGTTCTGAGCTATGTGGAAGAAAAAATACCGATGTCAGTTAAGGGTGACGCTGACGATCCACCGATAAAAGGAAAAATGGTCAAGAACAGAGGTATGGAGGAGTATTTTCAAGTTGGTAAGGAGCCGAGTGAGGTAGTCGTGAGGTCTAGGTGTGGTATCGAGGCAAGTGGGTAGATTTAATAGGGTTTAGGTGGGCCCAGTTGAGCTACGGGTTGAGATGGAAGGTGGTGGTGTGAGGCTATTATATTGTAGGCTAAGCGAAGTTGGTTAAGGAGAACCGATGTCGATTCTTGTGGGATCCCCGGGAATATCTTAGAATGAATTTTTGGTCCCCTTTGTGATTGCACAAAGGACTAGGTTAGTTGGAATGAGGTATTAGGTGGTTTGGATGTTATTTGGCAAGGTTTTGGTAGGGGTATGTATCAAAGGATGTTAATGGGGAATTGGGAGAGCAAATAATATGCGAGAATGGATGAAAATACAATGAAGCAATAAAGAAACCGAGAGGAGTAAAATGTTCTACTTACCTAGAACCTAGTTCTAGACATCCGTGAGTGAGGAATGAAGGCGTTTGTAGGAGTTTGAAGGCTATGGAGGATCACTAAAAGTTGAAGAGCTCTTACATGGGCTACTGTTCTTTCTTTCTTGGTTGGATGGATCAAATCTATCTTTGGTATGAGTGATGGATTGTTGTTGGGTGAGTGCTTGGGTTTCTGTGTGAGAAAGAATGCTTGCTCTTGTTTCTTGCATGCATACCCATGATCTCTGGAATTGTAAACCCCAAGAATAAAGTTTCCAAAAGGTATTAAGGGCGACCGACGGCGATTCTGGGCTAACCAACATCGATTTAGGGGTAACCGGCGTAGATTAAGGTGGAATTACCTAAGTTAACTAAAAATAGGATATCATGGCTATAACGGCTGCCAGATCTCACTATTCCTCTGCAGACAAGAGCGGGGTTACCATTTGTGTCTACGGGAATGAGGTGTACGCATTCATTTCTAGAGTTTTGGTTAGGTTTTAGCTAGTTATGGAAACATGCTAAGAATAGGCTTAGGTTGAGGTGGTTAGGTGAGGTGTCTTTTTGATGTGGAGGGTGGGTATTAAGCTAATTAGGATAGTTAAATAATAGATATGATGAGGATAGAGATTAATTTAATTAATTTAATTAAATTAATACTAGTGTGTGGTGAAAAGGGGCCATGGTTAGGTAAGTGTGTTTAAGTTGATTAATTAACAAGGGGCTAAGGGGAGCATGACCTGATTTTGATGTCTACATTTTGCCCCTTTTTGTTGTGTAGCTTGTATTGGTAAGTGAAGCTGAAAAAAATAAGATGTGGTTGCCCCATGTGTGGGTGAAGGTGATCCCCCTGAACTAGGAACAAATGAAGTGATAGGGTGAATCGGTGAGTGGTTTGATAAAATTTGATGTGAAGAAGAATTGTGAACAATGGGGAAAAGGGTCAATTTTGGTAGACAAGTAAATGGGCTAGGGTCAAAGGTAGTGGTAGTGAAACGCACACACATGTATAAACTACGGATCAAGACTGCCGAGGTTGAAGAGCTCACAAAATCTACATCGTCCGAGGTCGTAGGTTTATCCAAACAAGGTTGAAGTGATTTTGGTATCGAGGTATAGGATATGGTGTAGAGGCACGTCACGAGGTTAGGTGAGGGAAAATTTTGGTATCTTCACCGTATGCCAAAGGTTGGATCGGGATAAACAATGTGACAATAGGAAAGGTAAGGTCACTAGGAAAAACAAAATGGGTAACAACGCTGACAATGTACAACAAGCACATGGGTTCAAAAGGTCACTAAAAGTGGTCCGAGTTTGAGTGTATAGGTCATGGCATGAGTAAGGCTAAGGTATGGGTAAAATAATAGATCCCTAAATGTAATTAAGGATGAATATAGGCAATGTTGGTGGATATGCAAGTGGCGATAAGGATGGGTAAAGTTAGCAATGTGACAAGTGTGGTAAGTTTGGGACACAAAGGGACAAAAGGGGCTAAAAGTGATAAAAGGGTATGGCGGGTAACGATGCCGGTTGAAATATGAACAACGTCGGTTGCTTAGGCACAACTTGACCGAAGCGCCTTTGTCGTTGATTTGGGTATATAAAAATAAAAAAGAAGCAAAATTAGAATTTATTTGTGCTTTTGAATTTTGTGAAAATGATGAGAGCACATGTTTTGAGTATCTTGTCGAGAGAGAGGTACGTGAGGCGACATTGATCGAGGTGGAGAGATCGAGTGGGTAGAGGAGATCCGAGTTAGATGGGTCCACGAGGCCACAAAGGATTTGAGTGATTAGCAAAGAGGAGTGAGGTGGAGATTGACATGGTAGAGGGAGGTGAGGGCTCGGAGGGACCACCATTATAATGGTTGGTTGTGCCACCACGAGGCATCGAGAGAGATGAGGTAAGAGTTAATCCATTTTTGTTATTTGATAAGAAAAAGAAGGGAGTGGGTAAGTTGGGTGGGAAGGGTAGAGAGTTTAATTGTGTGGGTAAAATTTGATCGAATAAGGGATGGGAAAGGAGATGGGTAGGTGTAAGAGGGTAAAATGTTGATGTGAGGTAGGTTTGGGTAGGTATGGAGGGAAAATGTGAGGGAAATGAATGAAAGCGTGGGAGGGTTTTGGCTTTGGGCATGGAAATAGTGATCGACGCGTCGGTCAAGGTGTGGATGATGTCGATTACTTAATGTCGACATCGGTTAGGGAAAAAATAATCAATGCCGGTTAAGTTGGGATCGAAGTCGAGTCAAGATTGATCGGCACCGATTGTAAAAGGTAAATGATAAGGTTTTAGGGTGTGAGATATGGAGGAGTAGGTTGTAGCGGTAAAAGGGGGTGGGATGGTTAGTTTTCTAAGTGAAAGGGGATGTTGAGGATACAGGTAGCATGAGTGCGGTGTAGGGTATAGGTTGAATGATGAGGTGGAAGGGTTAAGGGAAATGTGGGTAAAAATAAGTCTAAATAATGTTTTTGTTCTAATGGATGTAGGCCGGGAGCAACTACATATGAGATATTGAGTACTACCACTTTTGGTGGCGGTGTGGTCGAGTGCGACCTCGGTGGATTGGAGGTATGTGGAAGATGTTGGCTCCATAAGAGTGTGAAGCTATAGAAACATAGTACGTGAGCCTAGACGATGGTGATTCTCATCAAAAGATGCGATGCGGTGACCAACACATTCCACCTACCCACGGGAGAGTTGACAATGACTCTAGAGAATGTCTATTGGATACTTCACGTACCTATAGTGGGAGAGTAGGTATATTATATCTCCTCGTAGGCCTAAGAGGAGTTGATGCTGATGGTGTTTAGAGATTGTATAGTAGAGATGAGGTTCCATATCACAAGCCTCGGCTATAGTGATATGTATGTCACCTTTCTAGAGGACTCGAGGCTAGCGGTGTTTATCATAGAGGTAGTGTGTTGCTTAACACTACCGGATGTTGCAGTGGAAGATTCCCATGTGATTTGATGGGGTTCATTCATGTCATGATGGAGGGAAGGACACGATTTTCCTGGGCACCAACATATTTGGTGTAGTTATATAGAGAGCTATCGGTATACAAGAGACTACGACGATTTAGCCTATGTTGGACCTTCCCTCTCCATTGTTGGGCCTATGAGCTCATTATGTGTGTGAGGCCACTAGGAATGCCTCGATAAGATGCTTTTGAGGCCAGATTGGTCCGAGTGGGTTACAGGAATTGGGTGTCACTCGTTGGAGCATGTAGGGCGATCGATGCGACACATGACATAGCCTATTATAGGCGCATATTAGAGGGCCTATCTAGAGTAGAAATTATTTGGAGGCCATATGTGAGCTTCCCATCTTATAATAACATGGTGTAGAGTTGGATGCATTACAGATATACGAGTGGATACGAGGGATACCATTCCAGCAGAAGTACGAGATTATACCTGTGGATAGAGTCTGCGGTAGTTTAGGCTATTACAAGATGTACGCTGCCATTTCCTTAGTATATGCGGGATGGCATGGAGAGAAAAATGTCTCCATCGTGACCGACAATGTTGATGAGTAGGAGAAGCCACCAAAGTGGATCGACACATAGATGATGCGGGTGCACCGATGCATACATGCGGTGGTGGGAAACTCAGCTATGAGAAGCACAACCCGAGACCAGGTTAGCTAGACATGGCTACATTGATAGTCCATAGGGATGCCTTACGAGGGCATGTAGCTACATTACGAGGGTAGGTCACAAAGTGCTTCGTGCAGTTTCAAGGGTCACAGGTAGAGGTGGACACTCTACAGATTAGGTGGTGACCCTATAGGCTTAGTTAGCTCAGACAGGCACTTGTAATAAGTAACAACACCAACACAAGCTCGAGCTCTAGTACCAACACAGCTCGGACTATAGTACATGACATAGGTAATAGTAATAACACATGCACTAGTATCTTGCTTAGGGACATGGTTTATAGGGTATAGTGAAACCCATAACACCTCCGAGATAGTTCCTATGATGAGATTTAGGGATAACCTAGGAGAGGCACGTTATTATCGGATCACTTCGTAGCCCGGGATAGATGTCCCTCATACACGGAGTACTGAGCACAACAAGCCTCGAGTAAGAGGACCGGATCCTGCACTCATAACGTGGGAGCACACAGGGGGCCGTGAGCCCATAGATAGGAGCATGGCGAGGCTACTAGAGTAAGGAGGCCGAGATTCGGTGAGGGCCATTGGTATCTAGATTGAGGCCCACAAAGGTGGCAGAAACAATTATTGGAAACCCCACGAGAGGAAGCGGAGAGGAGTAAGGAGAGACATATTCAGTATAGGGATATAGACATTTCCAGTGTGATAATATTTCTTTTTAGTATAGGGATATAGACCAGCCTACGTGCCGATGATTTTAATTGTATTGTATATGATACCATCCTACGTGTCGAAGACATTTTGTATTGGATATAGGCTGCGTGCTTTGAAGATATTGAGATATGTGCATTATTGGATATCGGTGTATATTGTATAGATACACACATATTTGTATATAATGAGATTGATGATATTATGAGGATTTTTTTATGGAAATTTTAATTTTATTGTGATATGGATGGAAACTAGGTGAGTTAGGCATAATGGAGTCAGTCATAGGCATGGATCGAGTCGAGTTGGTTTAGGCATGGATCAAGTCGGTTTGGTTTAGGTATGGATAGAGTCGGGTTGGTTTATGCATGGATCGAGTTAGGTTGGTTTAGGCATGGATTCATTAGGTTGGTTTAGGCATGGTGGAGTTAGGTTGGTTTAGGCATGGATCAAGTCAGGTTGGTTTAGGCATGGATAGAGTTAGGTTATAGGCATGGTTGAGTTATGGTTTATGGTTTTGATTTAATTTCCAAGTGTTGATATTATGGAAATGGGAAATGATGGATGTATGATTGTGGTGTTGTATATAAAATGGTAGGCATGCATGTTTGGTTGATTGTTTACTTATTTAATTTCCAAGTGTTATATAAAATGGAAACTAATTAAGGTAGAATGTGAATAGTAAAATGGGGGAATAATTAATTAGGGTAAAGAGTGGCTAAGCTAACCTCCAAGGGCCCCATGCCCTCGAGTGCTACCTATATAGTCCCGATGAAAAGGGACCTTAGACCGATGTATTTCTCCCATGAGCTAGAAAAGAATATGAGGAGGTAGAAGAATGGATCCTTAGGTTGTAGGTATGTTTGATTCTAGGTCAATGATTAAGTTAAGGTCATTTAGGTTTGGGTACATCACATGCGAATAGGTATGGGTGATTTTAAGTGGATTTTGATGAAAGAGGCAGATTCCCAAGAGATAAGTGTCGAGGGTCTAGTCCTGTATAGGATAATCAATAAGTAATGAAGAAGTGAAAAGATAAGAGGAGGAGAGAGAGCCATCTAGTTGGAAATGATCATAACAAGTTGACCATACCTCGGTAGGTTGGTGAATGTAAGACCCTAAAGGCATTGCATGATTGATTATTCTAAAGGTAACGAATAGTCACGTGATCACCCAATGTTACTGCTTTCAACATGTTCCTTGAGGCGGTATGAAATGAATGTACAAAGGGGAAGGAGGTGAAAATGGTTAGGTTATAGAGGAGGAAGTAGTATGCCTTTTGGCAAGAGATCCAAGATCACAATAGGTGAGTCCATGATGAAAAAGTTTTCTTTTTCTTTTTGAATTTTTATTTTAGATAGACTAATCGATGTGGGAAGTCTATATGGGATGAATATATGTCTCCTTGAGGTTTTCATGAAATTGATCGATGCGGGAAGCTTCTGAATATTTTATTTTGAGAGAATAGTCCTCTTTGTGGGATGGACTATAGATAGTGTTGTGAGCTGTTTATAGTTGTCCTTGAGGAACAATCTATTTATAGTGGCAATTTAGAGTGAAAGATGTCCTTTTGAGGGAGTCATCTTTGTGTTAGAAGTTTGAATCAAGGAGTTGATCCCTTTATTTTGAGATATTATTTTGGGCTTTTAAGTAATGGACAAGACTATAATGAAGCATTTGGTTCTTGTTTGAAAAGGCAAGGGAAAACAACCATGGGATCTCATTTGAAAGAAGATGAAAATTATCTATGAGAATCATGCCATGTGCGAGATCCGTGGTACACATATTTAAGAGAAGGCACAAAAGGTGACGGATAAACACATGATTCTTATTTAGTCATTGGGGGTGGATTTTGGAAAAGAGAAGGGGAAACGACACTCAAGGGACGAGCATGAAATAGACAAATTGTGATGTAGGACTTGAAGTCAACAATATAATGGTTGAAGATGCAAGGCATTGAGGGCTCGGTTTGGGCTTACCATCAAGTGAAGACAAACGATAAGCACCCAATCCATAGTTATGTGTCACAATATATTGTCTAAGCCAATCGGGGAAAACTTTCCCCTTTACTTTTTCTGCTTTGGTTACATGTTGATTTTCGTTGAGGACTAAATCACCAACCTTGAAGTTTCTTTCATGGATAGGTTTTTCATAAGAACACTTGATGCATTTTGATAGACTTGGAGATGGTCGAGAGCATTAAGATGAAGTTTTCCAATAACTCAAGTTGTGCTAAACGGTCCTGGTGAAATTCATCATCATTGAGCATGTGTTCGAGGGAAATACGAAGAGATGGGATTTGGACTTCGAGAGGAATAAAATCATTGTACCGTAAACTAGAGAAAAGGAAGTGGTGGCGGTGGAAGTGTGAGTACTAGTATGGTATGGCCATCGAGCAAAAGGAATGTGCGTATGCCAATTCTTCCCAGTATCATTAACCACTTTCATGAGAATTTTGTTCGGGGTTTTATTGGTGGATTCTTGCTTGCCATTGGTTTGTGGTAATATGGTGAAGAGAAACATAGCTGAATAACGAAGGCATCACAAAGTTTCTTTAAGGTTTTGTTTTGAATTGTTTTCCATTATCGGTGATGAGGCAATGTGAAACACAAAAGTTGCAAATAATTTGATGATTTATGAATTCACATATTTTCTTAGCTTTCTTATAGATGAGGGGTACATATTCAACCCATTTCGTATAGTATTCGATGTAGATGATGATCCATTGATGTCTCTCGGGAAGAGTGGGGATTGATCTCTCTGAAAAAATCCAAACCCCACCGAGAGAAGGGCCAAAGGTCACAAACGACTTGTAAGGCATGAGTAGGTGTGTGATGAAGATTGGCATGTTGTTGGAACTTTACACAATGCTTAACATAGTCACAAAAATCATGATTAAGGGTTGGACGATAATAGCCTAGGTGAAGAATGAATTTAGCAACAACAAGGCCATCGAATAGACCTCCACATATGACATCATGGACTTCTTTAATAGTATAGGGGATTTCAAAACTTGTAAGGCATTATAAGAAAATACCGTCAAAGCCATGCTTATAAAGAAGGCCACCCATGACGACATAATGAGAGGCCCATTTGAGAAAGGCTCGTTGTCCATTACGTGTGAGGTCAGGAGGTAATATAGAAAGGGAAAGGTAGTCCGCAAGTTGCTTATACCTAAGGTCTTGTGTGTTTAGTGAGGTGGTTCAAACAAGGTTAACACTGCAAGGTGTATAAGAAGGTCTCTGTAGTCATTTTATAGTGACAAAGATGTCTAAATCCATGGGTGAAGTAGGTATCTGGGAAGCGAGGCATGCCATGGTGTCTAAAATTTATTGGTGGACCATAGAATAGTTTGAATTTTATAGCGGTCAAAGGTATTCAAAAGTGTGCCCACGTAATGGTTATACTCTTGAAGTGTTTTTTTGCGACACTAATATAAACCATTTACTTGGTTTACTACCAGTTTAGGGAATCACCAAAGATTTAAATGGACTTAACATCTAATGCATGAGTGGTAAGGAGACCTAATACAAGCACTTTATACTCAACGATATTTTTAGTGCACTCAAAGTTGAGTTTGAATGATAAAGGCATTGGTTCATGATCAAGAGGAAAAAGGATGACACCTACACCACCCCCAAAATGACATTTAGAGCCATCAAATAATAAAGTCATCTGGTAAGGGTCATCATCTAAAGAGAGAGTAATGATGGATTCATCGGAGAAATCAAATTTCAAAGATTAATTGCTGGAAAGCGGGGCATGAGTGAGCTGGTCTCAACAATGGCACGGACCTTGATAGATTTCGATGAATTAATTTGAGGTCTAGTTTGACAAGAAGCATGAGCCAACGTGCACACATTGATTTTGGTTAGGTTTGGCATACATGAAGTGTAAGGGGTCGGTGTTAGTCACAACATAGGTTTTGTGGTTGAGTAGGTAATGACAGAGTTTGGTGGCAACAAAAACTAAGGCTAAGCCAAGTTTTTCATCATGGGTGTATCAGGTTTCGTAGTCTAAAAAAGTATGGCTTATGTAATAAACCACCTACTCCCTATGTTGTTCATCATGATGAGAAAGAATGGACCCTAAGGAGTGATCAGTAGCAGAGATGTATAGGTAGAAGGGTTGATCATCTTTAGGTCGAATGAGCACGGGTGGTTGGAGAAGGTATTGTTTTAAGGCCTAAAAACATTTGTGGCATTTGTCATCCCATTTGAAGGAGACATCCTTTTTAAGGAGGTGATGAAATGGTTGAAAACTGTCAAATAGTTGAGAAATAAATAGACAAATAGATTGCAACTTACCTTGAAAACTATGAAGTTGGCGAAGGTTAGTGGGTGGACGCATTTCGAGAATGGCGTTGACTTTAGTAGGGTCAACTTTTATACCATGTAAGGAAATGATAAATCCCGGAGATTTCCTAAGAGAACCGCGAAGACAAATTTCTTGGGTTAAAGGCGAACAACATACTTAGTGAGGCAATCAAATATGATTTTCAGACTATAAGATGCTCGATCGATGTTTGGATTTTGCAAGATATTGTCTACATAATATTCTAAAATGTGGTGCAAGATGTCATGGAAAATGTAAGTCATAGCCAACTGATATGTGGCACCAACGCATTTTTAAGGCCAAAAGGCATGACTCAATAGCAAAAGGTCCCCTAAGGGGTGATGAATGTAGTTTTTTTATCTTCTAGGGAAAGAAAGATTTGGTTATAACCCAAGAAGCCATCCATAAGTGATAACATCTCATGGCTAAGCGGTAAGATCAACGAGTTGATCGATACCAGAAGAGGAAAGTTTTCCATTGGGAAAGTGAGGTTAAGGTCACGAAAGTATGTGCAAATGTGAAGTTCCCCTATCACTTTAGTGATAGGGACAATGTTAGAAATCCATTGGGGGTAATCGATGGGTAAGATTAAGGAAACTTAAAGAAGGCATTGAATTTCTTCTTTGACGAGAAGAGAAATGTGAGGGTGCATTTTCCTTAACTTTTTTTTTACGGGTGTAGCATCGGGAATGGTCACGATATTGTGCACCACATTGGTGGGATCGATACCGGCATATCAAAGCATAAGACCAAGCGAAATCATGGTTGTGATTTTTAAGAAAAAAAGTGATGGCTTCTTGTTCAACAACATCTAGAGGTTGGCCAATCTTGAGAATGTGTGGGTCATCCTAAGTGTGGATGTTGAATTTGATAGTCAATTCATTTAACATTATTTGCATCTCAGAAGGCAAAAACCGGTGAATGTAAGATTCTTCTGCACCAAGGTAGGTGAGTATAGACTCATCATCCTGACATTGAACGATGTTAATAAAAGGTGTATCATCCTTGATCATGTTAGGATATAGGAAGGGAAGAGAAGAGGGAGCCTTGCCATCGCGTTGATAAGTTAGAGGTCCCAAGGAAATGGTGTTTATGAAAAAAATTGTTAGGAGGGATAGATTCGGGATCCATCAACTCCATTGGTGAAGGTGGTGAAGGTGGAGTAGGTGAAGAAGGTTTAGAGAGGTCAATGTCTTCAATGAGTTCAATGCGGGCCTTCTTGGTAGGTAGTATGGTAAATCCGATACCACTACGATCATTGTGTTTGCAATTAGTACATGAAATAATGATGTGATGGCCTTACTCATAAAATCCAAAGCTGAAACCCTTCCATGCACATTGGTTGAGGAAAGTGTGAGCAAAGCGATGGTTGGTGAGCGACTGAAGGTCTGCTGAAAAGGGTTGGGTTTGTGATGGTGGCTCGGGTGTGTAAGTGGAAGTATCAAGTCCCCCATAGGTGAGACAGTACAAAGGTGTGGAGGACCGTAAAGGATCCACTCACCTATGCGGTGATCATAGTGAGGATGTTGGTGAAGGTTTCCATACTCTTTTGGAGTAAGGAATGTATTGACATTGTATAGGTGATACTCCCCAATAGTGAGGCATTGAAAAAAACCCTCCAAGGGATCTCGTGGTTAGTATGTTGGTAGCTAAAATAGACGAAGTTTTAGAGGGTGGATCGGAGGAGGTATTGGTTTGTTAAGAGGTAGCCGGGGTGATTGGTGGAGGCTATAGTAGTGGTACGAATAGAAGACTTAGGTGTGGGTGAGGTAGCTACGGAATCGGTGGATGGGGTCGTGGGTGAAGAAGAAGTGGCCAGGAGGTAGAAGACGTAATGGGTACAAGAACATCATCAGATCGGTAAAGCATGTTGTAGGTTTTGAAAGGTGATGGGGTGGTGGAATAATATAGGTATGTCCTTCATGTTCAAAATTCACACAACGATGCAAAGTGGAAGGAACACAACCCATGATGTGAATCCAGGGTATGACAAGCAATAGATTATATTGAAACTCCCCTTCCAAGATGTCAAATAACTTTGGAATAATGCAGGGACCCACACAAATGTGGAGGATGATAGTTCCAAGCTTAGAAGTGATAGCATCATTAAATGAGCACAACATGACGGGATGTTTATGCATGTAATTTTTGGGTATGCACATTTTGTTTAATGCATGGGAGGAGATGATGTTAATGCTAGCACCCCCATCGATCATAACGCGTCATACACATATATTATTGATATGGACGGAGATGAAAAGAGAAAGATCCGGGTCATCAGTTTGGTGTGGTATAATCTCTTCATCCGAGAAATCAAGGTGACAACCTAGTGATTAGGTTTAGGTGTAGAGGTAGGTGGCAATTTCATGAGAGAGGCTACATGATGAGGTTTAATAATGGAGGCTACAGGTGTGGGATCATTGGGTAAAACCTCAATAGACTGAAGGACCTCCATGAGGGCTTGACGATGTGACTCCAAGGTTTAGATGAGATTGTATAGGGACATTTTGAGAGAAGATTGGTGTAATTGTTTGAGCATCACCCGATGCGTAACCCCATTAGAAACAGGATATGTGGGACCACAGATAGTGACTCTAGGTGTGGGTGCAATTGGTATTTTAGGTATGGGGTTGGTTGATGGGTCGGTTTCCTTGTCTTTCCCCTTTTCTTTCTTAGTATGGGTAAGCAATGTGGATCATGTTGATTTGGGGTGAAGAGGTACATGGATAAGGTTTTCCATGAAAGGTGTAACAACCCGAATGAAAAAAGCGAGAGGTGGGTAGGAAGGATCCTTGTGAAATGAGTTGGGCACACCAAAATTTAGGAGGTGTTTTATCTATTTCTTTTATACGGACCATGTTGATTTCAAATTTTGGGGGTGGATAGAAATGTTGTGGGGGTGAAGATGGGGTTGCGGTGTAGGTGCAAGAAGAAGATGTGGGGAAACTATCGGAGGTGAAATAGGGTCATCATCGAGGAGATCATCATCATCAAAATTTGGGTCAAAAGGACATAATTGAATGAGGGCTGACTTTAAACCCTTACATTTCTCAACATCGTGTCCTGGTACATGATGGTAAGCACAAATTTTAGTATTGTCAAACCCTTCCGGTTTAGGTTTGAGAGGGTCGTAAGGTATAAGGGGTGGTAGTGTCATAGTAGAGCTTTCCGGGAGGTTAGCAGAATAGTGTGGTACAATCCTGCCAAAGGGATCACAATGTGAAGTAAATGTGGATTTGGGTGGAACAATGGGTAGTTGGGGTGATGATTGGGGTGTCATAGTCTTAGGTTTGGGTTGCAGTTTCTTAGGTACAGTGCGGTAGTGGAAACAACAATAGGAGCGAGTAGGTTTAATCACTCCTTTGGATGTTATTAGGTGTTTTAATTTTTGTTGTATTTTCTTAGGTAAAAGTGAGGAAGAAACACATGATGTGGATGGAAAGGAAGATGGTGAGAGAGGACGAGTGACCCATGGGGGTAATTTATGTGCCATGGTGGGTGTTAGTCGAGGTCGAGAAAGAGGCATGCGTGGAAGGGAGGAAAATGTCATCGGTAGTGATGGAGATATGGAAGGTAATGGTGGTATAGGAGGTAAAAGAGTTACGGTGGTAATGATGGGGGGCATGTGGTTCGTTTCGGCATAACTATGGATCATGGTAAAGGGGTTGGGAGAGGTTTGGATTTACTTTTTGAGGGAGCTATTTGGTTAGGGTTGAGGGGTGAGGCCCTAGGATGGATGGTAGAGGTGAAGGTGACAAAGGTGTGATAGATGAGGGTGGTGTATGTGGCTTAGAAGGCTGGGTTTTTCTTTTATGTTTGGGAATAGGTTTGATAGGTATTTAAGAAGATGTGTCCAATTCTATCTTGACAGGAGGATGGGTAGGGTTTGATGTCGCAGTGATCCCCAAGGTGCTAACGAGTTTAGATACAATAGGTGGTGTTGGAACACGTCGGCTAGTAAGTAAAGGGTTGGGTGTAGATGAGGATGATGAAACATAAGATGTATCAAGATTTATGGTCATGTGTGGTTTGGGCTATTGAAACACCTTCGGTTAGATAGTAGAAGTATTGGTGAGGGATAACTACATTTGGGTTGAGTCCGGGAGTAGGAGACACCCCCAAAGTGAGACTCTATCAAAATAATCCACATGATCGGCCAAACATTAAAATGATACTATTGTAGATGAGGTCGATGTGGATCAAGTGGTGATTCGTGTGAAATGAGTTTGAGATACAGGAAATTGGTATCTTCAGCCTCTGTTAGGCAAGAGAGCCAAAAGTAGGTCAGCAGGATCTTGGGTGGCTGATGGAAAATGGTCACCTATTGGTAACAACATTTCTACTAGATATTGGATAGGTGAGGGATATGATGGGTGCTCCCCTATGGGTGGAGGAGGTATGATTGGTGATAGCTCACTAGGTGGAGAAGTTAAAGGTGAAATGGTCTTGGTGCTAATAAGAGGCTCCTTTGTAAGTGAAGGAGGAGATGAAGGGTATTCCTCTGTGGGTGGAGGAATAGATGAAGTAGGTTCCTGTGTAGGTAGAGGACTTTGGGATAGGATTTCCTCGATGGAGGGAACAAGAGATAAGTGAGAAACAACTGGTATGTCAGTGAAAATAGCATGGACCTCACGTGTATTACTATCATTATTTGAGGCATCACCAGTTTGGTCACAAGATGGGGAATGATTAGGGAATGGTTTCTTGAAAATGTGGAGGTTTTGGTTGGTAGGTGCATTCGGATTATCCAAGATTAACTTGCCACTCTCGAGCATTTCTTGAACAATGTTTTTGAAAGTGATGCAATTTCCATCACTGTGACCTTTTACATGATGATAGTTACAAATTCATTCTCTTTATACCTCGCAGGTGTGGGGTGAGCTTGATCAAATCCATTATCCGGTTTTATATGGGGAAGGGTGGTAGCACCAACATTAATCATATTTTCTAAAACAGATGAATATGGCTTCCCGATTGGGATGTATTTCATCCGAACTGGGGAAAGATTAGATGTAGGTTTAGCATGGTTGGATGGATGGGCAGAGCCTACCTTGAGTACCACCACATTGGCAGTTCCCTTGGCTTTGGAGTAGCTCATCCGAGGTTTAGAGGAAGAATAGGTATTAATTGATTTGAAAGAATTATTCTTATTTCGTAGTTGGATTTTCTTTTCTTTGATGGCGCGAATCTCTAGTTTTCGTGCCATAGTCAATGCCTCATTGAATGTTTGGAAATTTTGCACCTACAAGGTCAGTTAAATATGTCTAGCACAATCCCATGTGAATATCTCTATGAGTTCGGTTTGTGGTAATTGGAATGTGAGTTGATTTATTAGGCTACGCCAACGAGCGACAAAATCTGCAATAGATTCATTGTCATATTGACATGTAGAGTAGAGGTCATTCATTGTAATCTTCTAATCGAGAAGTGATCCAAGAAGGCTTGGGATATTTTATTGAATGAGAAGATAGAATGTCTAGGTAACCCACTATACCAATCCAATGCGGGCCCGATCAGAGATATGGGAAAGGTCCTCAGAAGCAAAGCATCGTCATGGGCAATAAGATAGCACCCATGTTTGAAAGACAACAAATGTTGTTGTGGGTCCTCTTTACTATTGAAGTGGTTAAAATTTGGCATCTCCTAATGTATGGGATATGGACGAATAGAATTGGATGGGTGAATGGGCTCATTAAATATTACATCGTAGGTGAGAGAATTAAGTGATCCGGCCGATGCTTCTAGTGTCCGCATATTTTCCATCATTAGTTTGATGAAGCCATTGTTAGGTTGCAAAGATTGGTACCTTCGGTAGCAAAAGGGTTGGTGTTGAGCATATGAAGAGTGTGAGATTCCAGTGTATGGTGCTGCCAAATAAGGAGGTGGGAATTGGGGAACTAATATAGGGGTTACATTCCCAGAATGAGAAGAAGATGAAATGAGAGGTGGCTAATAGTAGGTGTATGAATATGGGATGGTCATAGTGACTCTAGTAGTGATAGGGGGCAAGGACTATGGAATAGAGAGGACAATGTTTTGAAATTGGGTAGTGGTGACCGACACCAGAGGTGGTCGTGCTATAATTGCTATATGTGAAATAATAGGTGCGAGATGAGGTTATGTTCAGGTGGTTGACAAAGGTACTGTGGAGACTACAAGTGCAACAGATGTGGAAGATGTGACGGTCAAAGCCGGCAAGGGGCCAAGTCAGAAACGACCGGGATAAAGAAGAAAAGGGTAATGTGGAGCTAGAAGGGGCTGATGTAGAAGTGGGCATAAGGGCCAGAGGGAGAGATACAGGAATGCCATATATCAACTGACTTGAGGCATCTCGAGTGGATGAATGGGTGAGGTAGAAGTGCAAGGCCATTGGATTCTTATCAAGGAGTCATGCAAACTCCTCGTCACCTGTGGCAATTTTGATAGGTTGGTTGAGATCCATGGGTGATAGAATGGAAGGTGGTGAAGGGCTAAGCGGGAGTGGTTAATGACTAGCATGGAATGTGAGAGCATTTTATCGACTACAAGTCAACACCATGTGGACCGGACTGATCTGCAAGACTATATTATGTTTGAATGACACAAAAATAACAGAAATAGGAAAATAGGTTGCATGAAAGTGGATTAGGTCAACAGGTGAGTCAGAAACAACACAAAGTTGACTCCGATCTAGTTACAAGATACACCGATGTCACCATCAACTGAGAATGGAACAGTTTTTGAAATGAGGTAATGATGAATATTTCTAGATAGATAAGTTGTAGGATGGATATTATCAAAACTAGGAAGATATGGGAAGTGACAAGAACTTTTAACAGAAATAAAATGAAGTTGGCGTCCTTTTGGGCATGTTAACCAAAAGGACTATAAACCGATGCCGGTTGGGTAAAACCAACAACATAAGAGGGTAACTGACGACGGTCATTGGACCGACATTAGTTACTTTGAAATTAAAACAGAAATGAAGAAAAATGGTTGTCTTAAGATCAAGTATGGAATCAAACTCAAAATTCATAGAATGATACGAGATGAGGCCTAGGAACACTCATAGGAAGTCGAGAATACATCAACTAAGATGAGGAGTGTGCAAGGAGAAATAAAAGATGAAGAACGTAATCTCGTAACTCAAAACACAATTCAAACGAAACACTAAGAAAGATATGAACCTAAGAGTGTCTGTTTTTTTACATTTGTTTAACTTATGCTATTTTATGAATGACTATATGAACTGTAAAATAGAGTTTTTTGGTGAGGAAGGCTTCCTATGAAGAAGGAGATCTAAAATTTGAGGTTCCAGGAATGTTATGGTGGGGGTGGGTCATCGTTTGAGATATGACTCGGCGAAGTAACAAGTGGGGAGTACCTGGCAACCCTCTAATTAGTGTGATTGTTTGCAGGTGTTCCCAGGAAGGAAATTATTTGAGAAAGATGTGTTGATTAAAATTTTGTGTAGTTTGGTAAGACTCAAAAGAAGAGAGAAAGTGCTTTCTATTATTTGTTTTTCAACCATCAGCTGGGCATGACTTCCAGCGTATAGGTTGCCCTCATTTAATGTGAGCTAATGTAATAAATCATAATGAAATGTGGTTAATTTTAAGCCCAAATCGAAAGGTGATATTCGATGACACAAAGAGGTGAACAAGAAGAGGGATGCTCTTTCACTAAAATGCAGAAAGCGAGAAGAAATGATTCTTTTAAGCACACCAAAGGAAATATTTCCTTTAGATAAAATAGAAAGAAAAGAAGATTACCAAAGAAGAAAATTAATGTGTATGCTTTGGAAGGGAAACAAACACACAAATATTTCCTAAGAATGAAGAAAATGTAAGGAACCCTAAATGGGTCTCATCGGGCATGCCAAAATGTTTCACCTGATTCTTAGATGTTTCTAGGAAGTTGACGAAATAGATAAGGTAATGGGCATAGGAGGAATACCTGTTGAAAATGGTTGAAGGTTGTTATGCGTGTGTTGACTCCTTGATCCACAGCTAACCATGAGAGCTTCCTTTTGGCTGGGAGGAACTACCTGAAATAGAAAACAAGACCACCGAAAGAGTTAAACATTATATGTAGTGGACTGCCTAGCGTATGCTAGATCCGGGAAGTGTAATACTTCCTAGACGGCTGTCAATCCATTGTTTAAGAAATTTAATGTGATAAATGAAGTAAATGTTGTCCTACTATAGTCAATATTATTTAGGTATCTCATACAAAATGTAATAAGTAATATCTAATCTAACAGGCTAGGCTAAAATGTGATCCGAGGGTCAGGTAAATGGTTCTAGGTTTCGTAGTTCAGCAGAGGTGTAAAAGGGTCACAAGAAATAATGGGTAACTAGGTGACAAGTAAGTGGGTGTTGTTCTAGGCGGTGTGGTAGAAACAAAGACTGATGTCAGTCAGGGGGTAAACGATGCCAATTAAGGGTGACTGACACGGGTCACTTATAAAAGGATAGAGGGTCAAGAATAGAGGTCTAGAGGAGGCTTTTCAAGTTGGTAAGGAGCTGAGTGAGGTAGTCGTGAGGTCTAGGTGGGGTATCGGGCCGGTGGGCATATTTAATAGGGTTTAGGTAGAGATGGATTGAGCTAGAGGTTTAGCTAGAAGGTGGTAGTGTGAGGATAATATATTGTAGGCTAACCGACGTTGGTTAAGGAGAACTGATGTCGCTAATGTGGGATCCCGGGAATATCTCGAAATGATTTTTGGTCCCCTTTGTGATTGCACAAAGGACTCGGGTTTGTCGGAAATGAGGTATTCAAAGTGGTTTGGGTGTGATTTTGAAAGGTTTTGGTAGGGAAACCAGAGGAGTAAAATGTTCTACTTACGGAACTTTTTTCTAGATGTCCGTGAGTGAGAAATGAATGCGTTTGTAGGAGGTTGAAGGCTATGAAGGATCACTAAATGTTGAAGAGCTCTTACGTGGGCTTCCTATGCTTTCTTTCTTTCTTGGTTGGATCAAATCTATGTTGGTATGAATGTTGGATGGCTGTTGGATGAGTGCTGGATGTCTATGTGAGAAATAATGCTTACTCTAGTTTCTTATATGCATACTCGTGCTTTTTGGAATTATCCACCCCGATAATAAGGTTTCCAAAAGGGATTAAGGGTGACCGACGGTGGTTACAGGCTGACCGGTGTTGGTTTATGGGTAACCAACATCGGTTAAGGCGGGATTCCCTAAGTTAACTAAAAATAGGAGATCATGGCTATAACGGTTGTTAGATCTCACTATTCCTCTGGAAAGGAGTGGGGTTACCATTTGTGTCTACGGCAATAAGGTGTAGGCATTCATTTCTAGAGTGTTGGTTAGGTTTTAGTTAGTTATGGAAATATACTAAGAATAGGGTGAGGGTGAGATTGTTAGGTGCGGTGTCTTGGTGATGTGGAGGGGTGGGTATTAAGGTAATTAGGATAGTTAAATAATAGATATGGTGAGGATAGAGATTAATTTAATTAAATTTATACTAGTGTGTGGTGAAAATGGGCCATGGTTAGGTAAGTGTTTTAAGTTAATTAATTAACAAGGGGCTAAGGGAAGTATGAACTGATTTATATCTCTACACATATACATAATGGAAAAAATTAAATTAATGCATTATATTCATAAGAATATCATTGAAATTCTCTAGATAATTACATTGCCTTGAGAAAACATGTAAATAAAAGACAAAAGTATTGTTTTACTACTCCTATTCTCTGGGTACCTACAATCACCACTTGGTCACCTTAGAAATACTATCGAAATCCCCTACACTATCCAAATATTCATAATTTTGAACAACTTTAAATTAAAGGGGAGAGATAGGTAGAGATAGGGAGGGAAAAGAAGACAAAGTTCTTTTCTCATGGATTCACAAATTAAAATTAATTTAAACTTAACATTTTGGTATAAGACAGAGAGATAGTAAGGATGAGAGATAAGGTTTAGAGGAATTTTATTTTCCATTCACAAATTCATAACCAACCATTTACATTTCATTTCCATTTTATTTTCATTTCAAACAAATTTACATTTCCCAATTCGTTTACGTTTTCAAATCAACAGTATCATAATAATTTGTAGAGAGAGAAGAGGGTGGGCAGAGAAAAACACCACACAATTAAAAATCCATTCATACAAGATAAAAGATAGAATAATATTATAAATAGCATTATGATAGTTTTAGGAGGTTATGTTATCCAAAATTCACCCTCAAGGTAAATTTGATAACATGGATCAAATTATTTTGTCCCAAGCAATTATATTGAGTCCAGAAAAAGGTCATGTTTTTGGGTCCCCTCAAATTTTCTAACTCCCATGTCCAAGAAGGAGAGAGAAAGTTCCGAGAAAATGTAAGAAAATTGCAAACACAGGCTCCGGCCGAAAAAATCACGAAAAATGGCTAAGTCCTAGTCTGAAGCATTTGGGACAAGTGGGACAAAAGGCGCGGATCGGCCCAAATGAGCACAAAGGCGGCCTCGGAAGCAATTGCGACATCTGGGACAAAAGTACGTGGCTGGCACGAAAAGCCGATCCGGCGAAAAGAGAGGAAAAATTGACTAATTGCTTTGAGAGGGTCGCCTCGGGACAAGCGGGACAAAAAGACGCGAACCGGCGAACCGGGCGAAATGAGTCAAGGCAGCCCGAAACAGTCTGGGACGCACGGGCCAAAAGTACGCGAACCGGCCGGATCGGCCGAAATGAGAACTTTTGTCCCAGAACAGTTGGGACAAAAGGGCGCGAACCGGCCGAACCGGGTGAATTTGTCCCAGACGGTCCGAAAGCAAATGGGACATATGGGCTGCGAGTACGCGAACCGGCCGAACCGGGCGAAATGGGAACAAGCAGTCCGAAACAACTGGGACATTTGGGACAAATGGGCGCGAACCGGCCGGTTCACCCGAAATCAGCACAAGGAGCACTGTGCTAAATGGGACAAAGGGACGCTTTGGGGACGCCAAGCCGAAATGGTCAAGGCGGGACGAAAAGTCAACGTTTGGTCCTAAACTTCAAATGGCCATAACTTTTGACTCGAACTCGATTTTCACAAAATTGGACTTTCTAGAATGAGGGTAGATATATTTAAATAAAAGAAACATATTCGGCTCCAGTCAGTCAATGCTCATTCCCGTCAAATGACAGAAAACGCCTGCCAGACCCAAAATTGCTGCCCACACTCAGAAGGCCATAACTTTTGCATTTCTCAACGAAATCGCACAAAATTGGTATCGTTGGAATCGTGGTTCTGAGCCCGATGCACAGAAATCAAGAAATTTCGGATTTGATCAGAAATTGATTGAGATTTTTGAGGAAACGTGGCCAGGTTCAGAACAGTGTTTTATTTGGTAGCTGGGAGTGCAATTAAGAGGCATGGCCATCATTCCTTCTCTGCTGCAGCACATGGGACAGTATGGGGACCCTTTTCCAAGTAATGTATAACCATTCCACTCAATTTAATGCCTCTTACAGGTGGTTGAAGGACAGATTTCGGGATTTCCACTTTTCCTTCTCTTCTCCTTCTCATTTTTTCTATAAATTGGAGTGTTGGGCTCATTATAAGAGAGCAGAGTTTTGGGTAACAAAGCTCTGTCAAAATTGATTTGTGAAGCCATTGTGTTGCAGGCCCTTGTAGTGGACTCCTTGCATGGTGATCCAGGCCCTTATCTTGTAATAGATTGAACTGTGCATATCATGAAGCAATAAAATACCAGTTTGTGGATATATCTTCCCCTGCTGTGCTTTCTTGCATTCTTCTTGCCCCTTTGATCCTTCTATGAGAATATTGTGTCTATCTATTATGTTCTTGCAGGAATTCATTATCATTGTGTGTGCTTGAAATATTACTGTGAATGCATTTTGCTAGATTATGGAGAACTGTCATCACCTCTTCTAGTGTGCACTTTGCCTCTGTATTTCACACATTTGGAGACTACTCTCCCATCCTCCTTTTCTGGTGTATCGCCGCTTTAGTGTAGGCTTTCATTTTATGTATTCTCTTTCCCTGGTCCCTTGGAAATTTAGATTAGAATAGTTAGCTTATCCTGCATTAGAGTAGATTGTGGCAGGTAGTTTAGGAGCAAGAACCAGCTTTCTCTGGAGGTATATCTCAAGTAGCAAGTCCCACAACTTGGAGATAGTACCCATGTTATCCAATCACACTGTGAGTTCAAATATATGCACAGGGGTGCTGTGATTTGGTGATAATATTTCTGGCACGCCCGGTGGGACTTAGAGGTCTTCACTTTCATTGCAACAAGATTGATGTGCACTTGTTGTAAGTTCTAGCTTTGAAGGAGCTTTAAAATCGCACATCTGGCGACTCCAAAAGAGGCATAATCCACTGGTTTCTGCAGTCCAAGCCTACAAATTTATGAGAAGAATACAGACCAGGTCAAGAACTAGGGAGGAAGGATTGTTTGTTTATCTGCATCTATCTCCAGGCAGAGAAAGAAGGGGAAGAAGAGCTCAAAGATCTCCATCTCCACCTAATAGAACTTTGTCTACACCTCCACCTGGTAGACCTTTTCTCGCATCAACAAGGGTTCTCAGGCCAATCAGGATGGCGCAACCACTAAATCCCTTTGTTAATTTCACTGGCAGCAGCCCACTTGCCCTCAATGCACAGAATCCAGTTCCAATTGCAGCATTGAAGAACATTCCATTTTTCACTGGAGAAAATCATACCACTCCTGGTGATCATGTCAAAGACATTGCTAACGTCTGTGCAATCCATGAGATAAACGAAATGGATGTGGTACATCAAACCTGTTGGCATCATCGTTCAAAGGGAAGGCATTGCAATGGTTCAGAAGCCTTGAAGCTGGTTCTATCACGAAATTGGAATCAGTTATGCATAGTTCTCCATGAGCAGTTTGGAGAGAAGGGAGACAACTTGTCTCTTCTAGAACAATTGACAACTATCAAGAGAGCTCCCAATGAGCAGCTGACTGACTTCAACTTCAGATTTCAAAGGTCTTGGGATAGGATTCCAGTGGCAGTCAGGCCAACAGCAGAAGGTGCTTTTCTATACTATCTTAAAGCTTTGAATTCTGATATTTCTATGTTAATTCAATCTATGGGAGGCACAACCTTACCTGCTTCTTATAGCATTGCCATTAGGGCTGAAAACTGTCTTATTCAAGCTGGTAAGCTAGCTCCCAGGCCCCCAATGCCATTATACCCAAGTTTGGAGAGCCCAAGTACTAGTCAAGCACCTGTCTTAGCTCCTATTCCCACTCCTAGAAATCAAAGTTCAAATGAAGCTTCCACTTCATCTCCAAGTGCCCCAAATGAGCTTCAAGAAGTTATGAAACAATTGCAAAATTTAGGTAATGAGCTGGTCACACTCAAGAGACAGCAAGCTCAAAGTTTTAGACCTTCCTATCAGCCTCAAGCTCAACCAAATAGGCAACCATATCAACCTCAAAGACCACCCAATCCAGCTGCAAATCAGAATCAAGCAAGGCCTCCTGCCAATAGACCATTTCAGCCCTACAACCCCAATGTTGCATCTGCATCTAGAGCTTTGGTGCCAGTCCAAAATAACATGGCCCAAGAGTATGATTGGTGTTTCCCGTGCAGTCAGCCACATAACCAATCAATGTGCTTTAACGGTGCATTAAATCAAGCTCTAATGGTGCAAACCATTGGTGGGTCGCAAGAGTCCAGCCACGAAGGAGATCAGCAGCAGGAAGCACCTCAGCAAGGAACATCTCCGAATGAAACTACTCTTGTCAATTGGCAGGCTGAAGATTTCTGTGGTATGAATCAAATACCCTCTCAAAGTGTTGCAGCCAACACAAGGTCAAAGAGGAGAAATTTGGGTGAAGGACAACCATTAGATCCGAGTAATCCACAACCTTCTACCACTCCACAAGCCGCTGGCAGACAAACTGTAGCTCCAAACATACAAGGAGCACCTAAAACGGCCCCTAGGCCAACTCAGATGCCAGCTGCTGCTGCCCATGTGCAAGGAATGAATGTGCAGGCCAAGGGACAGCAGAGGGATACTTCATCTCCATTCAACATCATTGATCAGATGAAGAAGACAAATGTCAACATATCAATGTGGCAATCACTATCCATCCCAGGCCAAAGAGATTTGCTACAAGCTGCCATGAAGGACTGGTCAACTTCAAATCACCATGTCCAGATGCAAGAGGAGGTACTCACAAATGCTGCCCAGCCTGAAGGAAATCATGGAGGACAGCAAGGTAAAATGTTGAAGCCCCCTCCATTTTATGTTTCATTGATCATAGGAGATAAGCTGGTGCATAATTGCATGATTGACTCTGGGGCAAGTAGTTCAGTAATGCCAAAACAAATAGCTGATCAGCTAGGACTCCAATATGAAGTCTTCTCCAAGGGTGTAGTGCAATTAGATGGGACAGCAGTGACAACGGTTGGAGTAATCAAAGGTTTGAGCCTCACACTGCACGCATGTCCCAATGTAGTAGTGTTGCAAGATGTGTCGGTCATAGACCTACCACCACTCTTTGCATTATGCTTGTCAAGAGACTTCACTGCTAAAATTGGAGGCTATCTTTCGGCGGATTGGTCACACATGCTGTTCAGAACAAGGTATGGAACTAAGGCTACAATCAGGTCTGAACCTATTGCAAACTTCCACATTGAGCCTTACACTCCAAGCCAAATCAATGCCAACTGCTCAGCGTTTGATCAAGAAGATTATCCAAGCACTGATGAAGCTGACACCAAGGTTGGAAGCATCCCAGATTTGACTCTTGATGAATGGGCAAGCAAGGTGCATGCTTTTGATCCCTATCAAGAAATAGAAGAATCTGAGCTGGGAGTCTATTGTTTACATGAAGAGAATCAACCTCTCCCCAGCATCACCAAGCCAGATCATAAAGACATGAATGAAGTATGGCAATTGTTCTTTGATGGATCAAGGAGTAGACAAGGTGCAGGAGGAGGAGCTATGCTCATTTCAC
Source organism: Taxus wallichiana var. yunnanensis (assembly GCA_018340775.1). Taxonomy (NCBI): domain Eukaryota; kingdom Viridiplantae; phylum Streptophyta; class Pinopsida; order Cupressales; family Taxaceae; genus Taxus; species Taxus wallichiana. The sequence continues at coordinate 270,466,929 of CM031241.1, forward strand.
CGCAAGGTATAAGGTATTACTCAGCCTTCCATTTCCAGTTTTCTGTTCAAACAACACAAATTGAGTATGAAGCCTTAATTCATGGATTGCCTTTGGCAAAGAAGAAATGCATTAGGAATTTACAAGTATTAAGTGATAGTGAGCTAATCATAAACCAAGTCAAAGGGAAAATGCTACCAAAAATGATCTGTTAAAGAACTACAAAAATTGGGTATGGGATCTTATTGAAGATTTTGAAGCTTTTAGCATCATTTCCATCCCAAGAAAAAAGAATGAAGCTGCTGACAGACTGGCAGCAATTGGGGCTGCGTTTGATGTTGTAGAAAGTATCAAAAGTGAGAAAACTCAGCCTCATATCAAAGTGGTTGTGAGACCAGCTGTTCCGGATAACAACACAAGTTGGCAAGTCTTCGAGAATGATCAGCAAATTGTTAATTTCCTACAAGAAGAAGCTGAGTTCTCCATGAGAAATCAAGACAAGCTGGAGCAGCAGTATGGTGACCAAGTGGTACAGCTGAGGACTAACAAATTACCAAAAGGCCTCATAACGCTAGAGTCAATCTTCAACCCGAATGATCAGTTTCGGAAGGAGAAAGCGAACATTCAAGTAAAGGGTGAAGATTCAGAGCCTATCTTAGTAGATGAAGGCAAGACATTACAAATTGGCAAAGTAAGTACTCCACAAGAGAAATCTGATTTTGTTCAGCTTTGTCAAGAATTCCCAGATGTCTTTGCTTGGACTTACAAAGATTTAAGAGGTTTCAACCCAAAGTTGGCACAACATACTATTGAGTTGGATCCAGAATCCAAGCCTGTCAGGCAAAAGCAAAGGCCAGTAAATCCTCATATCGAGCCTCTCATGAGAAAAGAGTTAAGCAAGCTCATTGAGGCCAGTATCATCTTCCCCATCAAACACTCAAGTTGGGTTGCAAATTTGGTGCCGGTAAGAAAGAGAAACGGAGAAATAAGATTGTGTGTGGACTTCCGCGATCTAAATAGAGCATCACTCAAGGATCATTATCCGCTTCCATCAATGGAACAAATATTGCAGGTTGTAGCTGGTTCAGAAAGGTTTTCATTGCTAGATGGATATTCAGGCTATAATCAGATATTGGTGAAAGAAGAAGATCAATTCAAAATGGCCTTCACTACAAAATGGGGCACATATGCTTACAAGAAGATGCCATTTGGACTGTCAAATGCCGGAGCAACATTTCAGCGAGCTATGGATATGGCGTTCAAAGGCTTGATCAACAAGATAGTGCTGGTATACCTGGATGATATCACTGTCTTCTCAAAGAATGCAGCAGACCATCTCTTTCACCTCAGGCAAGTATTTCAGAGGTGTAGAAGGTTTGGAGTGTCTTTGAATCCAAAGAAGTGCATATTCTTGGCACACGAAGGCAAACTGTTGGGCCACATTGTCTCTAGGGAAGGGCTAACAATTGATCCACGAAAGGGTTGAAGCCATCCAAACGCTTCCATTGCCACACCATAAGAAATCTCTCCAAAGCTTCTTAGGAACGATAAACTTTGTCCGCAGATTTGTGCCTAATTTTGCCACTCTTGTGAAGCCTCTAACAATGATGTTGAAGAAGAGTCTGGCATTCAAATGGACAGCAGAAGGCAAGGAGAGTTTTGAAAGCATCAAGCATGCAATATCACAAGCTCCAACTCTTATCAACCCAGATTTCTCAAAGGACTTCATGTTGTATGCATTTGGAGGATCAGATACAATCTCAGCTATCTTGACACAGCTGAATAGAGAAGGTTCAGAACAACCCATAGCATTCTTCAGCCAAACCTTGGAAGATTACGAAATAAAGTATTCTTTCATCGAAAAGCATGTCCTTGCTGTCATCAGGAGCTTGAAGAAGTTCAGACACTTGGTCTCAAACAATAAAATTCAACTGCTGGTGTCTCATGCTGGTGTCAAGGACTTCCTCCTAAACAAGGATTTAAATGAGAAGAGAGCAGGTTGGATCACTCGGGTAATGGAATATGATATTGAAATCAAAGTGACCAAGCTGGTTCGTGGCAAAGGCTTGTGTGAGCAGCTCGCTTCCAAACAATCAGACGAGCCAAAAAGTGAAGAAGATGTTGTCCTGCTACTACAGAATGATCAAGAACAACCAGCTGATGATGCACCCATCCCATGTTGGACTCAAGACTTGGTGCATTACCTCCAAACAGGCTTGTGCCCCCCAGAAGTGAGCAAAGCAAAGAGGAGATACTTCAGATTACAAGCCATTCCATATGTGCTTGTTGACGGAGTTTTGTTCAAGAAGGACATCAATGGTGTTCTATTAAGATGCATTGGAACAGGTCAAGTTGAGAAGATCTTACACGAGTTCCATGACGGGGAAGCAGGAGGCCACTTTGCTCCACGAGTAACAGCTCTAAAAATCATGAAAGCTGGTTACTATTGGCCTACTGTGTTCAATGATTGCTACTCATGGGTCAAGAAATGCAAGAAATGTGCATTCTTCACGGGAAAGAAAGGTTAGCAGCGCTGCCCCTTCGTCCAATTTCAGCGGATCAGCCATTCATGCAATGGGGACTGGACTTCATTGGAGTCATCAGTCCCAAATTCAAGTCAGGGCCACAAGTGGATACTAACAGCAACAGACTATTTCACCAAGTGGACTGAAGCAGTGGCACTCAAGGAGGCAAATGAATCTAATATCTTAGATTTCTATGAAGGGATAGTCACGAGGTTTGGTGCCCCTACCACTATCATATCAGACAATGCATTGGCATTCCTTGGCACAAAGATCACCGAGTGGGCTGTAAAAATTGTGTGTATCTTAGCACTTCATCAAACTATTACCCTCAAGGTAATGGCCAAGCCGTGTCTACAAATAAGAATCTACTAAGAATCATCAGGAGGACTCTTGATGAGAATCAGAGGACTTGGCACACAAAGCTCAAATCAGCCCTATGGGCTGATAGGATCACGCCCAAGAGATCTACAGGAAGCTCTCCATACAAGCTTGTGTACGGGAAGGAAGCAGTTCTACCCATATCACTCGAGTTGCCAGCATTGGAACTCATGAAACAGTTGGAACTAGCTGAGGTTGAACCTATGGAAATCAGGTATGCAGAGCTGATGGAATTAGAAGAGACAAGAGAGCATGCAGCCCAGGCAATAGAGAAGGATCAAGCCCTGATCAAGAAGACTTTTGATAAGAAAGCCAAGGCCAGGATATTGCAAATTGGAGATTTGGTACTGAAGTGGGATGCTGATCGTGCAAAACCAGGAAAGCACTCCAAGTTTGATGCCATCTGGAGTGGCCCGTACATGATCATCGAATGCAAAGGTAGCAATGCTTTCCGACTGGCTAAGTTGGATGGTGAAGAATTACAGATTCCGGTCAATGGGATCTATCTCAAACGCGTTCTTACTAGAAAAGAAAGCTTTTCATCCTTGTAAATATTAATTTAGATTTTCCATTCCTCTAAGTGCTTATGCACATTGTACTGCTGTTAGAGTAGTTTTTATTTCCCTAAGTGCTTGTGCACATGTCCTATTGCTTCTAGTATGTGCATGTTGGCGATTCATGAAGCTCTGAAAAGAATTTGCAGCCACAGGAAAACCAGCTCAACAAATGTCCAAATGGCTCAAGGACACAGGTTTTCAAATTTCAGATCAGCTGAGAGGTTATCAAACAGACTCCATGCCCAATGGATTGCTTCAGGAAGCTGGCCGTTGTTCAGCTGGCAGGCAGATGACCCCGCTGAGTCGCCAAAATTGTTATCCAAAATTCACCCCTCAAGGTAAATTTGATAACATGGATCAAATTCTTTTGTCCCAAGCAATTATATTGAGTCCAGGAAAAAGGTCATGTTTTTTGGGTCCCCTCAGAATTTTCTAACTCCCATGTCCAAGAAGGAGAGAGCAAGTTCCGAGAAAATGTAAGCAAAATTGCAAACACAGGCTCGGGCCAGAAAAAATCACGAAAAATGGCTAAGTCCTAGTCCTAGAATCATTTGGCACAAGTGGGACAAAAAGGCGCGGATCGGCCGAAATGAGCACAGGCGGCCCCGGAAGCAATTGGGACATCCGGACAAAAGTACGCAGCAGGGCGCGAAAATCCGATCTGGCTAAAAGAGAGGAAAAATTGGCTAATTGCTAAGAGGGTCGCCTCTGGGACAAGCAGGACAAAAAGATGCGAACCGGCCGAACCGGGTGAAATGAGTCAAGGCAGCCCAAAACAGTCTGGAACGCGCGGGCCAAAAGTATGCGAACCGGCCGATCGGCCAAAATGAGAACTTTTTTCCCAGAATAGTTGGGACAAAAGGGCGCAAACCGGCCGAACCGGGCGAATTTGTCCCATATTGTCCGAAAGCAAATGGGACATATGGGCTGAGAGTGCGCGAACCGCCAGAACCGCAACGGCGAAATGGGAACAAGCGATCCCAAACAATGGGACATTTGGGAAAAATGGGCACGAACCGTCCGTTCACCGAAATCAGCACAAGGAGCACTTTGTGCTAAATGGGACAAAGGGACACGCGGGACGAAAAGCGAAATGGCGGCGGGGAAGAAAAGTCAATGTTTGGTCCGGAAACTTCAAATGGCCATAACTTTTGACTCGAACTCCGATTTTCACAAAATTGGACTTTCTGGAATGAGGGTAGATATATTTAAATAAAAGAAACATATTCGGCTCCAGTCGGTCAATGCTCATTCCGTCAAATGACGAAAACGCCTGCTGACCCAAAATTGCTGCCCACACTCGAAGGCCATAACTTTTTCATTTCTCAACGAAATCGCACAAAATTGGTATTGTTGGAATCATGGTTCCGAGCCCGATGCACAGAAATCAAGAAATTCCGGATTTGATCAGAAATTGATTGAGATTTTTGAGGAAACGTGGCCAGGTTCAGAACAGTGTTTTATTTGGTAGCTGGGAGTGCAATTAAGAGGCATGGCCATCATTCTTTCTCTGCTGCAGCACATGGGACAGTATGGGGAGCCTTTTCCAAGTAATGTATAACCATTCCACTCAATTTAATGCCTCTTACAGGTGGTTGAAGGACAGATTTCGGGATTTCCACTTTCCCTTCTCTTCTCCTTCTCATTTTTTCTATAAATTGGAGTGTTGGGCTCATTGTAAAAGAGGAGAGTTTTTGGGTAACAAAGCTCTGTCAAAATTTCTTTGTGAAGCCAGTGTGTTGTAGGCCCTTGTAGTGGACTCCTTGCATGGTGATCCTGGCCCTTATCTTGTAATAGATTGAACTGTGCATATCATGAAGCAATAAAATACCAGTTTGTGGATATATCTTCCCCTACTGTGCTTTCTTGCATTCTTCTTGCCCCTTTGATCCTTCTATGAGAATATTGTGTCTATCTATTATGTTCTTGCAGGAATTCATTATCATTGTGTGTGCTTGAAATATTACTGTGAATGCATTTTGCTAGATTATGGAGAACTGTCATCACCTCTTCTAGTGTGCACTTTGCCTCTATATTTCACACATTTGGAGATTACTCTCCCATCCTCCTTTTCTGGTGTATCGCCGCTTTAGTGTAGACTTTCATTTTATGTATTCTCTTTCCCTGGTCCCTTGGAAATTTAGATTAGAACAGTTAGCTTATCCTGCATTAGAGTAGATTGTGGCAGGTAGTTTAGGAGCAAGAACCAGCTTTCTCTGGAGGTCTATCTCAAGTAGCAAGTCCCACAACTTGGAGATAGTACCCATGTTATCCAATCACACTGTGAGTTCAAATATATGCACAGGGGTGCTTGATTCTGGTGATAACAGTTACACACATGGCTACAAGACAAATGAGACTCTCGAAGAAGAATCTAACTAAAGTAACAAGTTGAGTAAACTAACCAAAACATCAAAAGTGTTTACAAATTGGGTTTTCAAAGTACTCGATTTCAGTTTTATTACGATGAACAAAGCTCAAGTTACTGAGGAAACTCTCGGACCAGCTTAACGTAATTACATCGCGACTCTTATCACTCATAGACCAGGTGGTCTCCGGAACCAACTTGCAAAAATAGTCCCCAAAGGAATCTTAATTGAAATGAAGGTGGGTTATGATTCTCTTGTTAACATACTAGAGGTAGGTGGCAGTGGTTTCCATTTTCTCTCCAAATAATCGGCAACCGTAGTTCGAAACCAATCACATTTTATTAAAATGAGCACGTCACTACAAGTGACTGATAAGATAAGTGGGATTAGAAATCAACATGGAAGGGTGTTAATTAAGTTCAAATGACTTGTTAAGTTTCCCCATGGTGTCCCACATTACAAAGTCTCATGCAAGGAGTTTTAGGTTTGCGGTATATTTTAGTGTGGAACTCCATGCGCATGACATTCGAGATTGTATTGTTTTTATGTTTTGATAGTTCGTGTAAAGGAATGATTTGGTAATTTGTTGAGATTATGTTACCTATCATTAAAAATTTAATTTCAAAAATTTTGAAATGATGAAGATAAATTTGGTGCAAGAGAAAAGGATAAAACCATACCTATTTTGTTCATAACATGTGATCCCTACATTCGATGAGGCTACATAACTCACCACATACACAAAGAAAACACCACGAGACCAAGCATGATGAGCTCGAAAAAACTTACAACTAGACATAGTGGCACCAAATTCACATAATGAGATATAATTCCAGCTTAGTATCTCCTCCAAACAACAAAAATTGGCACCAAGGCATAGAAAAGGTTCCTTTGACTAGTTCAAATGCTTCATTTAGACCAAACTGACAAGGCACTAAAAAAATAACCTATTTATTTTGGCTCCTACTCTTTACTTTACTTAGAAGTTTATATAACCTGTTAAACACATCCATTATGTGTCAATCCTTCTATCAACATAATGCCCTAGACTATGTTCTGTTAGGCATTTGGAATTAATCCTAAAAAAATAGTGCTTTGAAATTTATTAAGGCTATTCAATTAATTTACTCTCATTGTAGCTTGCCTATGGAATTACATGATATGAAACATGGCTAAGGAATTTATTCAATGTATTTTGTTAAAAAGAGGCAAAGCATTTGGATTGGGAAAGAACAAACAGAGGGTTTCATGCAGATGAAGAGTGGAAGAGATAAATTTGTAGAGACATATATGGAATAATAGGAATGGTAACTTTTAGTGTTTAAATAATTACTATAACTACTTGGATTAATAGATAATGATCAGGGAATATAAAAAGTGTTACAAAGATTACAGTCCATGTAGCACATATTCTCGAGACAGAAGAAGCTAAATCATAATGGTTGGGCTTCAAACCCAATGAACTACCCTCTCAACCTCAATCTTTTTCTTCCTCTACATAAAAATAACAACATAGTAGCTTGTAGACACCTCCTTTCCTCTAAGAGATAATTCAAACTGCTTCATACACAAATACATAACCAGAGTAGTCTATTTGTATAAAGTAAAATGAGGATATATTACAGATACATATTTATCTCCCTGCACAAGCTAATTTAATCCAGTGGGATTTATTTTAGGAAAACTTACAACTAGAGCTCCATTTAGCATGATTTCCCAAACATTTTATTTATTTAATTATGTGAGTCTAAAACCCATTTTACCACTGATAGTAATGAAAATCTTTAACTTTTGGAATTTATGTACCTAAGTAATTAGTACTAGATTTACAACGTAACTTAGGTTTAACTATGGTTAAGACCTTTAGATCTAAAATAAACTTCTTGTAATATTATGCAAGGAGAATGGTAGGTTTACAAACTGTTTAGGATGAGTCTCTCCACATACATGCTGCATGCTAAAAACACTTCCCTCCTATGACACAGACCACCACCTGTCTTGCCAGTTCTCACCAAATTCACATCACCCACCAGCCCATGCAATTCTTTCATTTTTTATTTTTCATTATTTTGTTTTTCATGTTGGGCACTACCTTTCCCTCTCGTTATAAGAGCATTGTCCTGAATGTGACAAAACACCAAGGCTAGAAGGATACATAGGAAAGATATTTTAACATTAACACATGGCCTTAAAAAAATAATTTTTGGTATAACATGAACACAAGGATGCAGAAATTTTTTGGAAATGAATTAAATTTTAATGTTCTATGAAGATTTGTTGTTAGTTATCCTTTACATTATTTTTTTCAATCACAAGCTCTTACTATTTCATTGTAAAATATTTCAATCGTTAAAAGTTCAAATCCATAGTGAATTCAAATCTTAGTTTTATCATCACTTTGAACATGTTCACTTGTGTTTTATTATAAGTGTAATAAAAATTATTAGTTTTATTGATTGCGCTATTCAATTGTTTTATGTTCCCAATGTTATCACTTGTTACAAATTTTAATTTTTTTCCAATAGGTTTTCAAGCAATTGAAATCACCATGTCACAAAAGGTCTACATCTCAATACTAGTAAACCCACAATTCACAATTTAAACACATTTTCAAGACTATACCACCACAAGACTGTTAATCGAGCCATGAAAAGAAACACGTAATCCATATGACTTAAAATTCAACACATATACCCCAAGCTTAAGTCAATTACACATCACATTCCTAAAAGACAATAAGGTATCACGAAATACGTATTCAACATGTTTAACATGACCCATAACTATGATAGTAACCATACAACAACAAGATAAGATCCAATGGCGCATGCTAACAATGAGGAACAAAAATCCTCAAACGTAATGGAACATAAAAAAATGAATCACACGAGTGACTCATTAATAAACATACGAACAAAAATATGGCATACAAATATCAATAACTTCCCAATAGCATCAGTGATCCAAGCACTATCAAGAAATAACCTCTCCCAAAGTACCAAGCACGAGTCAATATCTCCCATCAACATGAGTAAACAAAAGTCTTCATCTTACACAAACAATAACCAAATATCGTAAGCCACCAAGTTTTTTTAAACACATAGTTTTCAAGTTTCCAATTGGTTGAAGTGTCAAAGGTGTTAGTTATTTTTGCACATGATATGATACATAGTGGAGTGAAAATGCATATGAAAGAAGTATGATTTATGATTATCTCCATTTTTTGGAACATGAAAAGAATATTTTCAACGCAAAGTTTGACTAATGGTTTTCAAGTATAGAAGGTTATTTTTATTTTGCAAGAAAAGCTAAGAATTATTGTGTTGGTGCTCGATTTGATCCTACGCCGTTTCCCTATAAATTCTCAAATCTGCTGGTTCATCATATTTTTCTATCTCCCAAATGGATGCATGAAGATTTTCTCCTTCATTTGTATGCCATTGTAGATCCTTCTCCATGGTCACAAATTCGAGAACAAATGGTGATGTTCCTCTACATTTTATTGTTCAATGGGCGTGATTTCCCCATCAAATTTCATCTCAAAGCATCTCTGAGATATGTGGTCATCTTTTATTGGATGAGGCATGTCAGGTCTATTTTATAAACTTGTCACTTTTGGCTATGTTTTAAAAAAGGTTGAATTGGTCCCTTGGCTCCTTTGAGTTCGATTGGCTATTCCAAAGTTATGAACTCGGCAGAGAAAATTTCTCATTTTTTCCCCGGAGGTGTAAATGTGTCATAAATCAAGTAGTTGTGGGAGAGCGGGTATTTTTGTGCTTTAAGGAACTATGGTGAAAAGGGTTAAAATGTATAAGAAATACCTAAGGCCCGTAAGAGAACATGTGAAAGTTTGAGGGAAAAGGTGGATCAACGGGTTACTTTGAATTTTTTTGGATTTATTTTGTAAGATAAGTAAATTGTAAAGTGAATCATGACTCCACCTAGGACCAGAGAAGGACTCGTGGTAGTTTGAAAAAGATCAATTAAATCCTGCGTTGAAAAGTCAAAGGCAGAGGTGTGCAATTGTTGGAGGAAATTTGGATATTTTGGTTTTTTATGAAATAGAGTAAAGGTATGAAAATGGAGCCCGACCCGATTAGGACCCACATCAAAAGGTAAGAGTGGGAGGGTGGATCGCTGGAGGAAATTTGGAAATTTCACCTTTTTGTAAAAATAGGTAAAGTTGCACAAGTGAGCCAAGACTTCGCTCGGTTCCCGTGTTAAGCCACATGTCGGGCTCGTATTTCAAAGGTGGAGGGGTGGAGAAAATTTCAAAATTGCACATTTTATCCAAAAGTCATAAAATGCAAAAAGGTGTCCTTAGGCCCTTTTCGCTCGAGATCTTTCCACATGGATGGTTAAAATTCAATGTTGTGACGGGTAAAGTTAAATGGCTGTGTTCGATGCATCTGGTTGTACCACCATTAACGCTCCAGTTTTCGGAGATGCGAGTATGCATCATATTTATGGTGAATCTGAATGATTTTTTCATTTCTATTAGAGAAGTGCAATTGAATTTTTTTAGAGCTCAATTGTGAATTTGAGAGATGTTGAAGTTGAATATTTGAAACAAAATTTCTTGGGCATCTGTAAAAAATGAATTTCCAAATCTAGAGGAGAAAAATTATAGAGGAAAAGAATGAGGAGAAAAGGAAGTTGCATGCACAAAAGATGAAAAGCGTGCTCCAAGTAATTTTCTAGAGGAGACAACTGGATGCCGCAGTTAAAACAATGATGGAAATATTTGAAATTATTTACCTTTTTAAATAACTGGCAACCTTTTGTTGTAAACCTATTAAGCATCATTTCTGAATGATGACCAAATATGTAACAAGCAAAGGTTCCATGAATATTATTTTCTTGGGGGGAAAGCTTGGATGTAAATTGAGTGCTATAAAGGGTATGATTTAATCATACAAATGGTTGAGGGGTAAATTTCTATGAGAAAATTTTAGAAAGCCCATCTTCTAGAGAGGCCATCTGAGAAACATGTTAATCTCTTGTGGTTTTAGATTTGCATCATGTCATGTTGGTTGTGAGTGTACAACCATTGGTGAGCTTTGAGATTGTTCAAGAAACGTTCCCCTTATGATGAATATAATCAATTTCGAATTAATATGTGTTGATCTTGGGAAAAATAGTGTCTATTTTTATTTTAGAATGTCTTCAAATAGTTTTTCTATTCCTATTGCAATCTTATGCTAAAATATCTCTTAATCAAACATATATTATCCCTTGTGATCGTTTAGTGGCATTTGCAATTTCATTATGAGAAGAGCTTTCATCTTGTAATGAGATAAACAATTTAAAATCACTTTACTCTCACTTGTTGACAAATATTGTTTGTAAGTCTATGGGTGTACCTTATGCATGATGAACTAGGGATCTTTAATGTTTAATTGAGTCTTTTAACTCAAGCCTTCGTGTTAAATTCTTGAAGAGTGTGTGAAAATGTGTAGATCTGGGCCTCCATTGATGCACACCTTTTGGTTGAAGGAATATTTTGGCTATTCTGAAGCATTATGTTGTGAGTTTTTCCAATTCTCTTAAAGGTTCTCAAAGATCTGGAAAAATCAAGTTTATCTTTCTTAGCCTCCCACCAAAAATTATTCAAAAAAATGAATCCAACATGAACTACCCTTGTTTTTCCGTATCAAAAAAATAAATATTTCCATTGCCAAAATATGCGAGAATCAAATTAGGTCTCAATGTATAAAGTAACCTAAGCATTGCTTGCAAAATATCTTGATTCTTTAGAAGTGACAACTCATGACGATTAAGATGTGGTGCATTGATCATATTTTCCCAAGGTTTTTCTTTAAAATTTGTGCAAAAGAAGCATATATTTATCTCCTTCATCAACAGAGGTTACAAAATGGGTTATCTTACCCTAGTTAAAAGGAACAACCTAAAATAATGAGGATAGATCAAATCTTTTTAAGGTGTTATCCAACTCTTCAATCTTGAGTGACAAGGAGCCGATGAATCACCTCCCTAGCTATAAAACGACATCTATTTTGATTTATCTGCGTCTCTGCGTATCTTATGAAATCTTTGATGTTGCTCACTTCCAAAGTGGAGAATCAATTTGAGCACCAACACCAAAATCGTACCATTACCGAGGAATATTTGAACAAGCGAATACATATTTTTCCCTGTAATACTTCTTACATGTTTCAAGTGCTAATACGTTGTTGAAATGTCATCCTTTATCCAGATTTGTAAAATTGTTCGAACTTATAAGTTCTCAGTGTGTAATATTTCTAGTTTCCGAAAGTTATTTCATTAAGTTTTCATTGTAATTTATAAATTCAAGTAAAGGAAGGTCAGATTTGATAAGCTTTGCAAGAATCATGTGTTGACAGACATTTGACAAATCATATTAGTGAATTTTCACAAATAAGGTGAGAATCCTTAGCTTGGACTCCGTGTTGATTTAAAAATTTTATAAATACCAGTTTCTTAACCTATATCACGTGATATTTTTCACTAATATTTGCAAATATTGAAGGAAGAATATCTTTCCTCATTAAAGACGCTACTTAGAAGGTTGTTTCGAATTGGGAAAATCAAATTACAAGGAAGAAGAATCTAGAAAGTTGTTGGAGAACAGAAATAAAGAAAAGAGTTATCAATTTTGGAAAACGATCAACTTTGTGATTGAATATTTCGATACGTCACCAAGTGCTTATAAATTAGGTAGTCTTTTTGTCAATCTAAATTCTCCATCGGTGAGGGGCCTTCATTTGTATTTGAAATTTTAACCTCTCATTTTGTCCCTATGTTTTCAAAAGTTAATAGTGTTTTCATAGAAATAGAGCCTTTAGGGGATATTCATTTTGAAAATTATACTCCTGTGCCCCATAGACCCTTTTTCCCTCATCAACTTGTTTCCCCTGTAAGATCACATCCTCATAAAAATATGCCCCAGCCCTCACCCGACCTCCATTTGTTGTTAATGCCTTTGGTCCTTTAAATTTTAGAGGTGTGGCTTGATATCCTAATGTTGTGCCACAAGATGTAAGAAATATATTGCCTAAATTTCAAGGGAATAATTTTATCACTGGTGATCAACATTTAAAACATTTTCTCATTATGATAGAAGAATTTAAAATTGAATTTGAAGATGTGTATATAAAATTGTTTAATCACACTCTTGAGGAGGATGCACGTGGTTGAGTACAAATCTTTGCCGAGATAATTCAATAGACTCATGGATAGAAATGAAGAATGTTTTTAGGTTGTAGTATGGGGATAAGACAGATCCCAAGTTTCTTTTATTTGAGTTTAAAAATATAAAGAAAAATTATAATGAATCTGTCCATGATTTCAATACTAGATTCAACAAAACATTGAGAAGATTGCCTATCATCTTAAGGCCTAGTGATGAATCTTGTTTGATAAAGTATTCTAATGCATTTGACAAGAAGGCTACATATTATTTAAGGGATGAAAACCCTGCAACTTTGAGGAAAGCCTTTACCATGGCTCTACAGACTGAAAATAACATCAAGGAAATAGGTAAGCCTCCTAAAAGAGAGGGTGTTATGTTGATCAATCCAGAAAAACCTCAATCAAACAAGGATGTGGATTTGGAGGAGGTCATAAAAAATTTGGCCGGAGCTGTTAAAGAGATATCTTATAAGTTAGCTAGATCAAAGAAAGGGATTAGAAAAAGTTCCAAAGGTCAGCACAAACCACAAGGCCGAGAAAGATTCGGTAATAATCCTAGAGGTGATCGGAGATCGATGACAAAGGAAAAGGGCACAAGGGGTAAGGAAATAGACAGCCCCAACCTCATGAAAATAGAATTGTGCCTGATCCTTTGACTTCTAGGGTTGTTGTTGTGGAAGAAGCCAATGAAATTAATTGGTGTTATAGATGCTTCTTGCCCCATTCTCCATGTGAAGTTGATCAACAAGTTGAGGAAGAAGATGATGATGAGACCTGCAATTTCACGGTAGGGAACAACTTCAATTGAATTAATCAAAAGTATGAGAAATGTTGAATTTTTTTGGGATTACATCCACTAGGTATTACCTCTTCCTCCCACTCATAATTTTGAAATTGATATGGTACAAGCTTTTGATCTTCCTAATCATGATTTTGAATACTTGATGACAAAGGATGATTGAAAATTATGATAGAGGAATCCCTTCTAAAGAGGACAGAGTTGTTGATGAATGTCGTAGTTGCCCAAGAAAAGGAACATAACACTAGGAGTAAGGTTGACAAAGGGGTAGGGTCACAAGACAAACCAAATATTCCATTTCTTACCATTATATCTAAAGAAACCCCTAAGAAGGATGCATCTGGAAAATGCCTTGTTGCCCCAAACAAAACTTATGCTCCTCCCCATACTCAAATTGTTAAAAATCTCGTGTTATTAAATGAAGTTGTGAATCTCCCTCCAAATATTGCCTTACCCAAGTACGTTCCTTGTTACATTGCCCAAATCTTGAGTCAAATTAAGGTTTCTGTTCTATTGTTGAATTGTTTATAATTCCCGAGCATAAGAAAAGAGCATTTGAATATTTGGTATTTAAGTAGGAAATGATTACCCAGGGGAAGAGGTGTGAATAATGTTTAGATTCCTCCTACTATTGTAGAATTGGAAAAACCACAAGCATGAGAGGAATTAGGTGAGCCACCTAAATTAAATTTGGGAACATATTTTGTTAAGTCTCAAATTTGAGTGTGGATCCATTTTTACGACTCTAATTATTAAAGACAAGTTGTTACATAACCGCATGTTTAATTCTATAGCCTCGTGTAATGTAATGCCTCTTGAGGTCATCAATGAATTAAATATTAAATTAACAACATCTTATGGGAAGTGTAATGCCATGGATTCCAAAGAATTTCTAGTGGTTAGATGTGTCAAAGTTTTGGTAGTAAAACTTGTAGCTTATCCAATAAAATACTTACCTCTGGATGTGGTTATTCTTGATTGTCCTACCAAATGGGGGAGGTTATAATCCAAAAAATGGGTAGCTAGTGTGGGTGGAAGTTTTCAAATGGACATGTGTTATGCAAAAATCCCAATTGTGGGGATCCTTTTGAAGTTTTATGGTGAAAATAAAATGTTATATCTTATCGAGGACTCCAACAATGCTTCTTATGAAGTATTGTACATCGATGTTGATGTTACTAACTTTGTGGGATATGTTAATTTCAAAGAGTATGAAATTGATCAATGTAAGTATCTTGAGCATGTCGGTTCTCCTGGAAATTTTATGTTTGATGAAGCCTTGAGAAATGTTGAAGGACATAACTTGGGCACAAATGATAAGCTCCTGAAAAATATGGTTAGATAATAACTTGTATAAAAAAGAAAAACAAACATATGTCCAAAGTTGTTAAAAACATATCCGGATATCTTTAGCATGGTCGTATCTAGATTCGAAGAAATTTGAAGCATCTTACGGGTGATTTATCGAATCAAGATTCATATCTTTGTATAGTGTATAGTCTTTTCCTTTGGATTCATTTACGTGTTTTTCGTTTTGGTTTGTTTTGCTCCTTGGTGACCGTTTTAGTCGGGTTCTCGCTTTGTTCTTGGGAAGTTGGTTTTTTGTTCCCTTCTCTGAAATTTGGCTCGTGAATTCGTTTCCCAATGTATTTTTGGACCTTGGTTTGCTATTCGTTCTTGTGGCACTCGCTAGAGTGCTCATCCCAGTCGGAGCCCATGTTGGTGCTCGATTTGATCTTGCACCGTTTTCCCTAGAAATTCTTAAATCTTCCCGGTTCATCATATTTTTCTATCTCTGAATGGATGCATGAAGATTTTATCCTTCATTTGTATGCCATTATAGATCCTTGTCCATGGTCGCTAATTTGGGTGCAAATGGTGATGTTCCCTCGCATTTTACTATTCGATGAGCATGTTATCCCCATCAAATTTCATCTCGAGCATTTGCGAGATACGTGGTCCTCTTTGATTGGATGAGGCATGTCGAGTCTATTTTGTAAACTTGTCCCTTTTGGCTATGTTTGCAAAAAGGTTGAATTTGTCTCGTGGCTCAGTTGAGTTCTAATTGTGCATGCTCGAAAGTTAATAAGTGGCATAGAAAATTTCTCATTTTTGCCCCAAATGTTTACATGTGTCATAAATCAAATAGTTGTGGGAGAGCGGGTCTTTTTTTTGCTTTAAGGAACTATGGTGAAAAGAGTAAAAATGTAAAAGAAATGCCTAAGGCCCATAAGAGAACATGTGGCGCTTTGAGGAAAAAGGCAGATCGGTGGGTTACGTTGAAGTTTTTTGGCTTTATTTTGTAATAGAAGTAAAGTTTTAAAGTGAACTGTGACTCTACTAGGGACCAAAGAAGGACACATGGTAGTTTGAAAAAGATCAAATAAAGTGTGCATTAAAAAGTCAAAGGTGCAAAGTGCGGGCCGTTGGAGGAAATTTGGAAATTTAATTTTTTGTGAAATGGAATAAAGGTATAAAAATGGAGCGTGACCCCACTAGGACCCACATCCAAAGTTAAGAGCGGGAGGGTGGATCGCTGGAGGAAATTTGTAAATTTCACCTTTTTGTAAAAACGGTAAAGTTGTAAAAGTGATCCAAGAATCGTCGGTGCCCAGTGCCTGGTTAAGCCACGTGTAGGGCACGTATTTCAAAGGTAGAGGGCGCGAGCAAAATGTCAAAATTGCACATTTTCTTCAAAAGTCATAAAATGTAAAAGGTGTCCCCAGGCCCGTTTCGGCTCAAATCTTTCCACGTGGACGGCTCAAATTCAAAGTTGTGAAAGGAAGAGTTAAACAAGCAGGTTGTCTTTGTCATGCATCTAGTTTTTCCACCATTAACACTGCAAGTTTTTAAGAGATGTGATTACGCATCATTTTTATGGTGAATCGAATGATTTCTTGTTGTTTATCGAGAAGTGCAATTGAATTTTTTGAAGCTCAATTGTGAATCTAAGAGATGTGAAAGTTGAATATTTGAAATAAAATTGATCGGAACTGTAAAAATAAATTGCCAGATCAAGAGGAGCAAAATTGTAGAGGAAAAGAATGAGGAGAAAAGGAAGGCTGCAGTGCAAAGATGAAAAGCGCGCTCCAAGTAATTTTCGGAGGAACCAACCGGATGCCCTAGTTAAAATAATGATGGAAATATTTGAAATGATTTACCTTTTTGAAAAACTGAGAAACTTTTTTTGTAAACCTGTTAAGCATAACTTTCTGAAATCATGGTCAAATATGTAACCAAAAAATGTTCCTCGAATATTATTTTCTTGGGGGGAAAGCTTAGATGTAAATTGAGTGCTATAAAGCACGTGATTTAGTCATGCAAATGGTCAGGGGGTAAATTTCTATGAGAAAATTTGAGAAAGCGCATCTTCCAGAGAGGCCATCTGAGAAACCTGTTAATCACCTGTTGTTTTAGATTTGCATCATGTCAAGTTGGTTGCGAGGGTGCATCCATTGGTGAGCTCTGTGATTGTTCAATAAACTTTCCCTTGCTTATGAATCTAATAAGTATCAAATTAATCTATGTTGATCTTGTGCAAAATTGTGTCTATTTTTATTTCATAATTTATTCAAATAGTTTTTTATATTCCTATTGCAATCTTATGCTAAAATATCTCTGAATCACACAGATCTTATCCCTTGTAATCATTTAGTGGCATTTGCAATTTCATTATGAGAAGAGATTCATCTTGTAATGAGATAAACAATTTAAAATCAATTTACCCTCACTTGTTGAAAAATATTGTTGGTAAGTATATGGGTGTACCTTAGGCATGATGAACCAAAGATATTTAATGTTTAATTGAGTATTTTAACTTGAGCCTCTGTGTTAAATTCTTCAAGAGTTTGTGAAAACGTGTAGATATCAACCTCCATTGATGCACACCTTCTATTTGAGGGAATATTTTGGTTATTCTAAAGCATTCTGTTGTGAATTTTTCCAATTCTTGTGAAGGTTCTCAAATATCTAGAAAAATGAATTTTGTCTTGCTTAGCTTTGTTGGTGCCATTTTTGAGCTTACACCGTGTTGCCCTAATTTTTCCTTCACTATGCTTGCTCTGAAATGTTTTTCCTTTCGAATTGATGGTATGAAACGCTTTCCCTCTAGTATAATTCTTTGAAATTCTCACAAACTTTTTGATTTTCCCTAATTTGAAAGGAATCTCCATATGTGCCCTATTTTGTGCCCCAATTTTTCCAAATCTACGGGCTCTGCTTTTTTCCTTTTTTCCCTATTGTCAAAGTTCAAAATTGATTGATTTACACTTGCATGCCTTTGAAAATTGAATTCCATGATCAAAAATTATTTAAAAACATGTTTTAGTTTGTTTAATTTCAAAAGAATTGTTGTCATTAGCGAACAAATCGAATTCTAGGGCATCTTGGCATTTTCTGTGTTTTGACGGTCAGATGGGCATCATTTTCCCATCAAATTATTCCTCAGCATTCATAAACAACGTGGTTTTTTCTAATTGGTGAGGGATGGCGGATAATTTTTTTAACTTATCACTTTTTGATTTTTTGGCAAAAGGGCGAATTTGGTCCCATGGCTCTACTTCACTTTGATTGGTTCTAATGTTTCTTACGTGGTGCTTTTTGATTGGAGGAGTAGCAGATATTTTTGAGAACTTTTTATTTTTAGCTACTTTGGCTAAAAGTTTCAAATTACCCCGTGGCCCCACCAAGTGCTAATTTTCCTGATTTCAAGTGGCGGGAAAATTTTTAAATTTTGCTCCGAAAATGATGACGTGTCTTCTTTCGATTGGGTGGGAAGTGGCGGGTATTTTTGGTGCTCTAAGGCATTTTGGAAAAATTTTCAAAATGAAGAAAAATTCCAAATGCCCGCGACCAATTAGAATGGAACATGTGGCGGCTTCAGAGCCAAAGATGGAATTGCGGGTGATCGGTTCCTTTGAAGTTGTTTGACTTTATTTGGTCAAAAATTAAAGTCGTAAACAAACCAAAACTCCACAGAGAATTAGTGGTGGACATGTGTCACGTTCACATCAAAGGAGAAAATGGAAGCTGGTGGAAGAGTTAGAAAAAGTTTTCCTTTTGGTGAAAGGGAGTAAAAGTTATGAAAATGGCCGCAAGTCCGCCGAACAAATCAAGAGAGGACACGTGGTAGGATCAGGGGCAGAGGGGATGTAGATTGGTGGTCGACTTAGAGAATTTTTGCATTTTTGGGAAAAAAGTATCAAATGAAGTTTTTAACGAAAGCCCGCACCAATAAAAAAAAAGAACGCATGGCATTTTGAAGTGGTGGGGATGCGGGCCCTTCGAGGCAAGATTGATTTTTTTCCTTTTTTGTGAAAGTGCTTAAGTTCTAAAACTGAACACGGCCCCGAAAAAGAAGGAAATCTTATGCTAGCGTGGATCAATGGGCCACTTGAAGAAAAGAAATATTTTTCCTTTTTGGAAAAATGAGTTAAAATTACAAAAATGAAGCATGCCTCCATAACCAATCTGATTGAGACACATGGCCCATTTTTGAAAGGTCAAAGGGGAGCACGGGCCACCGGTGGGTTTTAAAAAAATTCAAATTTTTTGAAGGAGGTATGAAGAAAAAAGGAGAGTGATGGCCTTGCAGCGAATCACAGGAAAACACATGGCATGGAAAGAATCGAAGATGCGGGGCCGCAGGGGTAATTTGGAAAACAATTATTTTTTCCGAAAAGGAGGTAAGGATGCGAATTGTCATGCATTTCCACTAGGACCCACATTGGGACACATGTCAAGCTCATTTTCAAGAGGCGGAGGTGTGGAGCAAAATGTCAAAATTCCCCATTTTCTACCAAAACTTTTAAAAGGTAAAATGAAGCTCCTAGATCCGTTTCCAATAGAATGGTGCCACATGGTTGTTTCTTATAAAAAGTGAAAAATGGAAAAAGAAACCTCCAAGGCCCATCGCCAATGGTTTTTCTCTATGTGGATGGCTAGGGTTTTATGTTAAAAGGGGGAAATTGATTTGTTCCTATGCGTTGCACCATTTTGACCGCCATTCGAGCTCCTGGAAGCTTGGGGATGCAATTTTCGCATCAATCTTTACCAAATTTTATGAGAATTCATGTCGTTTTCTCCTTCAAGGATTAATAGAGTCAATATGAAAATTGAATTTGTAGATCTAAGGTATTTTTGAAATGAAATTTGGTTTGGGCTCGAGAAAACACGTGAAATGCCAAATCTAAAAGTTGCAAAGGTAGTTTTGGAAGGAGAAAAAGGTGAAATGATGAAAGAAAGAGGGTTTACATGCATGAATGATGAAAAACATGCCTCCACAAAGAAAAATGATCCATATCTTTGTAATGATTCAACCTTTTGAAACACCTAGCAATTTTGGTTGCAAATTTGTTAAATGTCATTTTCTTTGAATCATGAGGATTTTGGTAAGAAACTTGATGCCTTGGCATATTATTTCATTGGGAAAGAAGGCTCGGATGTAATTGAATGTTATGTATTACATGAAATTGTCATGCAAAGGGTTGGAAGAGTTTGGAAAAGCCTAAGAAACTTAGAAATTTCAAGCGAAAATCTGGAAGAAGCTCATCTTCTGAGAAACCCACCAAGAAACTTGGTTAATGTCTTATGTGTTAGATCTTCATTCATGTGAGTTGGTTACAAGTGTATAGCCATCACACAACTCTAATATTGTTCCTGAAACTCTCCCCTGCTGATGAATCTAACAAGCTTTTGAGTTAATCTATGTTATTTTGGGCAATATGATGTCTATTATCATGTTTAAATATCTGCAAATAGTTTTCCTTGTTCTTGTTGCAATCTTGCATTGAAATATTTAAGAATCACATAGATCTCATCCTTATTGATAGTTTAGTGGCATTTACAATTTTTTTTTCCATAAGAGATTTCATCTGGCATTGAAAATAAGTAGTTTAAAATCACTTCACCTTCATTTGTTGACAGAGATTACTTGTAAGCCTTTGGGGGTACCTTAGGCTTGATTTGATCAAATATTTTGATGTTTAATTGAGTCCTTTAATTCAAGATTTTGTGGTGAGGTCTCAAATATTATGTGAAAAGTGGAAACCTGGGCCTCCATTTGTGTATCTCTTCTAGTTGAAAGAACATCTTGACTGTCTTGAAGCATTTTATCTTATAGTTGTTCAAATGTTGTAGAGGTTGTCAAAGATCTGACATAGTCAAGTTTTTCTTGTCAATACCCCACAAAAAATCATCTAAACAAAAGATCCTACCTTGTACTACCCCTGTTTTTCCCTGTATACCCACAAAAGATCAAAATCCATTTGCCAAAGTATGCAGAATAGATCAGGATTTCAATGTCTTTAGTAACCTTTTCCTTGTGTTGAAAACATACCCATATTCTAGAAGTGACAACTCATGAGAGTCAGATTTGGTGTGTTGATCATGTTTTCCTCAAGGTCTTCTTCATAGAATTTGAGCAAAAGAAGGATATCTTCATCTCCTTCACCATTTGAAGGTTACAAAATAGGTTCTCTTACCTTGGTTGAAAGGCACAACCTAAAATAGTTAGGACAAGATCAAGTCCTATTAGAGTGCTATCCATCTCTCCACAAATCTGAGTGTCAGTTAGATCACATCCCTGGCTACAAAATGACATACATCATGATCTATCTATCTTCAAGATTCATGCCATATATTTGATGCTGCTCACTTGAAAAGGAGAACAAATTTGGGTACCAACATAGCCTCCCACCAAAAATTATTCAAACAACTAATCCTACCCGAACTACCCTGTTTGTCCTGTGTATCAACAAATGAAATATTTCCATTGCCAAAATATGTAGAAGCAAATCAGGTCTCAATGTCTTAAGTAACCTAAGCCTTTCTTGGAAAATATCTCCATTCTTTAGAAGTGACAACTTGTGAGAGTTAAATTGTGGTGCATTGATCATATTTTCCCAAGGTTTTTCTTTAAAATTTGTGCAAAAGAAGGATATCTTCATCTCCTTCATCAATAGAGGTTACAAAATGGGTTCTCTTACCCTAGTTGAAAGGCACAACCTAAAATAGTGAGGATAGATCAAATCCTTTTAGGGTGTTATCCAATTCTTCAACACCGAGTGATAAGGATCTAGATGAATCATGTCCCTAGCTACAAAATGACATATATTGTGATTTGTCTGTCTATGAGTATATTGTGAAATATTTGATGTTTCTCAGCTTCCAGTGGAGAATAAATTTGGGTACCAATAGATTGGATACAACCATTTCCTTTTACGATTGTTTTATACAAGGTTCTTTTCATATTTTTTCTCATGGAAGTATGGTTTGATGTGAATCTTTTAAGAAATTTCGTCATGTCTCAAAATAAAGAAATATATTCACTTGATATGTAATAATTCCAAATGATAAGATGTCACAATGGGATAATTTATACTTTTAAAAAAAAACATATTCTAAAGATAGAATAAGACATTTCCACACAACACGATAAGTCTCCAAAAACCACTCCATACCCCTCCCAATAAAGAAAGAATCATAGTGCCAAAAAAATCCATGTCACTCACCATAAATCCTCGTCACCTTATTTCTCCACATTGGGTCACTCACTTTATAGCCCCATCTCCGTATTTCTCCATATTTAGGCACCTACCATAGATCCCCATCTCCTTATTTCTCTATATTGGGTAACTCACCAAGATTCTCGTCACCTCGTCTCTCAATTTAATGAGGTCAGGTCATCCTATGGCCCTAGGCACATAGAGCCCTTTCACCTACACCTAAGTGGCATAGTAACCTGTAGATCAATAATAGACAACCCTATGACCCCCTTGGGGCATACCGCTAAGTGGGTCCATAGGTCCAACCACTCCATGGTGAATCTCATGACCCTAATCCAACACATAATGACATTAGAACCAACATAATAGTCGGTTTCAAATGCCAACTGGCGAAAATCCCAAGCCTTAGGCTAGGCTAGAAAACTTTTAAACTTGAAAAAAGTTCAAACTAATCAAATAAATTGATTAATAGTTGCAGTAATGCAAAAATATCTTGTAAGGATAAAAATTAAGCTAAATGCCAAAAATATAATAACACATCAATTAAGAAAAATGTTGGTTCTCGAAGAAAAGAGAAAATGATCAATTTAAGAATAAAATACAAATATAGAAATATCACATTATGATCACTACGTGGACCTTGTGTGGTCACTAAAGTGGTACTCATTAATTTTTAGCACTCTAATATATGTCATCATCTCGTAAATATACATATAGCCGTAATAATCATATCTCCAAATCACACATATGAGGATCCACATATTCAATATCACATAGGATTGTTCAATGAAAAACCTACATAGGAAAGAGTATGAAACTCTAGTTTCTATAAGTTGAGCCTAAGGTGTTGTTCATCCATAATATACAGAGCAATCTTGAAGTATACCAAATGGATCGAGTGGTTTTTCGCCTACATGATATTGCACTTCAAAAATCGTAATCAACTCAAGGTTATGGAAATTTGGTGTACGCCTCCTCTCTCTACACATACACTTTTACCAATTGCTTCCCTTAGGGTTGGTTAGTGTAAGGTACAAAACATATCACATAACTACATTAATAACACAATAATGTATATGAATAATAACCATAAAGTCGTATTCCAACTCAAATTATTGGTATAACATAAAAATGTTCCACAACATACAATCACATAACATTTCCACACAATGCACCAAAAGTGCATGTACAACACAATAGGGGACATATTATCATGATATTACCCTAATTAATGACACACATGCATATATGGATATGATGAGTATAGTGATAAATGTCAATACATATTCACAATTACAATACAATTTTCATGACATACATCATGATACATCATAATATGATGGCAACAATATAGTATGATACAAAATATCAGGAACCATGCTTTGGTACAACCACACATTGATACACAACCACAACATCACAAATGAATAAACACCACCACACTTACACCGTCCAAATTAACATGGGTTTTCAACCAAAAAGGTGGTAACACACATGTAATACATGTTTAATCCATAAAAGATAGAGATAGGTGTCATCACCATACACATCAACAACACAAATAGTACACACCAAGTGGGAAAAAAATAGTTAAATTCACATGATGATAATTACAATTCATCACACCATAACATTTTATCATAGTACTCTTCCCATTGCCTTCACCACCATGCGTAACTATAGCACACCAACTCTCCTAGAGGTTCAAGAGAATGAACCTCTACTCTGATACTAACTATAATGTCAAAAATTTAAACACCAAAAAACAACAAGTAAAATTATATAAAATTAAAGATCACTACACAACAACGCATGAGATCCAATATATAAAATTAACATCACATAAGAAACTTACACAAAACCTCAACCCACATATACAACATAAAAAACCATATACAATTTGATGCCACACTTTCCTAATAAAAAATACTATCAATGACCCAACCTCAAAAGGGACCCAAGGATTGGTAAATCCACAACACATGATTATCACAGATACATATTAGTTACAATTAAAATTCCAAGAACATTTATAAGGAAAGGGTAAATTATCCTTTTCCACATATATATTCTTAAATTCTTTTAGCATTCATCTTCCAATATGAACACTTAATTTGGCTCTTTCTCCCTTACGATAATCTCCATAACTTAAATTATTATTTTCCATTTTTAAAATGCATACAAAATTAATAATTTTGTCGTTCTTATGTTAAGGTTCTAGTTTTCAAAATGTTTATTCAATCTTTAAATTTTACCCTTGTTTGACAATGGGAACTAACGCGAAGATAAGGGATCTTAGGATTTAAAGGAGATTTAGATATAAGATACCTCTTCCCAAAACATCCTTCCATTACGGTACCTTTATTTTCCTATTATACTTGATATACTTCAATAAATTGTTTGAGTTAATACAAAAATATAATTTCATGAAATTATATGTATATATATATATATAAGAGCTTATATTTTCTCAAGAGTTTGATCTCGACAAGATCAATTTCTATTTGTTTTTAACAACATGAAAATGTCTAGTTAAGTTACAAGGACTTCAAGTATGACATAATTCCTAACCCAAAATATCATTTACTCTTATAATATTTACACTTAAATCACGCTTTTGTCTCACTTTGGTCTCAATATTGGAATTTTTTACAATAATTGAAACTCAAATGACACATAAATTAAACTTTGTGATTCATGACTACAAGGTGTGGTTACCCCGCACCTAACTACTCATTTCATCGCTCTTAAAAACTCAAGTATTAAATGTGTACAACAAGAAAATCCAACAACTATATACTTCTCAAATTTCTTCCAATGAATTATTTAGATAATCTCATAAATATATCTTCTACCAATATCTTTAAGAGGGGCTCCATGATCTATCTACAAGAAGTAAGTGGGAATCCACTTAAAAAAACCAAGGGAAACAATTATGTAAGAGGGTCAAAAGGGGCTCAAATCAAAAAGATATAAAAATTTATGTGTTTAAAATCCTTCTTAAGAAGTATTTACAATCATCAATAATCATACATCATATGTCCTTTTTCCATTAACATCATGAGAGGTCACTCGATCTACTACATTCATTAGTAGTTAGAGGTATCTACACCATACCACAAGATAAAATTAGAGAAAATAAAAGTCCCTATCTTGCAAAGCCTTTGTGCCACCTGAAGTATTCCAAGACTTCACTTTCTAGCTTTCGTATAACACTTAGGTGATAAAGTGTATTAGGTTTGGTTAGTTTTTTTGACTCGCCCATTAAATTATATCACTTGATCTTTATTTTTAAATATCTTAATATGTACACATTTTAATTCTTGATTCTTATATACAAAAATATGTTTACTCAATCACTTATTCTCACGTAGATCGATTCACATCCACTTTCACATCATTAGAAGGATTTATTAACTTTTCAAGACTCTCCACAACATTTAAAATTATCAGGCCAACATCACAAGGGTACGTTCTCAAACAAGGGAAAGTTGAAAATATTCCTTTAAAATTTATAATTTAATAATGCATTAATGCATAACCTAATTTTCCCTATGGTCCCTATCACTATTAATTATATTTCACTTCTAATGTTTTTTAGTCTATACAACAACTATGAGATTTCAAGTTCAACATGTCATCTTGTATTCCACTAAAGTGATTTTATGTCTTGTACTAAGGAATATTACACATTTTCATACCCACATGAAAGTTTCCATTAGGTTCCTAAGGAGGAACACACAAGCACATCCCGTAATTCTAAGTCTCTAGGACTATGAAAGATGTTTGGAGCCAATATAACTCAAGGTTTA